>CM067492.1:20699450-20716991 GCA_034552555.1 Semaprochilodus insignis
ATATATATATATATATATATATATATATATATATATGGAGTGAGTCTGTTTTATTTATTATTTAATGCATAATGTCCACTGCTATAAAAGACGTTTTTGTCCTTAGTGGTGCATCTCTGTTTTTACAATGTGCCATGTAGCTCCACACGTTTCAATTATCGTATTTTATTAATATTAATCCATTAACATTCTGTCTTTAAGTTTGCTTATGTAAGCAGGAATTGTGATGTAACACATATTTATTTGTGCACAACCACTCGGCACGTTTGAAACATTTGTCATGTAATTTGTCTGGATACGAGATGTATTGACCAGATGTGTGTGCATTGTGTTCCAGATGGGAGGAGGAAGTGTCCAAGCGCCAGCAAATGGAGTCCATGGTGGAGACTTTACAAGAAGTGAGAGCAAAGCACTGCCACCCACCTCTTCCAGCTTTTCCAAATTAATTATTTTAGGCTTTGACTATGGTTGGGCTGTTTAGCACCAGAAGACTTTCTATGCCTGTCAAAGATTTAGAGTGATTTTTATATTGGGTTAAAACAATATTCAAATTTTGGGTGTACTTTTCCACACTTAGCTTCATGCTCATCCGTATCCTCTCTTGAAAAAAGAACAAATTGTGCCCCAAAAAGAAGTTAATCATCTAAAACTATTGAAAGCTATGATTAAGGGTTAATAGCATGAGCTCTTGTGGAGAATCCTCAACCTGCTAAAAACGCTTAGAATCTAAAAACACATACAAAAGCCAATTCGCCCCAAACTTTTGATGTTGAAATTGTACTAAAATTTTTGTAGAAAACAAACTCGTTTTTTGTTGAGGTTCTTCTACAGAGAACCCCCTATTCCACATGTTAATGCACAGTTGTTTGCTTTTTCTTATATGTATTTCTGTTGTCACTGCCAATATAATATTAATATAACTAATATTATATTAATGTAATCAGTTATAATCTCTCAAAGCTTTCCAAAATTTAAAATGAAAAACATTTTTGGCCCTTCTCCTGTAAAGGTACCATGGAGATGCTATTATTGTTAGTTTTTTTGGGGTCTGGGCAGCAAATATATGTGTTTACATAATGTGTCCTGTACAAAAGTTATGGCATATTTCCAGTGTGTTAAATTCGGCAAATAAATAGAACTTGTGCACTAAAATTTATACAAAACAATGAAAAAAAAATATTTAAGTGAAAATCAACACAATATTTTCCAATATGACTGTACCATTATCCAAGTGTCTGTCCCTTATGTTCCTACACTTTAATTGTTTCATTGAATACATTTATTTTCACATAAAATATATTACATATTCATGTAATTCTTGTCAAATACATTAGACAACATTGTGTTGATGTAATATATTTTATTCATGTGGAAGTGATGCACAATACATCAGTTGAGACTATAGTGGAAAACTCTGAGCATCATTGTTCATGTTACTATTTAGTGGCTCTTTGGTCACGGTGTTGTTGTGTTGTTTATGTACCGATCTTAACTTGCTGCTTTGCTTCTGCTTCCCCCACAGAACGCCCAGGAGTCTGAAGCCATACAAGGAGAGTTAACAGAGAAAGTGGAACGCCTTAAAACCGAACTGGTCGTCTTTAAGAGCCTGATGACTGATGTACGTGTTCTTCATTTGTTGTTGCTTATGGAGCATTACTGCAAATTGTGAAACCAAGCGCTCTTAACTGAGCTTAACAAAACCTCCATGCTGTTGTTGAGCATTCTGGTGACAAGTTAGCGGCCATTAGTTTATCTTAGAGTAAATAATGTTTAGTTGAATACCAAACAAAGAAATATTGTATCCTGAATTGTACAGAATGAAAATGTGCTCAGAGGAGAACCATATACTGCTAAAGAGAGAGCACCATCATTTGCCTTTAGCACATAGAAAGTTACTCTTATCTTAATTGCTGTCAATTAGCACTGAGTCTCTTAAGCAAATGAATCAGAACTTTTAAGCAAATTCCTTTGGCAGCTGCTTTGCTAGAAGACCACAGCTCTAGATAAACAAATAAGCTTTAGATCAGTCAGTTCTCTGGCCCCGCACAGATGCTCATTGTTCTTTTATGTTCAGCAGACTTGGCTCCTCACACTGCCATGGCCATAAACCACTGCTGTGAGCCGCTACATGTTTTATGGTCCAGAATGCATATGTTCACAATGCTGTACTGAATGTCTGGAGAACCACAGTGAGCACTGCTGAACACATGTCCCTCCCTGCAATTTACTGAGCTTAACACAGAAGCACCTGTTCTTAGGTTCTGCATCTGCTCTCACTGCTGAACATTTATCTTTAGATGCTTTGAGCATGTGACAGAGTGAAAGTTCTGGATACACTAATTTCTTGCAAGTGCTACATTTGCCATTAGACATGATCAGGTGCATCCTAAGATTTGATTATGGTTTCTAATGCAAGCTATTTAGCACTAGGACCCAACCGATATATTGGTATTGATACAATGACTTTTTTAAACATAAACCTTGCACTGTGTGGACTGTATGAGCACATTTCCAGTACTTTCTTAACCAAAGCTACAATATAAATAACATTATTTGTTCTTGCTGGCCCATTTGTAAATACAAAATTAGTTGTTTAAAACTATCCAATACATTTAAATATTGTGTGTGCGCCCTGCTGCCTGTAAAGTCACCCTGTAAAGCGGGAGTTTTTTTTAACTGCATCATACATCTTTATGTATTAATATCACACACACAGGATCAAAAGAAGGTCCAGCTCGATGTTTAGCTCAATGTAAGATGAAGATATGGCCTCAGTCAGTTCTATATATGCATGTAGTCTTGTGTCGTGCAGCCGTCTGACAGTGGTGCTGGCACTAGCAGTATGACTCATGGAGGGCATCACTACTCGCTGAATGTCTGCAATCATGGCTGTTGGGTCAGTCAGGTACAGTGACAAGGCACGTCCTTGCTTATGTCAGATGCGTGGCTGAGTTTGAAACTTGAATCATTCACATGTCTCATGATGTCAAACCTACTCACCAAGTTTCATTCCTGTCGGCTGATTCCTTCTCGGTGCAAGTACTTGTGCAACTATTTTTTTGGCAATGAGTGTATATACACAACTAGGAGAGAGGTCTGTTTTTGAGCATGAAAATCACACACTGTAAATTGTTCCTCTAGTATGTACAGTTTAATATTTGTGTAGAAGAAAAAAAAATTCAGGTGAATTATTACATTTGAAATTTTGATAAATATTCATAACCAAGTCAAGTAGTTGAGAGCTCTCCCCTGATGAATAATGCCGGTTGACTGAATAATGCAACTAGTTGACTGAAACTTTGTGACTGTAATTGATGTTTTTCATTGCTGTACTACACAGCAAATGTCAGAACTGGACTCCAAAATCCAAGAAAAAGCCATGAAGGTGGACATGGACATTTGCAGACGCATCGACATCACTGCCAAGTTGTGCGATGTGGCCCAGCAGAGGAACTCTGAAGACATGAGCAAAATGTTTCACGTCAGTCCCTCCAGAGCGCCCCCGGAGCCGAAAGTGGTATGGAGGCATTTACAGCTGTGTCCATTTACATTTGGTTGGCTACAGTATCTTTTATTAAAGGGACCATATCAATGTTTTTCTTGTTTTTAATGTTTTGCTACTGTGCCTGACTGATATATGTAAATGATTTCTGTTTTGGTTGACTGTCCTGGATAGTGCATGACAAAAAAAGCAGTCAGGGCTGAAACGCACCATATAACTTCAGCCTGAATGTGTGGAGATAAACTGCTGTAGACTGAATAGGTGGATATATGTAAATGCTGTTTTTTCATGACCACACAAAATTCAGTGTTAACTTTAAGAACATAATGATTCATGGTGTTAAATATCATCAGTAACAACTTTTGCCAGTTAGACGGCTGTATCCTGTATCGGTCAGGACAGTGTTTATTTTGAGCTCTATGCTGTGGTACTTATCTAAATTTAATTAGCTGTGCCAGCTGTGTGGAAGATCTGGTTATGGGGCAACATGGCCATATAATCTCAGAGTAATTTGCTAACAGGCTTTTGTTATTACTTATACACGGGATAATAAACAACATTAACAAGGACTATTTATGGTAACACAGTCAGGGTGACAGTTTTTACCCTTATTTGATGAAGTGACACCGAAGGTGCACATTGTCACTGACCTTCCTCTGACCTTTCTGATAAGAAATGGTAATTGAGTTACGTGAGTTATATGTGTGTGTGTGTGTGTGTGTGTGTGTGTTGCAGGTGTCTGCGGCATGTAAGAAGAAAGAGCATAAGGGTGCATGTGAAGAGCACAGTGTGGAGATAGAGACGGATAGTGGCAACTGTGAGGAGGAAGTCGCTGGATCTCTGAACATTACTGACGAGATGAAGCGCATGCTCAACCAGCTGTGAGTAACTGCCCGCAGCCCTGACTGCATCATTCTGACTCTAGCTTCACCCTGAAGAGGTTATTCATCTACAAGAAACTAATGTACCCAGTTTCTCCCTTCACCACAAATGTACTTAATCAGTCAAGACGTGTTTAGTGTGTCTAAAGTTAGCTTCTTCTTTTAAAGCTAACGTTGGCATTAGTTAAGTAGCTAACAAGTAATGGAAGCTTACAGCCACCAGTTATCATCATGCAAACTGTCAATCAAATGACACAACATTGTATGTTACGGTGCTAACACGTGTGTGACCATAAGCTTTAATTACTTATTTCCTACAAGTTTCATAGTTCTGGTGAAACTACATTGAAAAATCTGGATCACTATTTAGAGTTACAGGGAACAGAATTCATGCTGCTGCAAAAAGGGAGCAAAAACAAAAATGTGTGTGTGTGTGTGTGTGTACATATAGTTGGCAGGCACTGGGACAGAAGCAGTGACTGGTTTTCCCCAACAGCTGTAAATACGTTCTGGTGTTATGTTGCCATCTGGTGGTCAAAAACTGACAATCCCAGAATCCTTTTTTAACTTACAAGTTTAATTACATATATTTTTTTGTCTGTTGTACAGTACTGCACCCAAATCAGAGACCAGTCTTTCAGTTTTTTATTAGAACACATTTATAACTCATTTAAGTATCCAAACAAAATCAGAAAACTTATATTTAACAGAAACTCACACAAAGTCCTTTTCTGAGGAGATGATACTTAAAACAATTCACTTGCATATGGGAGAGGAAAGTCAAGTGATGATAACTAGAATGACAAGAGTTTTTTAAAACTCCAGTTCAAAAAATGATTAAAGCATGCAGAGAAAATGAAACTAAGACATGGTAGACCACCAAAACTGTCTCTGTCAAATAAACAGTCCTTAAAGCTTTCATCTTGAAGGAGAAAGTCAAGCTCCACTGTTGCTTCAGATCTGAACAAATCCACAGGTGTCTGTCCATCCTTTCACTGTAAGAAGAAACTCAACTCTGTGGGTCTGAAAGGATGTGTAACTGTCAATAAGCCCTCACTGAGAAAAGGAGATAAAAATAAGGGGACAATTTGCACTAGTGGACACTAGTGGAGATGTGTAATTAGGTTTAATGGACTGGAGTCCAAATTTTCAGTTGGAATTACAAAACAAAAAATGCAAAGACTTCTTAGACTGAACTTTCTGAGGTGCATATTACCTTGAGAAACTTTAAGCAAGTCTTCTGGAAAAAAATGTAGGCCGTGATAAAGGCTGTAAAAAAGGGTGAAAAAAAACTAAACACTGACTAATGCAATAGTATATTTAGTTGTTTAGGGTTTTCTGTTAAATGGGTTTTCTGCTTTTTTCCTGACTTCAGACTCATTTTATTTGTTTGTGTGGTTCCGTTTGTAATGGTGGTGTAGGAGAGGCTGATTTTACGTTTCTCCTCTTTGGCCTGCCTTGCTTTTGATTCAGGAGTGGCTCAGATAATTGCTCTCTTGCCAGGAGAGAGACGTTTGACTTTGACGATGACTGTGACAGCTTAGCCTGGGAGGAGACTGAGGAGACTCTCTTGCTGTGGGAGGACTTCGCTAACAGCCCTGTTATTACCACCTGCACCGCTGCTGCCGCTGCCAATGTAGGCTGTACTGCAGCCTGTGCTGCCGACTTCCCTGTAGAGTCACATGAGCAGGTACAGCAGCCTCCTGGAGCCTTCATCTGTTCATCTGATGAGTTCATCTGTGTTAATGCTGTTACCTTGTTTAAAAAAACAGAGGCACAGGCTGTATTAAGTGACTTAATGACTGCTAGAGAGTTTGCTATTGTTTAGCATTACTGTGTAAATATAATTACCTCATTATATCACATTATTATTAACATTGTTATGTAATGAATTACACTTCCATTTGATGTGTTAACAGATTCGAGGCTCCATTGATATTTTATGTTCATTTCAAACAATGACAAAAATCTGAAGGATAGTTTTTGGACAGACTGTGCAATAATAACTTCAAAGCATATTCAGATTATAAGAAAAAGCTGTTTCAATTAAACGTGAGCTGTCAGTGAGCTGCTTCTTTGCTTGTCATACCTGTGAGCACTAATCATAGCCTATATTACCATTTGGGGCGTTTGGTGAAAAATATCTGTGGTTCTTTCAGGATGGAAGTCTGCGCAGTCTGATAAATGAGACTGAATCACTGTTCAAAAGCAGAGAGCAGGAGTACCAGGCCACTATCGGACAAATTGAGGTGAGGGGCAGTAAAGAACCATTTGAAGCCTTTGTTTCAGTCTTTGTATGTATCTAAGTCCTTCTTCCACCTCTCTCTCACTCCAGCTGGAGCTGGCCACAGCTAAGAGCGATATGACGAGACACCTGCATGAGTACATGGAGATGTGCAGTATGAAGAGAGGACTGGACGTGCAGATGGAGACGTGTCGCAGACTCATCAGGAGCTCCAGTGCCACGGGCAGGTGTGTTTGAGCTGAACGATGTGTGAATACAGAGCACTGCCAGCATATAAAACCTGGACTCAGTCGTCATCATGCTGTAAATGATCACAACCACTTACATGAATGACTGACTACAATGTAAAGCTTTTTTACAGTATAATACACAAGCAACCGTATAATTAGTTGCTTGTGTAGCATATTCAGCAGGATGAGAAGAACAGAGCAGGTGAAAGATAACACAATGGAAACATACAGCCTCAGCTAAACAGGCATGAATACTACTTGCTATGAACAGAATGAACAGAAATTATTGTAATTATTGTATTGTATTGTAGATACAGTTATTGTAGTAATAGTAGTAGTAATAAGTGAATCAACTTTATGCTTATGTATTAACACAGTGTTTTTTTGTGGACTGTTGTAGATAAATGTTTATTTTTAAGCCACAAAGTGACAATCTAGCCTGTTGATCAAATGACAGACAGTCCAGTCTCTCTGGAAGAGGACAAAGCCATAATGTAATCTGAAACGGCTCAGGTGTGTCTTTATTTTTGGACTGAACACAGATGAAATGACTGGAAGTGAATGATGAGCTTCTCTCAAACAGTCTTCTTGTGCCTAAGTAGCGCAATTCTGGGGACACGCTTTGGAAGCTAAAATCTATGGGGTCTGGAACAGAGATACAAACATCACTACAGAACTCTTTCAGTTTTCCTGTAAAATAATACATTTCCTTTGCTTTTTTTGGTTCACTTATGGAAACTGAAATGTAAAACAGCCCAACTGAATTTGTCATGGGTGTGATGTCACAACCATAACTGCATTCACATATGGCCACTCATTCAGCTTTACCCTGCCCCTTGATATTAAAGTGCTAAGGAGTGTTCTTACTGAATGAAAAGCTCCATGCAGATGCGTTTACTTTCAGCTTCAGCAAGAACTACTTTAGAATTGTGCCTAAAAAGTTATAGTTAAATTAAATTAGAACAATCTGGTTAAATATGAAATGAATAATAAGGTGCCTCTTTCTAAAAATCCTCAATTTAAATGTAATTAATTTATTTGTATTACAAGTTTGCACTGTTGCACTGAAAAAGTACACTGAAATTCTGTTTTTATATCTGTTACTCTTTTGTTCTAGTTACAGCCTTGTGTTAGACACAATGAGGCTATAGCACTCTCTCTCATGGATGTATTCCATTAAAAAGTATATACACTCATTGTGGAAAATAGTTGGACAAATAGTTGCACCCAGAAGGAATCAACCGATAGGAATGAAACTTGGTAGGTAGGTTTAACATCATGAGACACGCAAATGATTCAAGTTTCATGATCGGCCACGCGTGTGACATAAGCAAGGACGGACATGAAGTATCTTAGAATGGGAGCAGGTCATCTTCAGTGATGAGTCCCGCTTGTGTCTTGGTGGAGACGACCGATAAATCTGTGTATGGAGGCACCGTGGTCAGCGCCAGAATGAGCGGTTTGTTGTCGCGCGTCACACGTCCAGAAGGCCTGGTGTCACTGTGTGGGAATGTTCAAGCTGCATGGGATGGATTATCACAGCACACCATTAGGAACCTCTACAACTCCATGCTGAAACGTCTGGCATGTTGTGTTAGCAAACATGGCGGCCTAAGGCCATACTGAGAGACAATACTTCTGTATGTGTAGCCCATATCAGTCTAAATGTATCATCATTTATTGTTCCTTGTAAGCTTTATCCTCCTTCCCAATAGAATTGCAATCCCACACTTCCCTCTGGGTGCAACTATTCTTTTGCCATGTATATATAATTTAAATCAGTGGTCACCAACCCTGATTCTGGAGATCTGCTTTCCTACAGAATGAAGTTCAAACCACAAGCTGCTGCACCTGCTCCAGATAATCATCGTCATTAGAAGCCACTAGTTGTTTTGGCCAGATACATTATTGTAGTCTATGGGGAGACTGCAGCATGCTAGATGCAGGTTGGCCCCAAACACTGCAGAAATGTCACTCTCCAGGAGGAGGGAGTTTTCAGAATGTTTTCTGTGTAGTTTATTTGAGTAAACTGTGTGTTGTTGGTGTTAAAAGAGTTTTTGGCTGGTTACTGTCCACTGCAGACACTCACCCTCCTTCAGTTCTGTGGCCAGCAGCGACTCAGGAAACACAGACGACATGCAGGACGAGCTGGACAGAGACAGCGAGAGGGATGGAGACAGGGATGGAGAGCGGAGCGGAGAGAGCAACGGAGAGAAGGACGGAAACAGGGATGGAGAGAGGGATGGAGACATACCTGGAGAGACAGGTAAAGAAGCAGGGGGAGAGATGGCAGAGAACAGAGAAGAGTGGAGCAAAGAGGGGGATGGAGAGACAGCAGTATATGGAGACGTCAGTTGATGATCAACCTCACCGTAGCCCTCTTATTTCACAAAGGGGGCCAGCAGGTTGCATAAATCTCTGGCTCTCTCTTCTTCCACGGTATGTTATGACTCAGTGTCTCTGTGGCTCGCAGAGGTAGAAGCGTTGGTGCTGTGTTTGCTGTCCCAATGTGGGAACAACTGAACAGGCTTAAAGCAGTCTTAAAGGATCATTCTGCTGAAGCTGCAGCCTCCTCATCAGCACTGCCACAGCATGGCTTCCTCACCGGCTCACTCTTCAGACCTACAATATACACCACGTCATCAGATAACACTAACTGTCCGTAACTAACTGTCCCCTTCAGTTGGGAGGGCATCATAAGAGGGAAAATATGTTTAATGTTTATTTAATGTTTGTTTTTTTTTAATTCTTCAGATTATAAAGATTTTATGAAGAGGTTTACTAAAAGGCATTATTCCATTTTGTTGCTGTCATACCAAAACCTTGTAACTTTATTGTACATTGTGTGAACGATTAATAGACTAATACAAATGGTTCAAAATAACATTTACAGTAAAATTCAGTAAAACAACCATTGAAGTTAAAGCTGCACTAAGTAAGTTTTTTTCAGTTTGTCTGTTGATGTAGCAGGACATAAAACACACTAAAATATGCTGTAAAGTCAGAAATTAATTTTTTATTTAGTTTATTTAAAAGTCACGTCATTATTTTTATAAAGAGTGATTGGAAGGAAGCTTGATGTTTAGTCATAAATGCAGAATTAACATTATACACAGTTGACAAAAGTAGATAATTTACTTACATCATCTGAAAACATGACCTTCACCAAGTTTTGAATATTCCTTTAAAACACTCTTTCAACGCGCTCTCAGTTGTCAGATCAGTCTGTTCAGAGAGGGAGTCTGAACCACAACCAAAATTACAGAATAGCTGCTTTTCCACTGCATGGTACTGGCTCAACTCGGCTTGGCTTTCCATTATGTAAACCTGGTAAACGTTTTGGAATCACCTCTGTAGAGGTTCCAAGCCAGCTGAGCTAATACCAATAGGTGATGTGACATAAAAACGACCCAGACTACTGATTTGTTAGAGGGAAACATTATCTACCAGGTTAGCCTACTCTCTGCAATTGTGTGAACTGTCATGTAGTATTTCCCAAAAACAAAAACTGTGGTCTTGTGTTTTCCTTCTTCAGTCTCATGCAGTGATGCAACATGCAGCATAGAGGGGATACTATGTCTGCAGTGGAAAACAAAGTACCTGATACCAAAAGCAAGTTGATTCAAGCCGAACAATGAGGTGGGAAAACCAGAGAGGTCTCCAAATCACCAAAACTTATCTTGTGCAGCTTTAAGATTTTTTTTTTCCCATTTTGGAGGTACAAGGTTTTTTATGATGACAATTCATTCGGGCTCTTGTAGCTAGTTGGGGAACAGTAGTAATCAAGTAATATTGATTTTTTTTTTTATACGGAGCTTTCCAAAATACAGGCTAATCAAAAACGTTCCCCAGGAATACTTGCCCAGTGGTTCCATGGGGCTCAGGAACTCTGAGTTCATACTCTCAAAATTTCCAGACAGTACTGCACAACAAAATCAATTGTGATACTGTGCTTTGAGGACTATGCAATAAGCTGTCGTGGACTAACTTTAATTGTGGTCATGTGGTTATCTGTATTTTTTTCCCCCAAATACCAAATACTTGGTGAGGAAGTCCCTGATTGCTGCTCTTATTTGACCTCTAATGCAGGAGCTTTTTGAGCTTCCCGTGTTGTAAGTGATGATGTCAAAACAGTAGTACACCCAAACCCATGTGCCTACAACTCTACTCTATACACTCTCTCTGTTGCCTTATTAGATTTCTTTCTTTATATGTACTTTTTAAAACAAACGATGAAGCACCTTTGACACAAAATTAATGTTCAAAAATGATCCTAACTTAAATCAAAGAATTCCTGCACATGTAATATGTGCTACAACAAACTGAAATCGAGTCTGCTTTTTAAACAACGAGAAAGCCATACTCGTGTTGGTCCTCAGGTTGTGTTAGTTTGGTTGAAATGTACGTTTCTTTAGCTCTTTGTTTCCATGTTATACACCTGGACCAGATTAACAAAAAGGTGATTGCTATTGATTTCCTCTTGTATGTATTATACCACGTGTTTAAAAAGGGCTTATTTTAGCGCTTGCTGTTTTTTAATTTATGGAAATAAATCATTCCATATTTTGTATCTATTGCTTAATGATCACTGAATAAATCATCGTTGATACACTACCATTACATCTTCCTTGCCTTTCTTTTAGTTACAGTACTAGTTAGATATTGGGTTGACTACTGTTATGCTGATTTACTGTAAATATATTTTTCTCTATTTTCTATTATTCTGTTATTTTTAATATATGTATGCAAAGTGTTTGTGGAGCACTGGTCAAATCACACGTTTTGTTGAGTGAAACATAAACATAAAATCTACCTGTTCACCGATCTATCTATCTATCTATCTATCTATCTATCTACATATACGTATATATACACCAAACAGTCATAACAGTTCTGTAATTAAAGACTGTAGTCCATCTGTTTCTCTGTATACTTTGTTACCCCCCCCCCCCTTCACCCTGTTCCTCAAAGATCAGGACCCCCACTTAGCAGCACTACTGTGTCCAATCCACGCACACCAGCACAACACACACTAACACACCACCACCACTGCAGTGTTGAGAATGATCCACCACCTACATAATACCTGCTCTGTGATGGTCCTGTAGGGGTCCTGATTATTGAAGAACAGGGTGAAAAGGGGGGATAACAAGGTATGCAGAGAAACAGCTGGCCTACAGTCTGTAATTGTAGAATTATATAGTAAGTGGAGCTGATAAAATAGACAATAAGTGTAGATGCAAGGTGGTTTTAATGTTATGGCTGTTCAGTGTATGTGTGTATGTGTTTTCATTCTGAAAAGTGCCATTTTACTTATTTTAATTTAAAACCAAAATGACCTGAAATGATTAATAGAATGTGAAGAAAGAACTGTTTTGATGGTTTGTCAAAGGTCTATGTATCTACTGAAGATATCTACTAAAGTTAGTATGCTAACCAGCTAGTCCTGGCAAAAAAGCAAAACTAGGGCATTGCTGTCCACCACTGGAGACAGCTATTAGCAAATAAAGGGACCAAGACAAGTAAACAGCTGTTAATGCTAAAGCTGAGGAGGAAGGACCACAATTTTGTAGTGATATGTTGTCCCCTGTTTGTTTGGAGTATGAGTTTGACAGGTTGCATTATCTTACACACTGCTCCTTTAAACAGCGGCATATTAAGTTTTTGGTTAAATGTTGTTTATGATTATCTATTTTTAATGAGCTTTGATTATTGCTAACAAAAGATAATATGCTTGGTTTAAGAAGCCATCAGAGTACTGACATGTTCAGTGTGACTAGGCTGTCTGAGTAAAGGAAATAAAGGTTGCAGGACTTTCCGCAGAGGAATGTGCACAGTGCTGCTGCTGAGGAATTGTAAAGGATTGAGGAAACCAGTACAGTTGTTCAGTCTGCTTTAATCTACTAACATTTAAATGCCATTTATTGATTTACGGATACTTGATGCCTTCCCACTGATCCAGTGCTTTACATGGATTTGCCTCTCTTACCTACAGGCTGCATGTAGTGTGAAGGAATGATACAGAAAACAAACAAGACTGTGGTTTGTTGTTTACCTAATCCTAAGTAAATGCTTGGGTGCTCAGGCAAATTGCCCTTCAGCGGTCTGAGTGCTGATACATTGGGATGTAATTCAACCCCTTTCGGTTTGAGGAAACAACAGAATTTGGTTGGGTGGAGAATTTGATCACATTTCAGGGCCACCATCACGTCCAGCTTTTTCCATCACGTCTATACAGAAATATCCAATAAAGGCAAAATCCAAGACTAGGTTTGATTCACCTGATCACTACTTCCCACACTATGGAGCTGTCCTGAATGAGTGAGTGATTTATTAGTTAAGCTATATTAATATTAAATATGATGGTATATATTGTTGATATATGATGTTGACTTTGCTAATGTTCTTTTCCATGTGTTATCGGTTCCTGGAGTGCTTAAGGGAAAACAGTTTTGGGCATACAAAGATGAACTGGCAAGTTTCCCACAGTAACAGAAAGAAATTCCACAAAGAAATTAGGCCAAACTATTTTTTTTCCCATGACTTGCACTTAGTTCTTTACTCTCGCAGGAAAACATGATACCGAGAAACAAATGGCTCAATGCAAATCCATCTTTCAGTGACATTTTACACTTTGGAGCATGCAAATCCTACCTTCCAGTCGAGTGTAGAAAAAGAGGAGGCGGGTGTGGAGCGGGTGCTCTAGTGAGGAGGTGTGGCTGAAGCATGGGAGAGTTACTGTACAGGACTCTGCTGCTGGTGTGCATCTGGAGATGCTGTTACGGCACAGGACTCCAGCTTAAAGGAGATTTTACCATCTACGGCATGTTCCCTCTCCATAACACTGGACAGTCCATCTCAGCTGCACCCTGTATGGCTGACTGCAAACAGTAAGACTTTTCATTCTTCTTCTTACCACCAAAAACAGAAGGCTCTGTATTAGTGTTGCCACCCATCCAGGATTTCCGCAGATCATTTCCCTAAATTTCATTCAGAATGAATGAGTTACTTTCCCAAACACAACGTGTCATATGTTTTCATATTTTTATATGTTTGCATTTCATTATGAAGTTTAAACTGCTTATTTATCCAGTCAAAGCATTTGTATACCAAGATTGGACTTGATTGGTTCAGGTTACGCTCAATATAGAGACAGCTGTTTTGTTTGGTGACATGTTTAGACACCAGGCAGTGTGATAATTGAAGATTAGGTTCTGTACGTGAACTGACATCTACATTAGAGTGCATCATCCTGAGTTTACGCTACCCATCCTGAGTTTAATAAACAATCAAGCCACTGATTGAGCGTCTGGGAGCTTTCCAGGGCTGAGTTGGCGACCCTACTCTGCATCGTTTCTTATGGCTTTGTCAGTTGTTCTTTTTTGGTTTCTCCAGAGGAGCAGACAACAAGCATGGCTTCCACTTGGTGCAGGCTCTGAGATATGCTGTGGAGGAGATCAACAACAGCACTGGAAATGGACAACTCTTGCCAGGCATTACTCTAGGCTACAAGACGTATGACACTTGCTCCCTCAGTGCCAGTATTCTGGCCACAGTGGACCTGCTGTCCCAGCAGTATAACAGTGTAGGTGTGGAGCCCCGGGCAATTGCTGTCATTGGACCTGACAGCAGCGACTATGCCTTCACACCAGCGGCTGCACTGGGCTCCTACCTGCTACCTCAGGTACCTCACTACTATAGCTCTCTAATCGGCCCAGAGACCCAGTGAAAAGGCAATGTCTATGTTTGCTAGTGTTGTTATCAAGACCACTAGGTGAGAAGATCGAGACCAGATTAAGACTTTTTCAGAATATGACAAATTAAAAATAAGAGGGAAATAAATGGGGATAAATAAAAATAAGGGGGAAATAAATGCATTTGTAGTTCATTGTAAATGTATTATTATCACAAGATAACTTAATATATAATAGTTTAAATTCATTTATTATTTTACATTGTTATGTATCTTGTAAAATATACTACTAAATAATGTATAGCCTAAAACGTGATTAATTATTAATAAATTATAGATTATTATATAAATTATATATACTCTTATTTTTACTGTTAAATATCATTCGGATCTGCTCTCTGGATGTTTGAATTTTAGAGCCAATGAACAGTAACAATCAAAGAACTGTTTGATTCCTTTTTAATTTATTCCATTAATTTATTTATTAAAAAAAACAATTATCTCAGATGAAAGCATTGGACTCGACTGATATTATATTATATTATATTATATTATATTATATTATATTATATTACATTACATTACATTACATTACATTACATTACATTATATTATATTATACAGTATTATATTCCACCAATTTTTCAAAAATTCTGACATAATTAAATGGTTGACATATTAACAGAGTCATTCAGAGTGGTTTGGTGTGAAATGCTCCGTTCTGGAGAAACATTCCGAGTCAGAGTAGTTCACCGTGGTGGTGGTGGGAAGAGCTCCCTCGCCTCAAATTATTACCTAAAATGGTTAGATATACGACACATTGTTTTGTAATAGTTTTGTGATCAACCTTTGGCTTAAAGTGTATTTTAATCCATTTATTTTAATGCCTTCATGGTGGAGGGGTGCATGCAGGTCATTGTGAGGCAAAATAGCCCACATATATATAAAGGTCAGAAGACACTCGTAGGTTTAGTTGAGTTTTTAGATGGTAAATAAAGTGGCTGTGTTTGTGTTGTTGGCATTTCTGACTCCTGGTTCCCATCACTACCACTGTAAGGAAATCAGAGGTGGACAGTTTCTCTACATTAAATCATTTCACATCAAACCGCTCAGAATAAATTTATTTATATCTCAACAACCCATTTATATATACATTATGAAATAACAGGAGGAATTCCCGTTTCATGCGGCCCACCTCAGCTCATGGGGTTCATTATTTGTATCAAGAACAGACTTAAAATATATTTACATTAAAATATAGATTCTTCATGTTTTAAGTTCATTTTATTTATAATTTCATTTTATATTCATTTAGAATATATATTTTTATATTTATATATTTGTATATATTATATTTTAAATATATTTTAATATTATTTATATTTGTATATTTATATTTATATATACTACTATATATTTATTCCAGTATTTTATGTATCCACTCTTTGTCTTTATTACAGCTTCCATTCTTTTTGGCAGACTTCCTTTCAGTGTTTCTACAGGGATTTATTTGTCCATGCTCGTAAACATGTTAAAAGTTTAAAAGTTCACATTTTCTGCTTCTCACCCTCCAAGAAATCCAGCGAGGTCTGGACTGGGAGGTGTAAAATGTTCAGGAGCTTAAGTCAAACCTTGTCTAAAGGGTACAACATGATGTATTCCAATGTGCTGATCCTCCACCATGCTTATGGTGGACTAATGGTTGTAGACATGGTTTAGGAGTATTTCATTGCTTTGGCAGGTGTACGTACTGCCTTCTGTTTCAAACATCTCACATTTAGACTCATCAGTTCTTCAAACCTTGTTCCACATCTCAGATATCCACTTTCCTGTTTTTAACCCAAAGTGCTATGTTTAACAAATTGATAAAAATAAAATATTAAATGCGTCATAACTTGCACATGATGCATTTTATGTTTTATTATTCCCCAGTGTGTTCAAATCAGCAATAGACAAACAAACAAACAAACAAATAATCTGTAGATGATGTGCAGAACAACACATGTATTTTGCCCAGGTTGAGCTGATCCCAAACTTTTGGATATACATTTATCCTGATCTTTTTCTCTGCTTTTGTTCACTCATTTTTACAGATCTCCTATGAAGCTTCCAATGAAATGCTGAGTAACAAAATGTTATACCCGTCTTTCTTCCGCACCATCCCCAGTGATAAGAACCAGGTTGATGCCATGATCCAGATCCTTCAGAGATTTAACTGGACTTGGATAGCCCTTCTTGGGAGTGACAATTCATACGGCCAGCAAGGGATGTTGACCCTGTCACAGCAAGCATCGAATCACGATATATGCATTGCGTACCAAGCTGTGATACCGAGTCTTAGCAATGACACACAGCAACAAATGCGAGACATGGTCAGAAATATCATCAAAACCAAAGTGAACACAATAGTGGTGTTTTCCAGCAAGAGGATAGCCAAAGGTTTCTTCCCTTTTGTGATAGAGCAGAATGTGACAAACAAGGTGTGGATTGGGACGGAGGACTGGTCCATGGCGACCCTGGTGTCTGGAATTCCAGGAATTAATACTATAGGGACTGTCCTGGGTGTGTCTGTCAAATACACACCTTTTTCTGGGTTCAGAGGTTTTGAGGACCAAGCTGTGTCTAAGCTTGGAGATATAAGAGCTTCAAACAGTTTCAGTGACATGGTGGTCCCATGCCTGCAAAATACAGACCTGTACACAATGGCAACTCAAAACTATTCTCTGGAGAATTACGACATTGCATCTTCATTTAATGTGTACAAGGCCGTATATGCAGTGGCACATGCACTGCGACGGGTCCTGAAGTGTGATTCAGGACAATGTGAGAAAACTGAAGTGCAGGCAGGTCAGGTCAGTATTTTGATTGTATATATATGTATACACATGTATGTATGTATGTATGTGTGTGTGTGTGTGTGTGTGTGTGTGTGTGTGTGTGTGTGTATATATATATATATAGAGAGAGAGAGAGAGAGAGAGAGAGAGAGA
>CM067492.1:20744523-20917800 GCA_034552555.1 Semaprochilodus insignis
CATGTGCATATTCCTCTTCTAAATCACAAAGAGCTTGTGTTACAAATGTTTAGACTGCACAGAATCTGAAAACTGTTTCATCTCTATTTCACTCCACAGGAAAGAAAACTACTACATTAAATAATGTCACAGACACTTTACACCATTTTCTTACACAGTGAGAGAAAGAAGAGCAAAAGCTTTCTTTAAATGAAAGCAAATTTCTACATTACCCCAATATGAGCTTTCTATACACATCCAAACACAGATATTCTGATTACACAGTAAGAGTATGATACAGTTTTTAAAGGTTCCCAGAACTTGCTAATGGAAACATTTCCTCATGTTTTCATACAATGAAAGCTGATCATCATATTTCATTATAGTAAAGAGGATCTAGATTCCTACAGGAATCTTAGTGAAAGTCCATCTCATAGTAACATGTTACAGTGAGTATGTAAGGGTAAAGGCTCTACAGGGCTCTACCAGGGTCTCCAGAGTGCACTAGAGACTGGAGTTTCCTCTGCTGCTGATGTTGCAAGCTGGAGAGCTGAGCTGCAGGACGTTTGTGCTTTTCTATTCATGGTGAGGAAGTGCAGCAGTCCTCTCTGTGACGGAGTCTGCACTCCACACAGGAAGTTGACGGCCTCCTGCACACACCTGCTGTAGCCTTCGTTACTGCAGTGGAGCAGACAGAGTTGTTGTGGGACTGCTGCTGCTGCTGCCGTGTCAGGAAATTAAGCATCATTTCCAGGATTCTCTTGTGTTTGCTGGTTTAGGAATTCTCAGCTCAGGAGAGACTTGAGCTTCTCAGTGCTGCTGTCTTCTCCACTATTGGCTTCCTCAGCTAGAGAGAGAAAAGACATATTGTTTAATTACACTGATCAACATTTTCTGTTGGAATGCTGATAGAATACAGTAGTGAAGTATGTGAGATGTAGGTCAGTATATTTACCTTGTTTGTTAGTGGAAGATGTTGTTTGGAGGAGATGAGAGCTGCAGTGATTGTAGGAGTCATGGCTGTGTGTCTTCTGTTGAGTCCTCTGTGAGGAGTAGATGTGAGCTGTGCTGAGTTCTCTCCCTCTCTCCCTCCTTTATTTATACTAACTAATCTCCATATGAATGTGTGAGGTTTGGGTTTGATGGAGGTTCTCACAGTTTGCAGTCAATGAAGTGTGTATTACTCAGCAAACAATGAGTCCTGCATTGGACAGCAGGTGGATGGTGTCTTAAGGGCTGGGAACTGATGGCATGGTGCTCTGTGAATGTGGGAAAGCAGTGACCTCGTGCAGAGATTCGAGTGGTTGTTTAGTGGCTGTTCCTTAAGTTGTAATCTTACCTGATAATATAAGGGCTAAATCTATATACTAAGATACAATTTAAACTAGAATTTACAGAATTCATTTTCATACACAATCTAATCCTAAGGACTTGAGAGATGAATGAACATTGGTTTTGCATATAATTCTTGGGCAGAGGGCCTACAGTACATTCAGGTTAGTTGGCTGAGGTGAACTCCTCGTATTGTAGGTTTAGTATGTATCAGATTTTAATTCTGTGTAATTTAGTGGTTGGGATGTGAAATAGCCATTCTGAGTGGTTTGATGTGAAATGGTTTATTGCAGAGAAACTTTCAGAATCTAATTCCTTCACAGTGGTGGCCAGCAGCCAAATTAAAGCCATTTTATTTACTGTCCATAACATAATATGATAATGTAAAGATTCTGACTCTGTCAGATATCTGGTTCCTATCATAGCACAATAGTGTACCTAGATTATTAATTGGAACCAAGAAAAGGGAGCACATTACTCCAGTCCTGGCATCCTTTACTTGGCTCCCAGTGCATTACAGAATCCAGTGTAAAATTGCTTTGATGGTTTTTAAAGCTTTGAATGGACTTGCATCTGCATATGTTGTGGACATGCTTTGTATGTATGTACTCTTGAGATTGTTCTGGTCTGCATCCCAGTCACCTTTGACTGTTCCACAATCTCATCTCACGCAAAAAGGGGATCGTGCTTTTGCTGTCGCTCCACCAAAACTCTGGAATGGTCTCAGAAGTGACATTAGACATGTCCAATCTGGGACCATTTTTAAATCATAGCTAAAAACACATTTTTATTGGTTAGCATTCAGCAGCTGTTAAACTGTTGAACTGTGTATGGAGGACTGTATTAATGTGTGTATGTTGTGCGTGCAAGTAGTGAACAGAGGTTGGGAATCTTTGACTTGTAAAGTACTTTGGTTTTAAATGTGCTATATAAATAAATAGACTTACTAAATGTACTTACTATCACCACCACTGTGATAATGTGAAGATTCGGACTCTAGTTTCTCCACATCAAACCACTCTGAATAACTTTGTTTAATAAAAAGGCAGCCGGACTCCCCTATTAAGGTGCCTTAGTTTATTCCTTCATCTTGAATTATTACAAATCCATCCACTGTCTTATGCCGCTTTGCTTTTTGACTTGGTCATCTCAGAAGGCAAAACCAAAGCTGTTGAATGTGATACTCTTTTCAAGTTTAAAAGGTCAGAGCTGCACACTTTTGCCCTCTCAGCACACTCACACTACACTGTTTGGCCGTTTAAGTTGCGCTTTGGCCACACACATACACACAGCTGGCTGGCCTGCTGTCTAGCCCTCATTCACACGCTCCTGTTTCAGCAGCGAGAACGTGGGAGCGGCGCTGCAGCGAGGCTTCCCACACTTCTGGATTAATGACATTGAGTCTGAGGACAAAGGAAGTGTGGCCTGATATACAAAGCCCTCCCACACCCACACCACACCACACTGCCAAGCCTTCCATCTGGATGGGTCTGTTCAGTTACCTCCCATAGACTACACTATCTGAGCTCCATGTGGGGGATTGAGATATCAACTAACCACATGAGAATGGGTTAGCAGAGACATATCTTACATGTCATTGTGTTCAGCTGTTATCATTACACTAACATGATACGGGATCATTTCGTGGTCATTTCTTATCAAACTAAATTGATTGTTTAGTTTGTAATTTTGATCAGATGTTCTTCAAAGTTATAACATGTTTACCTTTTCATAATAATATCTGCTACTACAAAAGTTTGAAATCATATTTGTATTTTAAATATCACTCTTGAGTCATTTTAGAACTATTACCTACCATTTTGGACATATTAAATGTCTTAATTTTAATTTACTGTTTCTCAGTGTCCTATAAAGTTGCTTAGGACTAGCATATTAATGTCATTTTAATATAAAAGGGTTTAACACCCCCAGTCAAATGTTTTTCTGAATTTCAATATGAAAAAAAAACACATCCATTTATTTGGTGATTTTAATAGATTGGAAACATGAACACTACAATTTGCCATAACTTTTTCAAGGTCACATTTTCCTTTTTTCCCCTACTGTATTATATTAAATGAAAAAAAAACTGTAACTGCAGTGCATTAAAATGTCCGGAAGTATATCCTCTTATTTGCACAAACCAACAGAAATTAAATTTTACCAGAAGTGCTCAAACTTACAATGCATTTATGTTGCTGGCAGCTCTTGAGCAGATGTTTGCCTCCACTTTCCCACAGCATTTCACCGGCAGAAGACAACATGAATTACATCTGTGTTGATTCACAACAGTCAAAGCTGCATTCTTAACAATGTCTCTGGCGCTTGATTGACAGGGGGCACGAAAAGTGCTCCCTCCCACCTGCTTATATAGTTCTCAGCTATTGTGCACCTATTATTCCAACAATTCACTCTTGTATCGCTGTCTTATAGCAGCCCTCTGATTGGTTAAGAAGTGTGAGAACCTGCATCTCATTACTTGGAGGCAATTTGTGTATAAATGCCGGCTTGTGAGCGGATGAAAGTCAGATTCGTCGCCTTTCTTTACACCACCAAAGACCAGCCTTGGACACCAGTCAGCCAAGCACCATGAGAGATCTACAGACAAGGTATGTTGAGGAACCTTCACTGCACTGCTGATTTCTGAATCTGAGACTTTGGCTTGATGTTAAATATAGGATACAGGACTTCATGGTGAAGTAATTCTGATGCAGGTTGTCTCATGTATATGCTCTCTTGTTTGTCAGGTGCAAGCTCATGAGCCTGGAGAGGAAGTGCACTGATGGTGTGGAGCGCCTCAGGACTGTTCTGGAAGCCCAACTGCACAATGGCATTTCTCACACAGACTTATGGGGGAAGACTGTCTCGTTCTTTACCCCGAAGAGGGCTCCAATTTTCCATGATGGTTACTCCAAGTACTCAAGAGAAACGCTTCGCTTCTTCCCAGCCCCAGCAGAAGATGTCTGTCTCTTATACACATCNTTCGCTTCTTCCCAGCCCCAGCAGAAGATGTAGCCCCTCTGTGCTTCCAGCAATGAGCTGCCTCAAGAACTGAAAGGCAGACGTGATGCCTGAACATCTCCAGCAGTGCTGGTCTACACTCTGGACTCTGAATGCTCTGGAACTTACATATATATATATATATATATTGTTTTGTTTTTGCTCTTAGGTGGCAAAGGGCTTCTGCATGTGAAAAGTCTTTTGTAAAGACAAAGTTGTATTTTTTATGAACGCAGCCCTGAAGGGGTTTAATTTTGTCCACAAATGGACATTGGAAATGGCCAGTGTTAATAAGCAGATAATGCTTTAGAATACTATAAAGAGAAAATGGTCGTTTAACAAGTATGTAGAACATGTAAATGTTGAGCAGGAGATTTGAATGAAAGCCATATTCCTTTGTACAAAGGAGCCATTAGTATGCGGCCCATGCAAAAGCCTATATTATGGTTGTATGCTTCAGTATTTTCTATTATTTAGGTTGGAAAATATTAGCATTCATATATTACACTGTTTATTTGAGTGTTTTTTAATAAAAAAACCCCAAAAGCATTTCTTGTCTCGACAGCATTTATATCCATTTTAATATTCTCTTAGTATCTCCCGGGTATCTTCCAGCTTTAATAAATGCTTTAGTGGATAACTGAAGTTATCTGAGCTGAAGTGACTGTACTGCAGCAGTGAAAACTGGCTTAATACAGGTCCTCCTTCTATTAAGTGAAGTCTCATATTTAACAGAGACAAAACTGGGGACTGCAGCTTCAAATGCAGCTTTGTGCTGTATTGCCATCTAGAGGACATAATTAAATAACATGTCCACAAAATTTTAATATCAGAAATTTAGTAAGAATAAGTAATACTCCTCCTAGTACAAATAAATCCATGACATTTAACATATCTGTATCTATATCTGTGTCTAGATTCTAGATACTAGATACTAGCATGAATTTATTCCAAATGTAATTGTTGTTTCATGTTAAAAATAAGACAAAGCTGTGGATCCTTCTACAGCCCAAACTGCAGCTTTGTGATGTATTACCATCTAGAGGACATAATTAAATAACAGCGTGTCCACAAATTTTAATCTGAAAAAAAAATTCAGTTACAGCAACTAATACGGTTATTAGTAAAAATCAAAACATGAAATTGAACATATCTGTATGCATATCTAGATCTAGATGTAGGTTTCAGGTGTCATTAGTAAGAATTAAGACATTTTAAAGTATGAATTAATTCAACTTCAGAAATAAAAAATATATAAATTTTTTATTACTAGTACAAGATGGAATTGTTTCATGTTAACATTTTGTTTATACATGTAAAACTAAAACTTTCTAGTCATTCATGTAAGAATTTAATTGTGCATGGTACAGTTAAATTATCACTAGAAATCAGTTCAAAATGTATTTTATTACCCTGCATTATCATTTTATTTATACAAAAATTGGTCACCTTTTATTCTGATAGTACCCTATAGATCTCCAATTGCTAACAAACTAGTGAACTCAGCAGTGTTAGGTTTAGGATTAATCTTACTTTTTTGTTGAAGTTGGGGTTGATTTTGGTTTTGGGTGATGTTTATGTCAGGTCATGTACCAAAATAGTCATGCTTCTCTTTTGCATGACCATTTCCCAACTTCTTTTTCATTTAGAATGAAACAGGCTGTTCTTGTTAGTGTGGCTTTAAGATTGCTATATGTAAATTAGCTCTGTTCAGATTGGCTGCCTTGAAATGCGCCTCATTCAAAAACCATTCAGAACCGAAACACTCCATAGAAATTCCCTATGAATGTGTGGAGCTTAACAGCCGTAGGCTGAATAAGTGGGTAAATGTAAATGAGTTGGTTCTCTTGACATCGCAGAATTCAAAACAGGCTGTTTTTGTATCATAGTAAATGGACTGTATAGATTGTATAGCGAATGATATGTTTTGACACTGTAACAGTGCGTACACGTTACTTCAAATTCCTTCACTATAATAAAGCTAAAATGGGCTTTTTAATAAAATCTATTACATTCAATTTAAAGTTCAGTTGCATTTCATTTTTAGTAATATAAGTTAATGGAAAGTGGACAAGGGGAAACATGCAGTTTGGCGGTCTAATATATCATTCAAATATCCAATGTTTTTATCTATAACAATAAACAAGGGGGCAGTTCTAGTTTCATGTATTTTGCCAGTGTTAAATGTTGTTTCTACCACAAATGATTCAGTGGTTATATGTGCCCGTAATTCATATTCATGCATTTTTAAAAATGATTTACTGTTTAATGGCATGGTAGCTTCATTCAATTAGATTATATGAATATACACTAATACACCTGGCAGTATGTTTCAAGTCCTGTAACCCTGCGTTTAATCCCTGGTTTATCTCATGTATAGAAAAGACGTTTGTGGACTCATTGGACACCTTCTTTACACAGCAGTATTCTCTAAAAGTAGATGAGCGAGTCGTAGTAGATAACAGCAGTAGCGCCCCCTGTAGGCCAAATCACAGTGTCTGCCCGTCTGTTGTGCTGAGGACTTTCTGGAGTGTTTTTAATTCACAGCTAATAAGCAGAGGCAACATCAATCAGTGACAGGCTATAAAAACCGGGAACTGTCCCTGAAAAATAGGGATGTCTGGTCACCTCAAAATACTTCTAAAATGTTAGAACAATATTTGTCAATGATAAAATAGATTTTTTGCCTTATATTGTCATTGCTATTATTACTTCACTGACCTTGAAGTAAATCTATCAGTAGACTTACCCATAGGATTTCAAAGCATACAATCCAAATAATTACATGGACAATCTGGAATTACATCAAAATATTTTAAACACATTCATAAGCATCTAATTAATTAAAAAAAAAAAGTTTCTTTTGCCCATAGTTTGTAAGCGTTTCAGTTCACATTTTATTTGCTGTTCAACAACTGTGATGATGCTCAGCTCTGTCTATAAATAGATGCATAATTGTGGTGTTTTTGAATCCCTGTGGGATATTGCATTTTGAATTTGCATATGTATTGTTTGGTCAATATGCATGATTTATGTTAATATCAGGCAACCCACCAAGTGCTCTAAAATATGAATATAATAACAATTACATAGTGGTTTATCTAGGATATAAAAGTAAATGGCAATGTATTTGTTGTGGCTGGATTTCAGTAGCACACAAATACCCTGAGACATCAGAGTGAATGCCAGTTTCATTATCTGGTACAGAGGAGCTTGTATGGATGCAGTATGGATGGCATGGTACAGTTTAAGGGGGCACTATTTGGATTTATGGACAATGGATCCATGGATTATTATGGAAGAGAGAGCTTTTCACATTTATATAATGTTAAAATGGTATATGACATTAAATGTGCCATAACTTTGCTACAGACCCCAATATGCTGAATTCAGCAAACAAACAGTATGTGTGCAGTAAATGTGCAGAAGCGTGCTCCCTGGGGATGATACATTCTGTTTAAAAATCATTGTTAAGCATGTTATTTGACCAGACATTGGCATATGACCTGAAATTAAATCATATTGACATACTGGTGTATAAGCAATGACAATATAATATCATGCAGACACATTTAACAAGAAATTAACTTACTATTTCAACAAAGCAAACACAGCCAGAGCAGTGAATTTGCAGAGAGCAGTACTGCCACTCAGTAAAGTCAGTTTGTCAAACACTAGAGGGCGCTCCTAGGCATGTCTAAAACAAATGGGTTAATAAGGAGCATTTGAGCAGCATGAAAGCTTGTAAGTGTTTTATAGAGAACAATCCATTCATTTCTTGAACAATCCTAAACACGGAACAGCATGAAACACATTTTGTAGTCATGTTTTTTTTATAGTGCCAGAAACAGGAAGTGGCCAGGCTTCTCTTGGAAGGAGCTATTTGTAAGACGATGCAACCTGTCAAATTTATGCTCCAAACAATAGTGGGGCAACATATTACCAGAAAATGCACAGTCCCTCCTCCTCCACCCTCAGTTGTTACCAGTCAGTGTGAGTTTGGCATCAAACTTCTTCCCTTTACTCTCCAAGGGTGTCTCCAGCAGCGGAAAACAGCACCAATGTTAACCCCTGTTGTACTGTTGATATCACTGGTAATTTGTTTGCTGATGAATTTGGTTTCTTGCTGAAAGCGGGCAGCAGCAGTTGCTTGCCAAGAGCTTCAGCCAACATGACTGGTAAGAGGTTAGAGATAAGAAGCACGTCATCGGGCAGCAGTGCTACTTCTTCATCCTCTCATGTCAGACTGATTTGACTCAAGGCTACAGTGAAACATGATGGGCCACACAGACACATTGCACATGCTGTCAAAACGGTTATTTCTTCATATTCTGTTGAAACTTCATTTTTGTTCATTTTTGAAATGTGTTAAACTAAAAATCTTACATATTGCTCCTTTAAACCAGATCTGCCTGAAAGTCTCCCCAGCCTTGACTCGAGGATCTCTTCTATTCCTGACAGTGCCCCTGTGTGGCCAGCTACAGGCCTGCACATATGGGAACATTCACACAAAACAGCAGCAGCAAGCGCTTAAAAACACAGTTACCTCCAGAGCTCATAAGGTAATAAAGTTTCATTCCAACATATTTACATTCAGTGTAAATTTACCAGACATTTAAGTCAACTACACGGCAGGTGGACAAAGTACACATACAGAGTACAGAGTACAGAGTAAAGATATCCAAGGTAAAATATCCCTCCAGTAAAAGTAGAGGGTCCTCCCTTAAAACCTCCACTTGAGTAAAAGTACTAAACTATTGACCTTTAAATGTACTTAAGTATGGAAAGTAAAAGTAGCATGATTTATCATGGCTCTAATGTCCTATTATCATTTCTGGAACAAGACTCATAATCAGCTCGGTGAAGAGACTCTAGTGTCACTCTCAGTCCACCATTCTTTTAATAGAAGGTCACTAATTAGTCTGACACTGATGTCTATTCAAATGATCATAAGCACAAAACACTGAAGGAGAACAATTTCCATTAGCTAGAAACAAGCTCTGTCCAACAGGTCAAAACAAACTCAAAAATAAGTGACCACTGTACATTGAAGGTGAGCTCGCTTCACGCTTCTTTCATTTGGGCATGTTACATTTTTATGTACATATAAGCCAAAAGGAAGGACAGATTTGACCATAATGTAACTCAAATATTTGAGCACACTACTTACAGTACGCTAACACATTACACTTACTGAGTTACTGTACACCAACACGCTACTTATAGTACACTAACACAGTACACTTACTGAGTTTCTGTACACCAACACACACTTACAGTACACTAACACATTACGCTCACTGAGTTACTGTACACCAACACACTACTTACAGTACACTAACACATTACACTTACTGAGTTACTGTACATCAACACACTACTTACAGTACACTAACACATTACACTTACTGAGTTACTGTACACCAACACACTACTTACAGTACACTAACACACTACATTTACTGAGTTACTGTACACCAACACACTACTTACAGTACACTAACACATTAACACTTACTTGAGTTTCTGTACATCAACACGCTACTTACAGTACACTAACACGTTACACTTACTGAGTTACTGTACACCAACACGCTACTTATAGTACACTAACACAGTACACTTACTGAGTTACTGTACACCAACACACACTTACAGTACACTAACACATTACACTTACTGAGTTACTGTACACCAACACACTACTTACAGTACACTAACACATTACACTTACTGAGTTACTGTACGTCAACACACTACTTATAGTACACTAACACATTACACTTACTGAGTTACTGTACGTCAACACACTACTTACAGTACACTAACACACTACACTTACTGAGTTACTGTACACCAACACACTACTTACAGTACACTAACACATTACACTTACTGTGTTACTGTACACCAACACACTACTTACAGTACACTAACACAGTACACTTACTGTGTTACTGTACACCAACACACTACTTACAGTACACTAACACACTACACTTACTGAGTTACTGTACACCAACACACACTTACAGTACACCAACACATTACACTTACTTGAGTTTCTGTACATCAACACAGTACTTACAGTACACTAACACATTACACTTACTGAGTTTCTGTACACCAACACACAATTACAGTACACTAACACATTACACTTACTTGAGTTTCTGTACACCAACACACTACTTACAGTACACTAACACATTACACTTACTGAGTTACTGTACACCAACACACTACTTACAGTACACTAACACATTACACTTACTGAGTTACTGTACACCAACACACTACTTACAGTATACTAACACACTACACTTACTGAGTTACTGTACACCAACACACACCTACAGTACACTAACACATTACACTTACGTGAGTTACTGTACACCAACACACAATTACAGTACACTAACACATTACACTTACTGAGTTTCTGTACACCAACACACAATTACAGTACACTAACACATTACACTTACTTGAGTTACTGTACACCAACACACACTTACAGTACACTAACACATTACACTTACTGAGTTACTGTACGTCAACACACTACTTATAGTACACTAACACATTACTTACAGTACACTAACACATTACACTTACTGAGTTTCTGTACATCAACACACACTTACAGTACACTAACACATTACACTTACTTGAGTTTCTGTACACCACTGCCATTTAAACTTTATATCTTTGCCATTAGGCTATCTCTGCTGAGGATGATCCACCATCCAACACCTATTCAGTGGTGGTCCTGTGGGAATCTTTACCAGCAGAAACAGCAGAAAGAATGAATATTAGAATTAAGAAAGAATATTATTAATCACCATCACAATGAGGTTGATAATCGCATTTCTTCCATATAGACTCATTGGCTTAATTTGTCCAGTAGGCTCTGTGGTGTCTGCTAAAAGAGTATTCTCATAAACTCCGCCTTTCTGCTCTAATACTGGCTGCTGGCTCCCCTTCACCAGAACTGTGAGAGTGGATCTAATCCAATCCAAGCGCAGGGTTGTGCTTGCTGTCTCAATACGGGTGGGAAAAACAGCACCTGCCTATGATTCCCTCTTCTCTGCTGCTGATATGCCTCTTTGGGAAATTACGCTACTCTGAAACTCTGGGCAGTAGAACCACAGTCATTCTGAACAGGAACAGGAGCAAACAGGCACCCAGGTAATCCACCCTTTGACTATTCGTTGATTTTAAAATGAAAGAAGCTATTCTATTCTATTATTATATTTGGCTGAATGATGTGTTAAGTGAGACAGGGGGTTTCGTATTGTACCAGTTTGGATTTTAACAGGACTCCAGAAAGTTCAGATCAGATGTTGATGATGTTTGTTGAATTGGTATTGCTGCTTAATTAGGGTCCTGTGTCCTGAAAGTATAGCCTACTGTGATGTTGAGACGGCACTAGAGTTTTCATCAATGGCTTCATTATTATGCCTATCCATAGACAAACGCATAAGAAATGTTTTATTTCTTCATTTTTTCATCTTTGATGACTCTTTCAGTCTTTGAAGGAAGGGATTCTTTCATCGCTGTCCCACAGCGCCAAAGGCATGACTTAATGAAACATGAAATGAGGATGATGAAACATGCTAAAATAATTCCTTTGCAGTTGTATGTATAGACACATGCAGTGTTTGTTCATTAAGTAGAACAGGATTTGTCTGTAGAGCCTCAGTGCTCTGGCTAATTACCATAAATAAAGTCTAGCCTTGGGATATTTAGATTACAAACCACAGATCCATGGTCAAAGGAATACTTAATAACATAATGCAGGAAGGCATGCTCATCCACTGAGAAACAGACTGTTAAAACAGCACAGAGAGGCTCAGCAAGAAATCTTGATGGCAGTTTTGGGTTTGAAGAATTAATAGCGTTCAGGCTTTACTGTCAGAATAAAGAGAGCCTGTCCAGGTATATTCTTTTGTAAACCAGGGCTAGCTTAAAAATCTATTTAACTTTAAAGTAGGTCAATGGAACCAGACTTTTGCCCAAGCGATTTTGGGCCAGTTCTGTTGGTCCATTCATCATGAAATTTTTTCGCACAGTGTAAACAGCAGCTGCTGTGTTAAAACGATGCATAAAAGTAAAAATTGTCAAAAATGGAGATATGTCCAATGTTTTTCATTGTACAGCAAAGATTTACATTATACAAACAACTTTAAAATGCAGCTTTATGTAAAGGTTTAGTTAAGCTTTTATGTGATAGTTTAGGCCAATTGATCATATCAGGCTATATTTCGTTTATCTGATCCAGTGGTTTCAGCAAGTATTGCACTGATTTTGAGTCTCATATTGGCACACCTCTATTACACTGTAAATGTATCCTCAAAGGTACAGCAATAGTTTTATGGTCCAGTGTTTAACCCTAAATGTGTTCTCCCTGGGAAAAGGCACATGTTTTCATTACCTACTGTTTTAAAACAGAACGGCAGTTGTCATGTTCCTAACTAAAGGTACTCAAGACACACACTGAGGGTAGGCTAGGTTGAGAGGTGTTACTGTTCTCTGTTCTGGAAGGGCTATTAACCGTTCAGCAGCAACAGAATGTGGATAACTATGAAAGCTCTGGCAAAACATATGTGATGTGATGAAATGTTAACTAGGAGGAGTTAAGTGTTTCTGTGGGTTAGTTAGTTAGGTGTGATTTTTGGCCCATTAGCCTTTAAAAATAGTCTATGACATATTCACTGAGCAACAACCTCAGCAAGTAAATCTTTACAATTACAGACTGGAGTTCATTTGTTTCTCTGCATCATTTTTAGCCAGTCCACCCACCACCCAAATAATACCTGCTCTGCGGAGGTCCTGTGGGAATTGTTGAAAATCAAGGTGAAAAGGAGGCTAACAAACTAAACAGAGAAGGAGATGGACTACAGTCTGTAATTGCAGACATGCAACTAGATGGTCAGTGGAGCTGATAAATAAAAAGTGAGTCTGGAAACATGGAGATGTGCTTAAGGGTTAAAGGAAAAATGTAACCTTTTAAAATTTTAAAAATTTCAAAAATTATAAATAATTAACTAAAATTATTAACAGAATATGAATAAATTGCCATCATTTGTCAGAGATATCTACTATAGTTAGCATGCTAACCAGCTAATGACAGGTAATGACACTGTAGAATTGAATCAGTTCAACATAAGAGGATAAAGGATCAATCTCAGCAAGAGTCTATGCTCAACAGCAACACAAAAGAAGTGATATAAATTGAAGCAAAACTAGAGTTAGAGTTGGTGTTGCTTGGTGAGTACATAGACGAAGTTTGATGCTGAACTCTTCTAGGTTGGTAAGGAGTAAAGATGGAGGAGCAGGGACTGTGCAATTCCTTGTTTCTTACAATAGACGTGAACACCACAACTTTCTGTTGATACTTTGCCCCTATTGTTTGGAGTATATATATATATATATATCCACATCCTCTACTGGAGAAAACAATAAAAAAGAGCATAAAATGTGGCCTGTGCAAAGGTTTTAGCATGTTTTATTTTGACATGTTTCCAATAATAATACATTAACTAAATTCAGCAAAAAAGAATTTAGCTCTAGAATTTACACACCAATGTCATATTTAAGTTTGTTCTCTGTGGAGAATGCATTAACTTATTTTCACCTAGAAATCCAGAAAACATGTCATTAGAGCCGAAGTGTTCAGACTTCTGTATATACTGGCATATCATGGAAAACATATCTTTGTAGTTTTAATAAAGGCAGTATTCGTTACAATATAGCATTGATATTTCTGGTCTGTGTGAAGCTCAACCCCAACAGGGCACATCATTTAATAAAAGAACATTTCTGAAAGTGGTCTCTAATGAATGTATGTGTAATGCTTTGTAATGAAACTATTCATATATACTTTAGTTATAAGTGAATATATGTGAACATCAAAGTCACTTTGAAACATTTTCCAGGGCTGTCATAAAATGTCACATCTACCTTGAATGTATTAATATTTAATTGGCGTGGCACAGTGTTGTTTTTTAAGCTGGAGGAAAAGAAGACAGACGGCCTGTAAGCCTGACCTGATTTATTTAGTAAAATCTTAAGATTATAAAACATTCTGACATTTAGAGCTGCTTTGCATCTTCATGGATCTGCGGGTTTTGAGTGGAGGATTTGTTAAATCTTTGGTGTGACAGGACATGAAAGGAAACTTAGCGTGGTTAATTAGCCAGCAGCTACAGACACCCCCAAAGTGTGAGTAATCCATTTTTTGCTGGGGTAAAATCCCTCGGCTCAGATCAGTTCTTCATCCCCATCTCAAAGATGCTTACAAAAGTGCATCCATTCAAGGAGGCTTACACGTCTGTGGCTTGTCTGTCTTTTATAGTTGTGATCAAATGTCAAATACAGAAAACAAAATAACCCAGTGTCCTGAGACAATCAGTAGAAACACTGAGCTGCCCAAAAAAGCTCTCGCCTTGTTTTGCCTGTTGACGAAATCAAAGCAGAGCGTGCTACTGTGAATCTTTATGGGGTTTTGGGTAGACTGATAATGCATGTGCGGCAAGCTCACAAAGAGGAATCCCTAACATGGTAAAAAGATCTGTCTTGATTTGAGCATTTTGGGCTATTTTAATCTCCATTTCTCACTGTATATCAGTTTAGAGCTGAAGGCAGGGAAAGCTATTAAAAAGATGAGAGCGGATTGCAGCAGTTTTTGGCAGCTCTGGAAGCAAGCCATCAGCGCACACAAAAATAATGTCACTGCCAGTGTCACTGACTTGACATGGCTTTAAATTACTACTGCTTTACACATCACATTATCTATATTGGGACTACATCTTCTAACTCCACACAATGGAGTAACGTGGTACAGACCACAGTAAACTGCCACACCACAGTAGCGGTGTAATGATACATATAGTTCATAATTCAGTTTGATTAGATACAGTGGTGTCGATACAGCAAAAATAAGCAGTGGCTGAAAATGTGCCTTGTGCTAATACTGTTTAAATGATTTTGATTTTAGGTTGCGTGTTTTGCTAGGGACTCTTATTGTGAAGAGCTTAGACAGGTCCATCTCGTCAGATATATGTGTAGAGCAGGAAGAATTGTGAGTCAGTCAGAGATGGGAGCCAAGAGAGTGCAGACGTGAGTCCAGAGCTGAGGCTTAGTGCATGCCCTAGAGTGTGAAAACAACTGGTTCCGTGACTCATCAGGCCACCACACATATTGCCAGTTCTCTAGGTTGGAGTTGTGTCTGGCGTTAACAGAGGCACTCTGGTGGGTCTTCTGCTCCCATATCCCATGAACACTAAAGAGCGCTGCACTGACCTGTGGGATATGCGTGTGGAGCACTGAATGTGAATGTGATTCGCATGTCTGTTTACACTGACATTTCTAGCCAGATGCTGCTGGTCATGACCATTAAGCACCTGTGGGTGACCACTACGCTGTCCACTGTGGGTGGTAATGCTTTCTATGACTTCTTCTCAGTACACACATGACACTGTGGATTGAGGAATGTTAAAGGCCCACACAATTTCGGAATTGGATTGCTCCATCCAAACTCCGATAACACCACACAACTTCATTCTCAAGCCGTTCCCAAATTCACTTGCTACTATCCCATGACTTTTGGTATGTCAGTGTACCTTCCCTTGTAGCCGTTCAGAAGTGACTGTTTCAGTGAAGAGCTCTGGTATAAAGCTGCCATTTCTAAAAAGTCATTGCTTGGGCTGCTGCTCATTTACATAGCTAGTGACGTATTTAGGACTTCCAGAAAGACTAGGGCAATTTTTTTCTCACAAAATTGGTCCCACCCACTGGAAATCAAAAATATGATTGGCTGATTTCTCTGTCACTTCCTAATCATGGTGATGGTTGACATGCTGATGCTGATGAGTAACACATTTGGCCTTTTTTCAGTGCCTGAAATCCAAACTAACAGGAGAGCCCACGTAGCTATACCTAGCTTGATGCCACAAAAGAAAAACAATTCTTAACAGGAATCGCTGGGCGTTTGAGGAATTTAACCCTGTAAGACCCCATTATTTGTTGCAATGATTGCTTGTATACTGTATTTTCTGATCACTCCTGATCAGTTATTTGAGATGTATTTGCCACGTGTCTTTTATCTCTTCCTCATTCTCAGGATGACACCATCTTCTTTTGGATCTGGTTTCCTCTTTGCAATGGCCATTGTGACACACGCTATTGATGCCAACACTAAACTGATCAGGAATACTACAAATGACCAATCTGCTGGAAGTCCTATCACCCTATCGTCCTTCAACTCAAAAGAATTGGGGCATGGGCTTCGGAGAAGACTCAGAGGGTACACGGAGGGACTGAATGCAATGCAGCTGAGCAAAAGGCCTTGCCATGTTGTTATTCAGACCCAGTATGACAGGCCTGAGCTGGAGGGCCTTAGCCCTGTGCGTGTAGAGATGGGTCCACGAGAGAAGAGGAACAGAGCTGGTCTGAGAAAGAGGCATTTTCCGGCGCTTGGATGCTCAGAACTTGAACAGAGAAATGTGTCTCCACACATCATTGAGATCATTGCTAATAGCAAGAGTCATCACTCTGGGTACAGAGAGCTTGAAAGGCAAATGATTACAGCTCTGAATGAGAGAAGTGAGTATCACACTAACACTCACACTAATGTAGCTATAAACTCCGTGTACAATTTATAAAAATACACTCATCGTCAAAAATATAGTTGCACCCAGAAGCAAGTGTCGGATTGCCATTGGAAAGGAAGATAAAGCTTACCAGGAACAATATGGACAATATTTATTGAGCTACGCATACAGAAGTAGTGTCTCTCAGTATGGTGTCAGGCCGCCATGTTTGCTAGCACAACATGCCAGACGTCTCGGCCTGGAGTTGTAGAGGTTCCTAATGGTGTCATGTGATAATCCATCCCATGCAGCTTGAATATTCCCAAACAGTTCCTGCAGATTTTGTGGTAGGGGTGGAGGTGGAGAGACACCAGGCCTTCTGGACATGTGATGCGTGACAACGAACCGTTCCTCTTGGCGCTGACCATGGGTCCTAAACGCGGATTAATTGGTCGTCTCCACCATAACGAAAGCGGGACTCGTAATGATCTGTGTGCATGTAGTCCTGTGTCATGCAGTCATCTGCCAATGGTGCTGGCACAACAGGATGACTCATGGAGGGCATTACTGCTCACTGAATGTCTGCAATCGTGGCTGTTGGGTCAGTCTGGTACAGTTCTGTCCTTGCTTACGTCACATGCGCATTGTCTCACAATGTCAAATCTACCCTCCTGTCAGTTGATTCCTTCTGAGTGCTATATGTGCAACTATTTTTCTGACAATGAGTGTATAAACCTTTCCTAGTGATGTCACAGGCGTCTGTGGCTGGGTGTCCTTTGAGGGCATACTTGTCCTTGTTTGGTTTGTTGAATGGTCTTTTCTTAGATTTATCAGTGTGATGTTTGCCATAGCTGTGAGCTGTTGTAACAGAATAACAGTTAATCACAGTTAGCAGTTAAGCAATTAGTGTTCTCCTCCAAGCACATTGTCCAACAGCATTATGTTAGTTTGAAAAAAGATACGGTGGTGTTTCACATGACTCAGAGCAGAGACTCATGAAATGAAAGCTGCTATGGTCACAGGGTTTTGGTGAAAGGTTGGGGGAATTCACTCTGCCTTTATACAGGTAACAGAGACATGAGTCCTGTTCATATTGAACATTTCACTAAATTGTAGGGATTATTTTCTCTATTTCTATGACTGACAGGATCTTATACCCCTTTTGAGCCTAAACACACATTTCTTGATGCTATGATTTTAAGAAAAGACAATTTTGCTTGCGGGGGAGGGGTGTCAGACAGGAACTATATTACTTTTCAGCCCATTGACTTATTTATCATTGATCTTGATTACCCTATATACCATCTTTTCTTGGAGGAAGTACATGCTAGTGTTTACTAGCGTCATGTGGTAAGTGGAGACCTAGCTATTGGGTAGGAGGTGGTAATGAGTGAATTAAGTAGATAAATGGGCAAAAAAAACATGTAGGTACATTTATCTGGTGGGCACTTACTGACTACAATCCTTCTAGTGCACTGCAAACAAACATCCACTCTTCCTTTTATTATTAGTGATTGTGCGATGTGCAATACTATTGTTATCTGATTTATATTCTATATTCTTCTTGGTCAAAAGATTTTATGTCTGCAAACTAGTCCCGCAGTTTTTAAGATATCAATGACATTCCAACTCCAGAATGTTTGGTTCGAATGGGAATGGTGTGCTTGTATACAGCTTTTTGATCCGACTTACAGTTTTTGGAAAAACTCTGAATTTTTTTTCCCATTAAGAATGAATGGGGTGGAAAAGTGCATGGCCATCTACTGTAGTTCTGCTTGACCAACAGACAGCATTTCACATGCACTATCTCAAAGCATACCCCCAAGCATGAAATCAATGTTGGTTTGACCCACGCTTGTCTGTTTGTCTTTTCTTCCCTCATCACTCTTTCCTTCTATAGAGTCCCATTCATTTTTATCCCTACCTAAGCCCTGCTGTTCCCTTTAATCTACATCCAGCAAACTGCATGTAGTCAAACTTGCAGATCCTCGAGCTTTAATCCACAGCCACACTGACCCGCACTCCTCTGTGTGTTGTTTATTCATCCCTCGTTCCTACCATAGAGTCCCATTCGTTTTTATTAACACCTTACCAGCTGGCTAGCTGCGCTAACAAGCCTAAGCTACACAATCATTCTGCATTTTCCTCAGATAATGCTCTTTTCTAGTTTACAGTTTAAAACCTGATGTGTAAAACTCAGTTGTGCCTGATGCATTTGTATCAGCACAACACTCTACACAGAGTCTATTTACTAAAAAATAGCTTCACCATTCCTGTAAGTCTGATATTTACTCTCTCCAAACCTGACCTTGCACTGAACCTGTGGAAGGTTTCAGTAGGGCAGTCTCAGAAATCCTACCTCTTCTTCCAAGGCTATTAAAACCAGCTCTGGCACCTTTACATCTTCAGTAACATCACTGACCACTGAAAAGCACTCTCCTAAACCCCCTCTCTCCATCAAATGCAGGTAACTATGGCCTGATTAAAAGTCTCTTATATTTTTGTTTCCTAGGAGCTGCAGTGCAGACGACAGACCTGAAGGTGAGGGAGGTTTCACTATCATTATATCATCAGTAATGATGGCTTTGCATGATTAAATTGCCTGGATAATAGCCAAATAAAACACCCAAAGGGTGCACTTACTGTGTTTCCAAACCTCTCAGGTCCATTTGGAAGCTGGTCAGCCCATCACGCTGATGATCACTCAGTTTTATGACCTTATTTCCAGCTCTCAGTAGATGAATATTGTACCAGCTTTGAGATGTTTAGTTTTCCCTTGATTTCAGCTAAAGCATATTACATGTGTGCACCGAAGGTGATTTACTTCTATAAACCTGGTCAATATATGTAAATCAGCCTGACTGGTATGTTTTACTGAGCTGTGTGTTTAGGTCATGCAGCAAGGAGGCGATTTAGATAAGAATGTGGCATCCATCTTTGGCATGACATTGTTTGACCGAGCTGATTATGAGGCTGTGAATCCTGCAGAAACACAGCAGCTTTCTAAAAAGAAAGGTAAGACTGGCCCACTAAAAATATCCAGTACCAAAGACTGGAGAGTGCTCCATTTATGTGCTTTACAACAATATCCTGTGTGTTTACAGGTAGCCAGAAGACAATGAATCCTAAAGAATCTGTGAGCTGTGATCATCATTTGGACTGTGTGCCAGGTCTCAGCGTCTTTATTTTTTCTTCTATATTAATGAAAATGATTGGTGTTGTGTACTACATGTACTGCTGCTGATACTATAAAAAGGTGTCAGAAAGGATTCTTTGCCTGAAGCCTTACAATAATTAGGGATGCACTTATGTGGGAATTGTGAGCCTTGACTGATATCTGATATTATTCATGTACAAATCTGCCAATTGCAATAGCAGTGCAGGTACACAAACATTAACATTAACACAAACATGATAACTGTAGGAATTGGGACTAAATCCACCTAGATCAGCATTACGTTACAATTAGCATTACAGAGAAATGTACAATTTACACTCACCATGGACTTTATTAATTACACCTGTCTTTTTTGTATGTGTCTACCTGTCTTTGCCGTCTGTGTTTAAAGATGATCTTCATATTTGTCAGTTTTTACTTTCATGCATCATTTGAACAAACCAGATGCCGTTTGTATAGTGTGAAAATTTTAATGATGAATGGGCCAACAGAAATGGCCCAGAAATGCTTGGAAAAATAGTCTGGTTCCATTGACTTACATTAAAGTTAAATGAAGTTTTTGCCCTTCCTGTAAAGTTGTCATTTTGGAGATACTTGTTTTTCTTTGGACAGCGACGATATGTTTCTTTGCATAACTTGTTATCCCATCTTTATTCTGTTCATTAATGATCAGGACCCACACAGGTATTATGTGGGTGGTGGATCATTCTCAGCACTGCAGTGACACTGACGTGGTGGTGGTGTGTTTTTTGTTAGGAGTGCAGGGCAAAGTTTTAGTGACTGATGGTGAGTTTTGTAATGTAGGTTCCTGCTGCAACCTCAGAAAACACACATGTGATCCTCATAATCGAGGCCTCAATAACAAGTGCTATGACGACTGTATGTGTGAAGAAGGTACGTTTGTCATTATATTAAGCCACAGTTATTACAAAATCTAATAAGTAGTCTTTTTATAGATCCTCACTGTCACTTATTAAATACATCTATGTCTTTGTAGGTCTCCGCTGCTTCTCTTCGTATCATCATAATCATCAAAATGTAATCCAAAAAAAGGGACGTTGTGTTGATCCTAAGTATATAAACACTAACCATGGAACATTCACCGCCATCTGAAAGAAAACTTTTTTTCTGTCTTGAACTTCCCAGATTTACTATATATGAATATGTCTTTCCTGTGTTTTACCATATCCCTGTTGTGCATAGTAGTATGTTTTAATGTGCACATTTGTGAGTTTGCTTGGCCTTGTGACATCATTAAAATTGTATATGTGTATTGAATGTCACTGAGATTTAGAATACCTGTGATTTACCCTTAAATTATTGTTATTTTGTAATAGTTTGGAAAAAAAATATCAGTTAACAAATTACTGCAATTAAAATGTCATGTGTTTCACAGTTGTACTAACTCTTTCTAAAATTACAACACAGTTCCAAATATTTCAAACACTCTTTCATATATTTAAAATTATTCATCAATATTATGTCTTTCTTGTGTCCTTGTTGTGTCGGCTACAACAACCTCGTTTTCCAAAAAGGCAGGATCCTGTGCAAACAGAATGCAATGATGTGCAAATTATTTATACCCTATATTTAATTGATAACACAAAGACAGACATGAAAGATCACCAATCTGAGAAATAGTGCAACAATTCATGAAAAACGTTTTTCAGTGTAAAATAACTTGGGGATTATCATGATTTACAGTACATAACATTATTAAAGGATTCAGAGAAACTTTGTATGTAAGGGACAACCCAAAATTATTGGTTTGCCATAAACTTCCACTCCACAGGCAGCACTGTATTAAAAACGAACACGATTCTGTAGTGGAAATCATTGCATGAGCTCAGGAACACTTCTCAAACCATCATCTGTGAACACTCTTGTTACATCCACAAATGTAAATGAATCTACCATGCAAAAAAGAAACCAGATCTAAAGAGATCCAGCAATAGGCCTGAGCTCATTTAGTGAAATGACATGGAAAAAGTGTCCTGTGGTCCAACAAAGCAAAATCTGAAATTCTTTTTAGAAATCATGGATGCCAAGTCCTCCAGGTCAAAGAGCAGAGGGACCATTTGGCTAGTTATCATCACACAGTCCAAAAAGCAAGCATCCGTGATGGAATGGCGTGCATTAGTGCATGTGGCACAGGGGCTTTCGCAACTATGAAGGCATTATTGATGTTGAATGATACATAAAGTCTTTTTCAGGGAAGGTCTTGCTTATTCACCAAGGCAATGCCGAACCACCTTATCAGACTGCATGGCTCCGTAATAAAGAACTCCAGGTGCTGAACTGGCCTGCCTGCAGTCCAGACCATAACCTATTGAAAAAAGTTGGTGCATTATGAAAAGAAAAGGATGCCAAAGGAGACAATGAACTGTTGAGCAGCTGAAATTCTGTATCAAGCAAGAATGAAAACATTTACAGAAACTGCAGAAACTACAGAAACTGTTCTCCTCTGTTCTCAAACGGTTACCGACTGTTAAAACTAGTTATAATAGGAGTTGATGAACACTGACTTGTCCCAGCCTTTTTTAGATGCAGTGTTGCCTGAAGGCCTGAAGATAATAGCAACCCAGTACTGGTTTTGGTCTTGTTGGTGTTGATGATCTCCAAGTTCTTTGCTATTTTACCTAGAGTTATTCTTAAATTGCTGCATTATTTGTTCATGTAGTCTTTCACAAAGTGGTGAACTCCTTCCCATCTTTTCTTTTGAGAGACTCCGCCTCTCTGGGATGCTCTTTTATACACAATCATTACTGTGTTGTGAGATGTGAGGTGTTTTTTTAGCATTACACAGCTCTAACAGTCTGATACCCTGTGGCAACATTTTTTAAGCATCAAATAAAAAAGAAATCTTAGTTTCAACATTTAATGTGTTGTATTTGTACTATTTTATAGGGTGTAAATGATTTCCACATCACTGTATTTTTGGGTTGTTGTTTTTTTGTTTGTTTGTTTTGTTTTGTTTTTTTACACCAATAATTTTTCTTTAAGTTGTTTACATTTTGTACAGCACACCTATTTTTGGAAACAGGGTTGTAGTATTTCTGCTATTATTATTTTCCCTCTTGCAGTGCAATAGTATATTCCTCCCTCTTACTGTTTACTAGTGTCCATTCCTCATGTGCTCTGATAGGCTTGCGAATTTTATCACTTTTTAAATGGTCTGTTGCACAGAAAAACACATGAAGGGTAAATATCTATACGAAGTTTGATTTTTGATTGTGCTGATTGCACCTCCTCTGTTAAAGAAATGGTATGCTTTTATTCATTTAGTACAGCGAGAAGGACAGCAGTAGTCTTGTTTCTGAAGCAGTATAAACTTATTAGGGTAACATCTGCCCGACTGTAACAGGAAATAACTCTTTAGTTATAGGTGGATGATACACTAATAAGTATATACTGTTTCAGAAATAAGACTACTGATGCTAAATCTATATATAAATACAAATAGTAAGCAGAATGTGGCTCCATTATGTCTGTAACCAGCAGCTCAGCCTTACAGAATGGACAGAAAGGACACATGGGACCCATAATCTGACAATAAACCACTAAATCTCCCTTTTGGCCTGAATCTTAATCACTCTAGAGCAGCACGTGCTAAGCCTGCTCTATGAGTGCCACCATGCCAATAAGAGCCTTGGGTCTGCCAAATAAGGGCAGATGTTTTCTAGCTTCACTTTATTATTCCGCCTCTTGCTGTCAGGCAGTGTGCAGCACAGGAAAGCACAAAGCAGTTTTTGAGATTCGAGCTAACTTCCTAATGACTAAATTCCACATATCCCTGTTTAACTCACTAAAAACTCTTAATAGCCCTCTTTTCAGCCTATCATATCTGTATGCTGAATTAAAAAGCAACAATAAACTCTTGCTCAAATATTTCTTGCTCTTATTAACTGTATGTATCCGCTTGTTCTGAAAAAAAAAATCTGTGTTTATATAAGTGGATAAGTGAATTGTTTGAATGTCCTGTTTGAATATTGTGACTTACTTTTTACTCGTTGAAAAAAAAATGTGTTTGTATCTATGAAAAATGCTTGAAAATGTCACACAGTACTGTTATATGCTCATTAAAGAAGAAAGAAAGTGTCTTTATTCAGCGGGTGGGTGTCTGTCAACAAAGGACTTCCCTGTCAATCACCCTCTCAATCGCGGAACTGGCTGGGACTGAAGTCACGCGAGATTTCCGTACGAGACCTTCGTGTTTTCAACATGGCTGGCAGTAAGTTGGTGCTGGAAGGGAGGATAAGTATTATAAGCTTTCTCTCAGGGCTTGGGGTGATAATAATACCCTTGCTTGTAAAGTTCGGCTCCCATATTGACTGGATATTCGATTACCTCACTGATGTAAACGGGAAAATAGCCATTGCAGTTTATTTAACAGTTATCAACGGCTTGCTGCTAATCATATACAAGGGACCTCTATACAGGGTAAGAGTGAGAGCTGCTTCAGCCTCAAACCTGCATTGCTATTTTTTAAACGTTACTTTTATCTTTTATCGTTTTATCCCTTCTGCATGTTTTCTGAGCCAGATACAATGATTTAGCTCATGTTTCATGGTGGTGAGCAGATACAACACAACTGTCCCATTGGCAGGCAGTGTGTGGTTGTGTTCAGCATTAATCCCCCTTAACGAGATTGAGGTGCTAAGTTAGCGCTCTCTCTGTCAGCCTGATCTCGTTGGCGGGCTGTGAAGATGACAGTCTAATGTGGGACAGTTGGTTTGGTTTGCTCTCTTACAGGCTGGTTGAAACTGAACGTTTGTTTGTTTTCTCTGTACTACAATTAGGTCGCTGTACGAGCTTGCTTTCTAGGCTTTGCCTTCGGATGTGGCCTGATCATAAGTTTTGCCGAAACGACATGGACACACTTTGGCTGGTAAATAGCCTTATGAAGGGCATTATAAAATGGGATTTTTATTTTTGGAATTATATGGTTAAAATATACCCTCAGATTTGTTTTGAAAAGCTCTGCTTTATAGAAACCTACTAGATTACTCACATGGGTGGAGATAGGAACCAGACTTTTGAAGGTTTAAATGCTTCTAAAAATACATGTGTCCAAAGATTTAATCTTAGGAGGGCAATCCCTGCTAGAAAACCTGCATAGGCCAGCACATGTTGGGTTTTGGATGATTGTATGTTGGTCAACCAGCATGGCCATCTTGGGATAACCAGGAGGAATGCATGCTGCTCTGTGCTGGGTTTTTTTCTAGCAAGGAAGTGCGGTGTTATGGGATGAAGGAGAAAAAGATCAAACAGTTACATTACACTGTACTTTGGTACTAAAATACTTTTAAGGGAATCCTGACTGTTAAGATTTGTCTTCAAACATTGTACACGCTCAATACAATATGACATAAACCATATGCACCAAAACAATTCAACTGGTATGCTGCCACTGTCACACTGTGATGATGTCATATGGATACAGAAAATAAGACCTTAAAAGTTTTTCTTTGAGTCACACTCTAGTTACAGCTGAAAAGGCTGAATGATATATTGGCGTTACGCACAATGTTATAGCTTGCAAAGATGGCAGCCTACTACTAAGAAGATTTAATGTGGTTTTTTTTTTTTTGTTTTTTTTTTTAAATAAATAAAGCATTTTATTTGGCTTATCCAACGCTGGGACCTATATGTGTCAACAGTCAGGATACCCTTTAAAAATACAGATTTAAAAGAAAAATACAGAATGTAATAACTAATGATAAAAAATATATATGTGTGTTCATCCATGATCACTCTTGAGGTGCGCGAATGGGATTTAGGTAACTTTCTTGTAGGCCAAGCTCAACTACTTTCTCAGGCCACCTTTGGCCCACAGGCCACACTTTTAATTATTCTGTGAAGTGATTCCGAAGATGTTGCCTGATGCCTGGGACATTGTTTTATGATAGTTTTCCTAAAAGGTTTGGTCCTTAAAAAAAAAAAAAAAGGTAGTTATGACAGCAAGATACATGCAGGCATTTTTAAGGCCAAATTGTCTCCAAAGAAAACTTTTTTTTCCCCTTCAGATTTGCCTCTACTTTACTGTTATTAATGTTACACACAAACACGCAGAAACCATATGTAGGTTCATTTATGGATTGTAGATGTTGTGATGCCTGGTTCCTATCACTACCACTGTTAAAAAAAGAAACAAAGAAAGAAAAAGAGACAGTATGGATTTCTTTTGTGAATCATTTCAGAAAGGGAATTCCCCTTTAAGAGTATTTATGATTTCACATTTGGATGAAAACTAAAGAATAATATGTTAAACTTGCTTGCTTACTTGTTTATCATGCATTGTTGTCTCTGGCTAACCCCTAGCCCTTCATTGCTGTTTTCCTTACTTTAGGTACATGTGTTCACTGTCATTCTTTCACTACTCTGAGTACCTGGTCACGGCCATCATCAACCCCCGCAGTTTGTCTTTAGACTCTTTCTTGCTCAACCACAGCATTGAATACACCTTAGCAGCCATCTCTTCTTGGATAGAGTTCACTGTGGAGAAGCTGTTTATTCCAGGTCTGTCTTCCCTATTTGTGTACTTAATTCTTAGCTTGTTCATATATGACAACATTATGTTTAAGATTTGTGTGTTGCCCTTTTCACAATGAAGCAATGAACGACATTGATGAATAATGAATCTACATTAGTAAGGTCTGTCACATTGTATACATATAGTATTGTCAGTCCGTTTGACAGCGGACAGATTGTATTCATTATCCGATCTGTGTCCTCTGGCAGAGCTGAAGCAGCTGAACTGGATCTGTGTTGTGGGACTACTTATGGTATTATGTGGAGAGGGCCTGCGTAAGTCTGCTATGTTGACAGCAGGATCCAACTTTAACCACATTGTCCAGAATGAGAAGGCCCAGAGCCACGTGCTGGTCACAAGTGGTGTATACTCATTCTTCAGACATCCTTCCTATGTGGGCTGGTTCTACTGGAGCATTGGTACTCAGGTAGGATATTCTGTTTTATGTGACCTATAATCAAAACATCATAACATAATTCTCAACCCTGATTGTTGCTACTAGTTTGACTTCTCCCAGCATCTGTTTTTGGTAATATTCGTTGACTGGTGCATGTTTTTTGCAGATAATGTTGTTCAACCCATTATGCATTGTGGCCTATACTCTGGCCAGCTGGCGGTTCTTCCGGGAGCGTGTTGAGGAAGAGGAGATTTCTCTCATCCATTTCTTTGGGGAGGATTACATCGAGTACAAGAAGAAAGTCCCCACTGGTTTGCCCTTTATCTCAGGCATCAGGGTAAACTCGTAAGGCTGGAATGGACAAAGCGAGGGGAAACATGGAAACCTCTAGAAGTGCACACCTGGACACCTCTGACTGGCACTGTGAGCAAGCTAGTTACTTGGTGACCTTGTGGCTCTCCCCTGCAGGAATGCACAGGGGAGTGAGGACACAGCAGAGAGAGACTGACCTGCTGATCTGCTCTGAGACACACCAATCTGCTCTGCGCGGGCTGGATCCTCTACCCCTGCAGCCATCAGGCAGAAACACACAGCCACTAGTCTCCCAGCACTCCCTTACATACCCCCCCCCCCCATCCAAATACATAATGTCTCTGTTCTGTCTACCTTTTATAATATCTCTGATGCATCATATAATATTTCTGACTCATACCAGTTGTAGATCTGTTTCAAATCTCAGCTCATGATATAGGTCCATGTATCATATTCGCTCCATATTATCATTTTCATGTCACTTTGTCAGCTGTAGTGCTTTTTGGTTCATGGGTCTTCTGTATTTTACTCTTGTTTGTTTGTTTGTTTGTTTGTTTGTTTGTTTGTTTGCTTGTTTTAAACTTGTGTTAGAACAGGTTTGACTATATAAAGGGAACTGAACTGTACTGAGATTATCTGAGATGTTGACTTTTAAATTGAAAACTGTTTACTGCAACAGATTTAAAGGGGAATTCCACCAATCAGATAACATTTCTGAATAATTCAGTCCTTGAGATGTAAACAGATTCACTCAGTGTGGTTTAATGTGAAATGGTTAATTGTAGAGAACTTGGCAGATTTCTTTACAGTGGTGGTGATGGGAACCAGGGGTCACAATGTCTACAGCACAAACTTAGCCCTTTTATTTACTGTACAAAACCACCAGTGTACCTAAACGTCTTTATATGTAATGGTGAAGTCTGAAAAAGTAATTGACAGCCATTTTGCTTTATAGTGCCCCACATGTACTCCTCCATCACAAATGAATTAAAATAAATACATTCAAATAAATTTAAAGCCAAAATTGTATCACAAAACTATCATAAAACAAAGTGTCAGACATCAGACTATTTCATGTAATAACCTTCTGTGAAGGAGACGTGTGGTTCCTATCACCACCACTGTGAGTAATTCTAACTCCACAAGTTTCTTGAACAGAGCATTTTGCACCAAACAACTCTAAATGACTTTGTGTACATCTCGGCCATTTAAGTACACTCATCGTCAAACCAAAAGCTGCACCCAGAAGGAAGTGTCAGATTGCAATGCTATTCGGAAGGAAGATAAAGGTTACCAGTAACGATAAATGATGATCAGTTTAGACTGATATGTGCAATATTTATTGAGGTACACATACAGAGGTAGCGTCTCTCAGTATGGCGTTGGGCCTTCATGTCTTTTAAACAGCATGCCAGATGTCTCTGCATAATTCATCCCATGCACCTTGAATATTCTCACGAAGTTCCTGCAGTTTGCAGTAGGGTGGAGTGTTGACATCGTGTCTGATAACATCCCACACATTTTCAATCTGGGATAGGTCTGGGATAGGCGATGACACTGAACACGGTGCCTCCACGCACAGATTCATTGGTTGTCTCCACCAAGACAAAAGCGTGATTCATCACTGAAGATGACCTGCTGCCTTTGTGAGTCACTCCATGACAGTCTGGCATCACACTATTGCAGTCTTCAGCGTTGCTGACGTGGATTTAAGGACAGTTGTAAAGGTCTGCATGCATGTAGTCCTCTGTGGTGCCAGTCTGCCAGGGGGGCTGGCACTAGCAGGATAACTCGTGGAGGGTATCGCTGGTCGCTGAATGTCCACAATCATGGCCGTTTGGTCACTCCATGCATGTTGGACAACCCTTCATGTCGTTGGCGTGAGCCGCGTTCTATCCACTGCCACACAACAGCATGAGTCAGAATTGAAAGCACGTACAACAGGACAACTTCATATAGTCAGTCAGGTACAGCGATAAGGCCCATGCTTGCTTACGTCACATATGCGGCCAAGATTCGCTCCTGTCAATTGATTCCTACTGGGGGTTTTGACGATGAGTACACAGAATGTTCAGTGGAGTTCCCCTTTAACTGGACATAAAGCACCAAATATACAGAAAGAGAGAGAAAGATTTACTGTATGGAAAGGCTTGTCTTCTCTCCTAGTCATTAAAGCAGAATGCTGCATATAGTATTTCTAAATATGTTTATTTATTTAGTTAATCTAAGTAAGATTAGTAATGTTTTGGGGCCACAGATGGAGACATTACCGCATGGCCTGATCCACAGTGTAATTACTAATTTGGTATTCAAGAGATTCACTTTGTCTCTGCGTGAATAGTGGAAGAGGAGTCTTTGTTATATTTGTAATATGTGATTTTGGTTGCCAGATCAGTTTTACATGTTCTGGAATTTATATAGATCATTCTTGATGATTTCTCAGACACTGTTCTGTCAGTTTCAGGCGTACACAGTTTTAATTGCTGAATTCTGACAATCTATAATAAACACATGATTCCAAAACTGATGAAAGACATCTTGCTCACTTATGCTTTTGTAGGCACCATTCTTTTCCATTTTTACCATAATTTGAGTGGGCAGAAATGCCTGGTTTGTTTATTGGATTCTGTAATTCTGCGTGAAGTTGCCAACTCTAACAGATGTATTTGTTGGCACCCTGCATTCAGAAGTCTCTCAGCTAGAGAGTCCTACTAATTACGGAACACATGGGCGAGGCATTGTTTACAACTCTAGATATTTCTGTTCTCTGTAACTTTCATGTGTCATGCACATTTTGATCACTTTCTGTTTATGTTCTCACCCTTCGTCGTCATCATCGTGCCAGTGTTTTCACCTTCCAGTGCATTTCACAAGTAAATCTAACCGCTAAGATGCTTTTGGTTGATGATGGGATTCAAAGGATTTCATACCAGATGAAAATGTAGCCATATCCAGAGCCTCCGATATCCTCATGCATCTTCTCGGCATGGCCTAGCATAACTGGACAATAGACAAGTAGACAAGTTTTTTTATTTGATTACTTTTGCACATTTTTGGTAAATGAGCACTAGCCATTTCCCCCCATACATTGTCAAACATTAAGGTTTTATACATCCAATAGGCTTCCTTGTACAGTAGGATGGCTGAGGTGCAGCACATTAGAAATGTAATGTGGAAAAACAATGAATGAAAGTTAACTGTACAATTATTCAACAACTGACATTGTCAGCATACAAAACTACCACAAGCCTCTAAAATAAACATTGAATTATAAAGACAGTGTATGAATATGTGTTTTACTATATGTACTTCAATGTTTTTGTCACAACAGATGCGTAAATTGTTTTAAATTATCAGTGCATGTAAACAAACAAAAGCGGAAAACGTGTATTGAGAGACATCAAGGGCCGAAATAAGTTGTAACTTCTAACTGGTGCTATAATATGATGGAGAGCAATGGTGAGTAGTGATTAATTTAATGTTGGTTAATAATTCCTTTAGAGTGCAGCAACAAGTATTGTTTATTTGAGCTACAGAGTATCAACAGCTAAGAGGCAAAAAAGCCCACTGGCAAATCTGGCCATTCATCTTGTATTTTAATAGTTGCAAGCAGTGAACAAAGAAAGACAAATTGTTAACCATGATTATATATATATATATATATATATATATATATATATATATATATATATAGATATATATATATATATATATATGCCAGTTTATCAGCTGCTAAACTTTCACGATAGTTCAAGCCTCATGACAAATAATATGCATGGGTTTGTTCTGACTTTCTTTTAGCACGAACATTTAATTAGGGCAGTTGTAAAACATGTCCGATCCATTTTAAAATCTCTTGATTTTTACACATCACCAGTAAGGGTGTAAGCATATCAGTACAGAACAACCAAAATTATGTATTGAAAGTTGTATGACCATGCACCCTTTGCTTTCTTCTTCCCAGTTTCTTTATGCACCTTTGTGGAAACCACGGTCAGTGATCAAGGTTGGGCATCTGGGTGCGTGCTACTAAAGTAAGGGGCAGGAAGGGCAGAGCTTATGATATGGACAAACCCACTCCAGTTCTTTAAGGGCCTTTTTATTTAATTAATCATTTATTATTTAAAACAAGATATTTTCCAACATATAATAGCCCAAATCTAACAGAATCTTAACAACCTATGAACCGGAAATGTAAATATATTATTATATTATAAAGTACAATATAAGATATTGTGCTTTTTCCTCAGAATTGTGCCAGGGAAGACATCCACCAAATCTAGCCCAACTGCGCAATTCTTTGATGCAAGAGTGACTGAACACTGAGGTCACCTACACACAGAAATTTGTCCAATCCATGGCAAATCCAATCATGGCTGTTATTTGTGGTGGTGGAGGTATTACACGCTATTAAGTACATTACAGTCACAGGTGACTACTATTTGTCCAGTGAGCTTATTAGCATTAACATAGAAAAAGAACTCACATACTTAGGCACTTCTTAATTTTGCTGTATTGAGATACAGCCATATTGTACTAAATCAGGTTTTGGATTCTGTATATCGTTAAACCTCTAATCAACAGTGCCTTGTCTGTTATCTTGTCTTAACATGTAACTCAGATAGTCAAGGGAATTGCCTGTACGCTTAATCAGCTGAGTTGTGGTTTGACAGCGGAACAGGGGCCCATGTCTGTTGTGCATTTCTGCTTGCTCAGCCTGTATAGATCCTTGCTTTTGAGACTTGAGTCATCTGATAGGCTGTGCAGAGTGCAGTAGTCCTCATGGGCACAGGTCAGTTCATTGCTGTTGAGGTAAACCACACATCTGTTCGTACTACATCAATCAATGTACATATAGGGACAGAATTCAGTCAGGCGGTAGTTGAGACAACACCTATTAGTCAGCGAAACGAAAAATCTAAAACCATGAAGGTTGACTGAGAGCTTGCCTGTGCTGGGTATCAGCGGCCATGGTGCTATCCTCGTAGATTTTCAGCATTGTCTCAGTGCAGTCATCTTTAAGCTCTTTTGGTTCCTTCAGCCTGCTTGAGATAAAAAGTGAGATCAAATACTGTTTTGCCTGAATACTTGACTGAATACTGGTTGGAATGAATACAACACAGAAAGGCACTGACCTGGGCTCTAAACGTTCTTTAACCTTTGCTATTGAACGGATATAAGGACCTATTTGCCGAGCAATGGTAGTCAGATAGGAATTCTCCTGCTTTAACTGAAGTAAGTCATGAAGTTGTGCTAAAAATAGAAAATATAACGCATAAGCTTCTTGCATCAACATTAGAGACTAGAAACTGGAAATCTGGTTCACTGAATTACCTTCATAAATTTCTTGCTCATTTGCCACCCTCTGGTACGTCTCTTCCCAAATCTAAGAGGAAAAGATATAAAGATAGATCACAGATTAATCTCTTTCTCTATTTCAGATCAAAGGTGAATCACATTTTGAAAAGTCCCATATAGTCCCATATAGATTTATGTATATCTGTGTTTAAAGCACAGTGACAAAAACAGCAAATGGATCTCAACTGGGAAATAAAATGCCAGAAATGTAGGATATGAGCCCATTAAATGAATGAAGGGACCTATTATGCTTTTCTGTGTCCTGATAAGTAGCTTTTTTGCATGTAAACAGTCTGCAGAGTTATAAAGTGCTCGCCAGAAGGAAAACTCTCTCCCACAGAAACCACATTTATCAGCTGCCTGAAACGCCAGGTTCCAATTCCAGCCCTCTTCTCTGTTGCAAGATGTAATGTATGTAATCTTGTAACACAGCCCCTATTGACCGCCTACCATCAATTTTGACAGACCCCCACATATTGGACAGCAAATACTGTAGGCCTGCTCTGGTACCTGACTAGTCAGTTCACCACTAAGAACACAATCAAGGCTCATCAGGACACAGGAGCTCTAACAGAATGTTTCAGACAGAGAGTGAATACAGAGAAAAATCTTTTGTTGTTGGAACATTGGAACAAATTAATCTGTACTAGGAGACCCCAAAATAAAATAATGAAAGTGAGCATCATAGGCCACCTTTAAGGATGAGGTGAGTATCTCCAAAGCATCTAAACGGAACCCTTAAAATAAAGAGCAACCCAAATGTGTCTGGCATCCATGGCCATTACCTCCTCAAACATGGCTCTCATCATCTCAACAGAGGAGTATTCAGAGGAGATTTCTCTGTCCATCTGCAGAGACCTGTCCAGGATCTCACACATGGTGTCCGTCTTTATGAGGGAATGATGTTTGGTCAAGTCCCTGTGAATCTCCTGCACCTGGTCCTTAAGCTTCTGGATCTCTGTTTGCAAATCCTGATTAGAGAGGTCATTCATTTTTAGACTTTAATACAGAATGTGAAATGCAAAAATAACAGGAAGCAGTTATTTGTAATGTGTAAATGACAACAGTACAAAGATAACATATTTCATTTTTTTTTTGTAAAATGCACTGAACTTAAATGATGCATTTAACACATTCCAAAAATCTGAACACGAACTAATCAGCTAATTAACAAACACTTTGCCCCTTGCAGGGCAGGAGTACATCAGGACCAGGGTATCACTGCCAGATTAACAGCAGTGCAGCACAGCTGTAAGAAATGACTTGAGTGGAAACATATGAAACATCAAACCCCTGAAGGGGAAGAAAAAACAAAAAATAAAAGATCAATAAACCATGTTGTTTTTTCTGCCTCTATAACATCCAAAAGAATATTTCAAGCATCACAATTTCAACCATTAAAACCCTCAAAGATGTTTGCCCTCTCACATAGTTTTTGCTACTACTGTATGAAAAAAGAGCAGCTAACAAATGGCAAGCTGTAACAGCTGTGACCAGCAGGGGTGGCTGTTTTTCCCTTTTACCCTCCAAAGACCAGGAAAGTGCTATAAATATTTTTTTGTACAGGCAGAAAAAAAAATTAATAGTTTGTCTTAACCCAACCATAGGAACATGTACTGTCATTTAATATGAAAAGGAAATAAACTGTTATGTCCTGATATATTTAAAAATATTATTAGACACTGTCAATTACACCCATCATCAAAAAAAATAATTGCACAAATAGTTGCATCCAGAAGGAATCAACCGACAGGAATGAAACTTGATGGGACATTGTGAGAAATGCAAATAATTCATGATTCGCACTTGGCTGCACATGTGACGTAAGCAAAGACGGGCCTTATCACTGTAACTGACTGACCCAACAGCCATAATTGTGGACATTCAGCGAGCAGTGCTGTCCTCCATGAGTCCCATGAGGACTACATGCACACAGGCTGTTATGACAACTGCCCTTAACACCACATCAATGTTGCCAAGGACTGCAATGGTGTTGTGTCAGACTATCATGCAATGACTCAGAATGGCAGAGGATCATTTTTAGTGATGAGTCCCACTTTTGTCTTCATGGAGACGACCAACATACCCATGTGTGGAGGAACCGTGGTCAGTGGCAAGATGAATGGTTTGTCAGGTGTCACTTCACCTCCACTCCTACCACAAAATTTGCAGGAACTGTGTGAGAATATTCAAGCTGCATGGGATGGATTATCACAGGACACCATTAGGAACATCTACAACTCCATGCTGGGCATGTTGCGTTAGCATTCTGAGACACTCTACTTCTGTATGTGTAGCTCAATAAATATTGCCCATATCAGTCTAAATTTATCATCATTTATTGTTCCTTCCAGATTGCAATCTGACACTTCCTTCTGGGTGCATCTATTTTTTGACAATGTAATAAACAACTCTATGTATGTTGCAGATATGTTCACAAGCATGCAGGCATCAGCAGAACTCACCCTGTAGCTGTTCTCATAGTTGCGGCAGTGCTCCATGAAGGGGCTTTCTCCACCCTCAGCCAGCAGGACTTTGGTGCTGATGTAGCGATGGGATGTAGGTTTACGCACCACTGTGGGGCACAGGGACATGTCGCTGGCAACTGGAGAGTGACAGGCCACTGACAGTGATGAGGGCAGCCTGGAGGGAGGATAAAGTGCTGTGAGGAAATCCTATATGGAATGGCCAGATTCAGAAAGCCTGCTTTTCCATTTCCTTCAACCCTTAAACTTAAAAACTTCTGTTCCTCTCTTTCACAGCTATATAATTTACCTAATATTAGTAGTCACTGAAAAATAAGAATTAAAAGTAATTATAATCTTTGAGTTGAAGGACTTAATGGACACTCTGTACTTAGCATGATTTAAAAAGCCCCAGTCTTAAGAAGTACCAAAAGCCACTTGAGTACTACTAGCTCCCCCGTGTGAAGAATCTTTGTCCCGGTTACACTTGTATTTAATTTAACTAGATCAAGTTAAATACTCCCTGCGGTGGACTGGTGGCCTGTGCAGTGTGTTTCCTGCCTTCTGCCCAATGTGTGCTGGAATAGGCTTCAGTACCCCCCCAGAAGGATAAGACAGGGGTTCTCAACCTTTTCCGCCCCAAGGCCCACCTGATAATAACTACAAAGCATAGCTGCCCACCAGTAAACTAAAATCACCTTTATGAATACAAAGAAACATTTCCGGCCCACTACAAACTACTACCTCCCCCTGAATACTGGCCCACGGACCACTAGAGGGTGCTTCATGGTCCACTGGGGGTCTGCAGCCCATAGGTTGAGGAACCCTGGCTTAGAATGTATGAATAAATGAAAGTTAAATACTGTTTTCTTTTAGGTTATAATTATTAACCCTAACCCTAACCCTAACCCTAACCCAGACTCTCAGAGTACTTTGTATCTATTTGGCCTCAACCCTTTTATTAGTTGTTGAATTATTGAAGGCATGTAAATATGAATATGTATGCTTTGTAGAGAATAAGAGAGAGACTAACAGTCCACTGCCATTGGTCAGGCCCAGTCCTGACACACTGCCTGTCGTGGACACTGATCGACGTTGACCCAGCAGCAAGAGAGGCTCCAGGCAGCGGGCGAATTCAGACCGGTACTCCGTGTTTATCTGCATGGAGAGACTGTCATGTGACAGGTGATAATAGTAAAAGGCATGAGGTAAAACTAGAATCTGCTATTACCTTACTACTTTGGGCTGGCCTCAGCCTGTGAGGCAGCTTCACAATCTTCTTCAGCCTCTCCATCAGTTGCTGTGTGAGGTATGAACATTTATAGTTGTGAAGTGAAAAAGGCTAACTGTTAATCTAAACACTTCAGAATGAAACGCATTCATGCACTCTAAAAAATTATGTGTTATCACCAGCGGCACAACTGGGACCTTACGGACTCTGATGTAGCAAAAATTAACGGATGCCCTCATGCACAATTTCTTTCATTGAATAAAAATATGATGATGTCATTTGCTTGTTTACACCACTGTCAATGCTGTCAAGGCGAGCTGCTCCACCCAGTAGCATCTATTGTTAACCTGTTTACATTAGACACATTTTAATGCACACCTACTGTTTATCTGCTGAATTAACATATAGGAAAAATATAAAGCATTAAATCTGGCATGTACAAAACTTATACCAATATTTTATATTATGTTTTATTTTTCCAGTTATGTAAAACTCTGCAAAATATAGAAATTCTGCCCTAATATTTGCAGACAAATGTCTACTTAAATTCAGAATAAAGGATGTATTAACTTATTTTAACTTATAAAATCAACTAAACATGTGATTTGACTGAACCTGTAACTTTCTCATTAAGCGGCATGGTCGCAACAGGCCCACTGCACTATGGGTAACCATGGGTAACCATAACTGCTCCATTCATACATCTGATTTAAAATGTTGCTTTTCATATGTGTTTTTTATAGAAGAAAATTTTCTACTTACATAACCCATGTCTAAGAACTCAAATTTATTTGCGGAACTAAGGAAGGCGGAGCACGTCACCAGATGAACCTACAGAAAAGAAGAGAAACCACTTTTAAAAAATGCCAGAATTTGGAGGAACAAACATATGCTGCAGATGAGCAGCAAGAAAAGATCTGACCTGAAGAGTGGGCAGTAGTGCAGCAAGGTGAGACAGTTGCTCTTTAAAAGCCCTTTCCTTCTCCTCATGCTGACTGTAAGAACATATGCACAGCACTCACACATTTTAATCAATCACTGATTGTGACAAACTCCACTTACATTGAAATGTATAGACTGATATACATTATTTGCTGTCAAATGAAATTGCTCAATCATGATTACTCAACCCCAAAAATATAAAGGAAGTAAACAACTAACAGCATTTTGTAACCCCTCCTCTACTCTTCTTGGCTGTATCATATCAGTTTGTCATACTTTCATAGGATTTATTTGGTTGCTTAAAACAAGGTCATCCCTTAAGAACGTTTGATATGGCCCAGAAGTATGGTACAATAACTGGACCCCTCCTCCAATAAGAGAATAAGCACATATAACACATTACATTCTTGTTTTCCTTTTAAAATCATATTTTTGAGCAACAAAGTATAATGCAATGCTTTTAAAATGCAGTTTTAAAAACTTTATTTGAAACCTAGCTTACTTTATTCATATATTGTTTGTTTGTATGCCCTTTGGTCCAACACAGACACTGTATTTTGCCCCACCAAGACAAACAGTTTGGGCACCCCTAATGTAAAAGAGCATCTTCCCATGCGTTCCTTACTGCTATCCACACACCACCCACGGTGGGTAGGTCCATCAGTGGAAAGTGACCACCACAGAATGACCACTGAAGAATGGTTTTTGATCAGTACCATTCTCAGGATGATTTTCGGCAGAGCAGTGGCACTTACATGGTCATGGTATCACACATACTGCTACCACTATTAAGTGCCACTGTAAACGGTTTTAAATGTTTTTAAAACAAATAATATTTGCTCAACACCAGTCCTTTGGTCAGAATCAGATTAATGATGAATGAGGTAACAACAGGCTGCAGTCTATAACTAGAAATGAACATGTCCTGAAAGAAATGCAGAGTGATTGTGCAGCTTAAGCTTATTGCTCAGGTGTCACTAAAAATGAATGGAAGTCTGTCAGAGGAACGAGGGATAATAAACAACACATAGAGTAGAGCAGGGTCAGTATAGCTGTGGACTAGAGTTTGGGGATCTGCTCTAAGTGAGTACATGTAGTTTGGTGTCCGTAGGTTAAAAGTGCAAAAGGGTTTGTGTATGGCAAAAATGAATGGAACTATAGGGGGAAAGAGAGATGGAGAAAAAAAGACAAACAGACGATTGTGGGTCAAATCAACATCGAATTTGTACCCTGGGGGCTGCATGCAAAATGGTGTCTGCTGGTCAAGCAGAAATATAGGAGATGGGCATGTACTTTTCCACCTTTTCCCACCATCGTTCTTAATGGGCAAATTTCTGGAATTTAGCAAAGGTTTTCCGAAAACATCAGATTAAAAAGCTAAATGCAAGCACGGAATTCCCATTCCGACCAAACATTCAGAAGTTGGAACGATGTTCATTTCTGTGGAACTAGTTAGAGGACAAAAAATATACCAAGAAGAAGAGAAAGAAGAAAATAGATAACAAAAGTGTTGCAATTATGCAGATGTTATTACATGGCCAACGTATGTAAATGCATGTATGTGAAAATCCATGTACGTGCATGTGAGTAATTGTTTTTGACTGCTAATATATAACACTACTCTTGTCTTTTGGACTCACTATAGGATTCCTAAAAGACAAAAGGACTGTAGTCATCTTCTGAAGTGGAGTGAAATGTGAGGCAGATTTTCAGTAACATAACTGAGCTATTTTTAGATCATGCAATAGGAGCCACGGCGTCTCGGTGGTGCCTCAGAGCTGTACTGTGCTGTAGTGTGGCTGATAGAGATGTTCTGCTTTCATCAAAGTAAAACAAAAGACTGCAAGAAACATTCACCTCTGAGCTGCCTTAAGGAGAACCCTCTTTCTGTCCGCTAGCTTTTCCTAAAGAGAAAGTTACAGTGAGATTCACAAAATCAGGATTCATCCACACAAAACTGTATTGATTTATGCTTAAAGGTGCCATAGAATGGAAAACTCTATTGACATGGTCACAGTTAAGTAAGAAGAGTTCAGTACATGGAACTGATATACCGGGAACCTCAAACACTGTTGTTTCTCCTTCAAATACAAATCCTGCATTTACAAAAGAGGATGGTAAAACGAGCTGATTCCAGAATCCGGGACTGCTACGTAACAGTCTTGACTTATTAATATTTACACCCCAATAATGTACATATAGCAAGGAAGAAACAGCAACGAGAATGTGGAAAATATGGGGAAATCTACCGTTCCAGGCTCTGAATGAGATGTCAACACTAACCCTGACACTAACCTGAACTGCCAACAGACATGATGGATGTTCATCTTTAAATGATCTGAAATCAGCTTCCTATTTGCTATAGCTTCTAAATCAGACGTTCTGCTCCACCTTAAATGTTACAGCATGTGCAGGAGCTATAATGCAACTGCGCCAATTAAAGTGGAATGGAAAATTCACAAAAACAATCTATTAAATAGAAAGCCAACTTCAGCTCCAACATCTTTAACAAGAAGTTAAAAGTTGTTAGTTTGCTGTTTACATTTCACTCCTGACAGTTTCCCGAACCCTGAACAATATGGAGCAGCTTCGCTCAGCACAACAATGAAGAGACTGAAGAGAGGAGCAGTTCCATCTTTATTAGCAGCACCATCCCAACAGCAGCCTGTAAGTAGCAGCCATGCTGTGTGATCTTATTACTGCTTGCCGGTTGAAGCAGATCATCTTAACCTGAAAGTTTCACAATGAGTAACAGCTTTAATCTACTTTGTGTTGATGTCGAGATCAAACACAAGTAGCTAGTGTAGGTAACGTTAGCTACTAGCAGGGTCCAAGTAACTAACGTTAGCATAGCTAACCAAACAGGTTCCTATTTCGACATGTTGCTTCTGTGTGATCATCATGTTGTCTCAATGGAAACCAGCCAATCAGAGCAGAGCTCATCCAATAAGCTCACCGTAAAGCGGGAAACAGCTCATTTAATCCCAGGACCACATCATAGGTTGTAAATGGGCATGTAAATCAGTCCCATACCTTTTAATTAGACATCAGAGAATAGTTTAAAATACTGAATAAATGCATTCTGTGGCACCTTTAACTGAAATCCATTCATTGTTGCTTGTTACTTTAATCAATAACACATATGACTTAAGTAAAAGAGTAAATTGATCCGTATTAACCACGATTTAACTTCATGTTACCTGCATGCTATTAAAAAGGGTGCAAATGGCTGTCTCCTCTTCATCGGCATTGGCTCGGACTTCTCCGATCATAGCTTTCAGCAGAATTATTGCTTCCCGGGCTGATGTCTGGAGCTCCTTCACAGCCTGGGACAAGGGAAGACTGTACAGTATGTTTCTCTTATCCGCACTATGTTTCTAGTAAGAGGTAAGACTGACGGTCTCTTACTAGGACGGCTTGGTCCAGTTTTTCACAGCCTTGCATATATGCCGTCTCAATATCAATGCAGTGTGCTCTGCTCTCCCTACAGGCATGACCAGACGACAGGTAACCTCACACTTCATTAAGATTTTCACATATCGTTTCAATGCAAGGTAAATGAAACTCACACTGGCATGTCTCGGAAACAGTTGATGCAAAGCATGGACTTCTTCTCTGTGGAGAACATGATGTATAGCTCCTCATGGAGGGCTACAGCACAGACACAGAAAGAGCATCAGTTGCAGCAGAAGTGATAACAGCAAAAAGGACTAGGCAAGATTCTACCTGGCTCTTGAATTCAGAGTTGATCAGGCGTACAACAGCTTCTTGTCCTGATCACTTAGTACAAATCAATTAACTCAAAATGTTCAGGCAGTAAAACAACATTCCTGGTGTTAGAAGAGGGAATACACCAGTCTTTGCAGTGATCAGGCCCTCCAGTTTGACACACATTAACCCATAAGAACAGTGGCGTATGTGTCACAAGCTCTTAAAAGACAGTTCCTTATACAGCTTTATCCTTCACTTTATGGAGTCCCTAATGACCTATACTGAACATCCTGTTTGTGAATTTTGTGAATCTGTGAACATGTGACCTCATTTACACAATGGCAGACTGCTTGGTTAGTGCATAAGACAAAACTAACTCATTTTAAAACCTTGTTTTTGTATCTATAAGGTCTGTTGCAACCCATTAAACAATTCTCATGCTTTACAACATGTTCCTTATTACACAGAGCCCATTCTGACCAAGAACACAATGATGAAATACAAGTTAAAAAAAATGGTTGTTGAGACGTATGTTACAGTTTTATGACCTTAATAGACCCTAACAGAAGATGCCATGCAACCTCTTTGTCACATGTTATTACTGTTTTCATGTTGATTTTTTTATGGACTGATTTGGTTCTTTTGCCTTTAAAGGTATAATGTGGCCCAAATTGAACCATTGCTACCTCTGTTGTAAACATGCCTACTAGCATCCTGCAGCGGTGCTGTCATAGTCTCTGAAACAGATTTTCCAGTTTAAAGGAGCAGAGTGTTTCCTCTAGTGATGAGGTTGTGTACTGCAACCAACTGGACCCTACCTCCTAATGTTAATTCAGTACAGACTCAATTCAATTTAATACCCCCTACCCTGCTAAGCGATATCAGAATAACTGAATAACAGAATTATTCATTTTCCAATAAGGACGTTCACCAGCTTCTTGTTCAAATTTTCCTGTTCCACCTTAAAATGCCCTGCAGTTACATACTCATGCCTCAGGCATTATAATAACTGCTATATCATTTAAGGTGGAATAAGCGAAATTTAAACAAGAAGCTGGTGAATAAGAAGCTGACTTATGCCACACAGTTTTAATGCCAGTAATTCTCTCACTCATTTCCATGACCGCAAAAACTTCAAAACGTACCACACTTTTTATGTGCTTCTTTGGTGCGCTTGGCCAGGGAGACAATTTCATGACGTGAGAACATCTTGGCCTTGTGGGTGGCTTCCCTGCAGTCTCCACACAAGGGCTGGTTACAAGTGTTGCAATAATACATTGCATCCACATCCTGACAATGTTAAATACAATATGTTACCAAAGAAGTCTCAGTGAAGCGCTGGAGAATGGAAAAAAACATTCAATTTAAACTTTGAAGGCAGTTTAATATGTCTATAGTTAGTGTGTCTGTTCAGTAAATGAAAGATGACCTGTTTCTTGCACTCCCAGTCACAGTTGGCACACTGCACAGTTTCCTCACAATCCACAGAATTGTCGACCAAGAACTTCAGCAGACGATCCTCCGGAGGCAGTGCATTTATTCCTTTGACAATAGACTGGTGTCTGAGACAGGGAAGAAAGCATTTAACACGCCTTTTTAGTTCTGCTTCAAAGACTGAAGGGCTGTTTAGACGTTTCTTTGTTTATTCAGTTTCTATACACACACACACACACACACACACACACACACACACACACACACACACACATACTATCTACCTCCCCCAGTATTTTGCCTTCATAGTAACAAGGACAGAAATAGCATCAATCTGAATTCCTAGATAAAACAGGGTGCTTATGAAGGGAGCTACGAGCAAAAATAGTCACAAACGGCAGAATATAGTACAGTGGAAATGATTTTCTTAATAATAAAGATTAAGACTAAATTATTAAGAGTCAAATATATTTTTACGGGCAAAAAAACCCCAAAAAACTTACAAGCGAGGGCAACACATTCTTAACTCTATATTTAATATTTTTAACATGAAATTTCCGCATAATGTAAAAGGAAGCTGCTGTGTTTTAAGACGAAAAAAAAAGAAAAAGTTTTTATAACAGTGATGATAAAATTGGTTAGAGCTACAACAATTAATCAACATAGTCAACTAAAATTGAAGACCAAATTAGAAAACCAGTTTAGATTAGTTTTGTTATGTTTTATTTCTGTTACTTTGCACAACTGTTACATTTTTTGACAGAAAAATATATTGGAGTTCTTTTGTATTAGCAAGGAAGTTCATTCAAACAGTGAATTTTTAAATAAGGTATTTATCTTTATAGTTTTCACTGTTAGATAACAACGGCAAAAAACAACCACAGGCTAAATTTAAAAGCCGATAGCTAAATAAGAGATAACTGGTGAAACAAATATATAATAAGAATAATAATAATAATAATAATAATAAAGCACTGATATTTCTATGGTTGTAAAGGCCACAACCAACACCATATATCACAAATAAATAGAAAATAGACTCTTTTAAAAGTGATCTATAACAAGCTTTGCCTTGGTGCCCCTCATTAAACCCTTCACGGAGCAAAATCTATGCACACTTTATTAAATATTATTACACTTGATTGTTACCAGTGACTCGCTGCATTCAGACTAATGCATCATGATGCACCAATTCCTCCCTACACCTCTAAGAATTAATATGATATTGAGTTTATCACAGGGGCTTGTTAGATAAAATAAAAGAACACATACAGGACACATACAAGCAGTGGCTCGCCCAAAGAGACAACCGAACTACACTGATTTTACAGCAGCGGAAGCAGTCGGAACATCGTACTTACATGAACATGCTGATCTAACCATGAACTTTTCCCCATTTTGCATGTATTTCCATCTGTATGGTGTCCATCGATACTGCATAGAAGAGAGCTGTTGCATGCCTTACTATTCCACAGCTGGTAAAAGGACAGGACAGAGAAGCCGTAACTGTCTCTTATCACACAGAGCCCAGGATAAGGGACCCACTGCCAAGTACCTAAGCACCCAGCGCTCGTTTGAAACCACAGTGGTCTTAATGAAGTATGCAGTGTGTATTTCTATTCAGGCTAAAACAAGGGATGGATTTATACCACAGCTGTTGATTCCAGTCAGGTAATCCACAGTGCGCCTACGCTTGCTATGCCCTGGCACTGGAAGCTGAGTCAATGTATGTCATCCTGCTCCATGAATATGATACTAGGCTATTTAGATGAGACTAAAAAGTCAGCAAGCATTAAACCCCTCACTTGTTTATTTCCAGTCAAAACAAGCATTATGTTATTTCAGGAGATATTTCTGAGGAGATTAGTAGAAGAAGGAAATATGTGAGTTTCCTAAAATGGAGATATAGAGAAAACTGTACTAGCAGCCATGTTAGACTACCAGAACCTGGAAGACTACTAGAACTACCAGATTACCATCAGATAATCTGTCCCTAAACCACTTTCTCCTTTCTTTGAGATAGAAGTGTTCCGGTCCATCCTGCCACTGTGAAAGGACAACTCAACACTCTGGGTCTGAAAGGATGCGTAGCTGCCAAGGTGTTATTGAGGAGAGGAAATAGATAGGACAAAATGTGTAAACCAAACAAAGAATCTGTCCACTTTAGTGTCTAGACCTCAACATTACTGAATCACTGAAAAAACTTGGATTGTGTGAAGCTGAAATTGCAACTTCTAACCCTACGTTCACACTAGGCGACAGGTTGCTTACGTCGCTCCAACTTTATCTCGTGTGGGTGTATTCGAGGGCCCTCAGGTTGTCATAGATGGGCGTGTACAAAGTCCAGGAAAGCTAGCTGGATTTGTATGGAAACCTAACTGCTTACATTCATGGTTAGCTCTATTGGCCGGTTAGCATGCTGGCTAACGTACATAGCTATAGGCTGACCTAACTCACAAGAGACACCAACAATATCCGCTTTATTCCACACTTCATTTTCCTTCAAATGTGAATGTAAAAAGATGCATCACACAAACAGGGAAGATAAGAAATAGCGGTTATGAGCTCGTCTTTCACCTTGACCACCACACTCTTAAGAATAGGAACTAAATGCCGGTAGGAACAAAACGTTCAGAGAGCGGGAGCTGGGGACCTCGGACCCCGTGTCTACGATTGGTCCGAATAATTTGTTGGAGCCAATCATTTACAACGTCGCTTCACTGCGTCATAACTCATTTGCATAAAGTTGTGAAAATCTCAACTCGATTTGTCGCTTGTCACTCTGTCGCCGTGTCGCTTGCAGCTTGTCGGTAAATCGTGGCTACAAATCGTGTACTCCCGCAGGAAATGACTGGTCGCTTGTTACTCTGTCGGCTGCTAGTGTGGACGCAGGGTTAGACTGTGGAGGTGTGGAAAATATCCCTTCAGATTTCTTTGAAAAACAAACTAAAAGCAAGTCCTGTAAAGAATGGGAGCTGTAATAAATGTGGACATTCTACACCCTGAAATGTGTGATATGTTATTTAGTTCAGAGTTGAGACTTCTGTGTAATTTTCCATTAAATGCACTGTTTTTTCCTGACTCTGGAAAATGAATAACCTATATTTAATGGCCGTTTTGCCTGGAAAGACTGCTATCTGATTTGTGGATGGTACTGTGTAAGCTATCATTAGAACCGTACATTGAAAGTCACCTTATCACACTATAGACACCATCAATTGTTGTACATTTTGCTGTATGCCAAGTCCTAGCACACCTGTACTAGGTATTCAGCATTGTAGCTTGCCTGGTTCAAAACATTTTAAAGTCAAACTAAAGAAAAGCAGAGTCCACAAGGACTAGATTGGGAAATACTACCATAGCTAACTGCATTGCGGAATTACATTGCAGTAATGCAAATGTTCCACCAAGTTCAAGAAGACAGCAAGGAGTTTTTTGAGGCTGCAGAAACAAGTTCTTACCCACAGAGGGGGCATGTCAGTCGGCTGTCCACGGCTCTACCACGCAGGCAGCTGGCACAGAAGGTGTGATAACAATCCAGCAGGCATGGATGCTCATACTGTTCGTGGCACAAGTGGCACACCAAGGGGTGGCAGTTAGCACTGTCAGGGTCAAAAAGGTTATCCAAGGGGGAGAAGATTCCTCCAGACATCTGCAAAGGCAGAGATGTTCTTTATGTCCTCAGAGCAGTCCAGGATGTGACTAATGCTTTAGCTACTGGATAAAGCATCTTTCACATACTTTGTTTTGATTCTCTCTGGTTTGAACCAGAAATAGAAGAAAGCATAGACACCTATATACCTATTAGTGAAGTAAGACATGCAACCAAGATAAGCGTGATCAAACCATGAAGAGTACAAATTAAGGGTCAACTTCATATGAAAACTGTCACAGGAATCAGCAACAAAACAAAATATACATAGAAAACACACAGACGTTCATTCACCTTGCTGGTGTCCTAGCTGCTGTCTGTGAATGGAATGAAAGCCATGTAGAGGGTTTGTGAGCCTCCTAGATAGAGGGCAGGCCTTGACGTCAGGAGAATCAGGGATCCACAAAGTGCAACAGCTGAATGAGAGGGTGGTCACGTATCCAAATATCCAAACACTGATTACACAAGAGAAACCAGACACCCTTTGTCTACAAGCTAGCGACAAAGGTAGGTTTCCTTCAGCATGTCAGATGTGTAAACTGAGTGAATTTCCAGATGCATATAACAAACAAAATCTCAAATAAAGAATCTATTTCCTGATAGTGGTTTGAAATAGTAAACAATACTAAAAACTTAAAAAGTAAATGTCCTCTAAGATTAACTGTGGGCCTAAATTAAACAAGAACTAAGCAGCTTTAGTGTTATCTTACCATTGCATCTAAATGCATTTACCATTTCATGTTCACAAGATGAACTGAGGCCTGTTAGCGTTATGCAAATGAGATCATGATAATGGTTTATAAATAGCATTGCCACACGTCCTAACCCTATGAAAATGTTTTCAACGTTTCAACATTAGTCTAAGCCTATAACAGCTCTAAGCCCACTCTCACTCTGTTCTTAAACTATGAAAATAATAAACCTGATTCCAGTTCCAATCTATGAAGTTTTGTCATTGTAATAATAATGATGGTTCTAATGATCAATATAGTTTTGTCTTGTATCTGTGAACTCTAAGGAAATAAAAGCAAGGTTATAGGTTATATATTATTATTATTATTATTATTATTATTATTCACTTATCATTCCATGTTTTTTTTGTTAATATAACTACATTTTCTAAGTTAACCCATACTCTGCATGGGACACCGGTAATAGTCTTGTTCTTCAAATTTTAGAGCACAGTTTTAATGTATTAGCCAGGTTGAACATAACTGTGGAACAGGCCACATTTTATATACATACAAAAATATATATATATATATAAACCACCTCCCAGGATACTGCCCACACTGTTGGCTGGGTAGCTTTGGTTGGTGGACTATTCTCAGTCCAGTATACGTATTTTTACTCATTTAATTAACTTTTTTATTGTTAACGTATTAATTCTTAATTGAAATCTAAATGTATACATTTTAAAGTCAAATTCAGAAATATTGATCAGATCGATGCGATCCACACTCGATTGTGCGGACCACACATGGCGCATGCGCGTTGTGCATTCTTCCTTTCAGCCCGAGTTCCCCAATGGCTCCTCTGGTGAGTCTCAGTGCGCAGCCACGAATATTCCGAATAAACAACAATCCTCTCCGGCGGGGTCTATTGTATTAGTAGTGACTGCTTTCTAGTAGTCTGTCCCGTCATTTCATGAGCCGAAATGAGGATTCTCCCTGCCAGTTTTTATACCAATTGTTCGTATACATGACGAGGCCTGTAGCCAGCTTAAACCCTTAACTAACGCAAGCTGGCTAGGTGGCTAACTGCTCCAGAAGCCTCTCATAAGAGACCATGGCTTGTCAAACTCAGTTACACCAACTTCATAATATATCTAGGGGCACTGGATTAAGTGAGTTTGTGCAGTTGCTGAACACGTGATCACCATGAGTCGGTGTGCAGGGACCGACTCTAGCAAAAGGGACGTTGAAATGAAGCTTGTGTGGGTTCAGTAACATGTGGACTAACAGTGCTCAGTACAAGAGGGCAGTTAATGACAGATTTGGAATCTGAACCATTTTCCCCCTTTTTGGTTTTGACAGAGGAAGCAGCCGCCCACCAAAGGTGGCAGGAGAAAGAAGCAGGTTCTGAAGTTCACTTTGGACTGTACGCACCCAGTAGAGGATGGCATTATGGACGCAGCCAACTTTGTAAGCTAACCCTATTTTTCTATCTTAATGTTTGTGTACGTTCATTTTCCATGTTAGCAAATAAAGTAATACAGGGAAATACAAAGAAAAGGGGACAGTTAATAATACACGTGCATGACAGAAAAAGTACTATTTGTGGTTGGTATCGTACCTGACGTTGAAAAAGGTTATTCTCCAAATGTGCATTTCCCTGTAAAATGAACGTACTCACCTTTTGCGTTGAATGTACATTTTCACAGGAGCAGTTTCTTCAGGAGCGGATCAAAGTAAACGGCAAAGCTGGAAACCTGGGAGGTGGAGTTGTAGCTATTGAGAGGAGCAAGAGCAAGATCACAGTATCTTCTGAGATTCCTTTCTCCAAGAGGTTTGTCCTTTTTTATTTTTTGCTGATCTATACAAGCAGCAGACTGATTTAACATCTTTGATTGAATGTCAGTGCATTTCTCGTCACCAAACTTTGTCTTGCAACTACAGATACCTAAAGTATCTCACCAAGAAGTATCTAAAGAAGAACAACCTTAGAGACTGGCTCCGTGTTGTGGCGAACACGAAGGAGAGCTATGAACTTCGCTACTTCCAGATCAACCAGGACGAGGAGGAAGAAGAGGAGGAGGATTAAACTGTCCATCTTTTTGTACGTTTCAATAAATTCATTTAATATTACAATTTTCAACTCTGTCCATGGTAGCTTCCTTTATTTGTGGGATTTGAAACTCGAGGGACTCATTTAGGTGGTCATCAGCGATGTACGTGGTCTGCTCTGAATTTTTGTAAAATTAATTTCACAGAACAGTTTATTATACTCAAAAGGTACTCAGCACCGGGGAGCCAATAAATGCACTTCGATTCAGAACTTAGTTGTCTTAAACGTTTTATTAGTTGTAAATGACCATGTGCAAAGTACCTGAGATGAAGATTAAAACTAATCTTAATTTAGTCTAAAAATGGAAAATGTATGAAGAAACCAGTCTTGAATGCACCAGTAGTCAAACTGGGTTGTAAAAACAGTCCCGTATTTATCCTGAATATAAAACAAAACTGAGATTTACACCTCTCAGCTGTTTTTGAAAGTAGTATAGTGTATTTATGATTATTATAACCACTGTATAACATCATACAGCCAGGTCTGAGAAAGTCTTAATACCAAGAGTAAGAGTGTGGTTTAAAAATTACCAACTTAAACAAACCTTTATTTAACATTATCAGGAACAAAAAAAAAAAAAAATTGGCCATCCCAACTTCTTGACATACATTTTTGAGTAAAGAAAAAAAAATATTTCAGGCATTCCAGAAATTGTAAAAATTCTCCTTTCAAACAGGATGCAGAGTTTGTTGCTCTCCAACGTTCTGCAGTTAGACAGATTCTTACAACTTCCCGTAATGACTTAAATACAGGTAGTTCACTATAATAAGAAACATGGGAATAACAAACACTTAAGCACAGGTGAACACAAAAGATGGCACAGTACATAAAAACATTACATGAAGTGACTGTATAGTCTGAAAACAAAGACACACTACCATGGTCCCAGATTACAGTAAGGGAAGTTATCTTTGGGACATCAAAGCATCCACAGCCTGAATAACATCACTTAAAAAGGCACAAGTATGGAGTGTGGGTCTTTTCAGTGATACCAGCCAAAAGTCTGCATTGAATGATTTAGCACCAGTTGTTTGGAGAGTGCAGACAGGAAACAGTTCTTACCAGCCAACTTCGTGGAACAAAATTAACAATAACCCCCGAATAATAATAATAACAATAATCTAGAATGCTTTGATGAACCTCCTTTAGGAATGTAGAAGTGAGGAGTAGAAATCCAAAGGAGTTTAAGTGCTTGGAGGGCACCATCCTAGGTTACCCCTCACAGCTGCAGATACTGTAGTATTAAATCTGGTTCATAAAGCTTTTGTGAAATTGAGCCAGGATCTTCAGGTCACACAGATCAGTTATTGCAATCCTTTCATACTGCAGTCCAAATTGATTTCGGTTTATTATTTGCCTTGTCGCTTTTAATCTGATGTCCTTATTAAAAAAAAAAAAAAAAAAGATCCCAACCATACTGTGACTACACACATGACCTGGTGAGCAGAGGTATTCTGGGTCAAAAGCAGAAGCCTCTTGAGAACATAAGGATGATGAAGAAAGGACTGTATCCATTCAGAGGGTGCGTGGGTTGTACTCTGGCAGCTTCTTAATTCTCTCCTTTTCCTGATCTGTTTCCTGGCGGGCAATAATCAGAGAGTGCGAATAACCCATCGCCACCTGAAACAACACAGATCCCGTAACTGACCCAGCACTCTTTTTAAAGCCAAGTCTGAGCAATATTGCACTTTGAGATTCAGCATTTGCAGAGGCTTGAGTGACTGCATTAAATAATAGTTCAGTATTACACACAATCCAGTTAAGGTGACAGTCAACCAGCTATAGCCCAAAGTCAGATCTATTCCTACATAGGAAATGTGATACAACCACATATTTTCCTATGCGCACCATCTTGTATAATGTGAGTGATCCGAGATCTGTAATCTGCAATTTAATGTTGCAGTGCTAAATCAGGGAGGATTAGTGAACTAAGTCTTCAGTGAAAATCCTCTACACCCACACCCATCAAAATGAGCACCGTCATCTCAGACTTCACTGAATAATCATGGGCTGAAGCATGCTTGCCGTTCTGTATATATGACATATATTCCACAATACAGAGCAGAAGATGGAAGTTATAGTCTGCTAATCACCACATTTTATTAAGTTCAATACTACCTCTTACCTGATCTGAATACACTCCATCCAGAGTTTTAACCTCCTGAGCTGTAGTAGAAGACTTAGGTTTGTTGTCACCGTATCCCTACAAAATATTCAGACAAGACTGTTTGTGTATTCACAATTCACAACTGTATTAAGCATGCACCTTTATTATTATTAACCATTACTACAACTGTCGCAAACATGCATACTCAGCTTGAACATACAACTGTAGTAACTGCCTTCAACTCACCATTACAATGGAGAGAATGGATTAGGTCAGAAATTATTTGCCAGTGCGGACAGCTAACAGCTACCTGGACCTTACCTGAGTTTGGCTCCTTATTTATAGCATTCTTCAGGCAATTTGACAGGAGCACAGATAGCTAACGTTGCTAGTGAGAAGCTAATTATCTTACTGTAGTAACAGTAACAGCCTTCAAATAATCATCATTACAGCATGGTAAGGTTAGCAGTCAAGATTGGTGGACTCCACAGCAGTCACTGCTGTATTTGTGTAGTACATGCAGGCTATTGTAGTGACAGAACAATGAAAGAGTACAAACTCTGTTAACCCAATATGGCTGCAGAATACAATGCCAGAATGCTCATTTTCATTCTTTATTACACCAAATTTGACCAGCTAAATTCTATCGTTGATGATTTACAGTGTGCAAACCAATTTGACTGCAGAATACAATGCCAGAGTACCTCTTTTTTATGCCAAATTTGACCAGCTAAATTCTATTGTTGACAATTTACAGTGTGCAATAATACTATAACCTAGACATACCAGCTCTCCGAATGTAGGAGAAGGTCCCCAGCTTATGGTACTCTCATCAGCAGCAATGATGATACTGCTCTTTCTAAAGAAACCAAAAAGGACAAAGTTGTATCATACATAGGGAAGGACTACAATTTAAAACACGTGATCAAAGACATTGGCTTCACATAATGCTCACAGGAGCCTGGATTCTCACCCGCAGGCCAGACTGCGAATCTTCCAGCCACACAGGTCCTGCACAGCTTTTGGGTACATGGTCGATTCGCGAGATGTATTTGTTACACCCCAGAAAAACAGACCACCTGGGAAACACACATTTCAAACCTTATACCAAAACAGTAAGTCCTTCATTCAATAAATTCAGAGAGACCATGCTTACCCATTTCACTGACAGCAAAGGAGCACTGATATCCACAGTATATCTGGGTGGCTCCACGGCCAGGGAAATCAAAGAGCTTGACCAAACGAGGGACCATCTCATCCTTTTGCTCAGTATGGCCCAGTCGTCCGTAGCCCCCAAAACCCCAGGAGAAAACGCGCTTCTGTGAGTCCAGCACCAGCTACACACACACACACAAATTAATTAATTAAAAAAAATATATAATAAATTCAGTCATGCTAGCTGCTGTGAAATCAATGTTCCTTATTTCATATCTAGGTCAGTTCTGCTTAACAGCTTGTCTAATATTTGTGGCTGAGACAAAGACGCCAAGGACATGTTTAGACTGGCAACAATCCCCTCCCATATGATCCAATGAATCTTGGGTTTCAAATCTCTAAACAAGGTTTAAAGCAGTCTCTTACAATCTGACCTCATTTCATTTTGGACCCCATTCATATGTCAACATGACCATTTTGCAAATACTTACATGCTGCATCACTTGTCTAAACACATTTACTAAGACTAAGAAAAATAAGACTTCAACACTGGAATTAAACAGAGCTTACACTTTCAAATCAAAAGACAGCCTGGCTACTTACTGTATGATTGGCACCACATGCAACATCTCGGGCCACGACATTAGGTACAGGTAACACCTGGCCATCCTTTGTCTTCTCAATGAAAATGGCCACCCGCCGGGGGATAAGTTCGCAGTCAAACTCAATGCGCTGAGCACGAGCTATGAATTTCCCATCAGAGTTATGTCCTGAAAAACACAACAAAAAACAAACAAACAAAAGACTTGTGAAAAGCCTGAGCAGGCTGGTGTTCTTTAATAATTACATTCTATATTCGTGTGACCCTAAAAACTGTTTATTTATTTTAGAACATCTTACCTAGCTGGCCATACTCTGGACACCCAAATGAATAGAGGTTACCCTTACAATCCACCACCATACTGAACTCTGCACCACAAGCCACTTTAACCAGCGGCTGTCCGTTGTACATGACCTGTGGGTAACAAAATGCACATTAGAGAGTCTTGTGCTTTCGGCACTCCTGAACTTCCAGGTAGAGCATGCTTGTAAAACACGAAGGGAACGTATGACTAAAGCAAATCAAATATTCTTGAAAAGGGGGAAAATCTTACTGTGGCTGGACTGAGGACAGCATCTGTCTGAGTGCCCTGACCCAACTGTCCAAGTTTGTTCTCTCCAAAGGAGTAGACAGTACCGTTTTCTACAGGAGAAACAGGTTAAGCCACAAAACCCAACCATGCGACATCACATAGCCAGTAAACAGCTTACCTGTTAAAGCCAGGGTGTGATTCCGCCCACAGGCAGCACCTACTATCACCTCATCACCCAAACCCTCCACCAGCTTCGGGGCATCCAACCTCTTGGTGTCTCCATGACCCAACTGCCCCTTTTCATTACGCCCTGAGAGAGCCACAACAAATGATTATCAATTATGTCCAAGTGCAAAAATAGTACTTATGCCCATGACTTCAGTCAGTCAGCGCACAAGGGGAGGTCTGTCAAACAGAAGAACAGACGAGTACAAATAATTACATTCATGTAATGCCCTGTAATAAATGCATTGCTGGAATATCGAAAAGCCTATGCCACAAAATCTGCTTTCCTGCTTTACAACAATGCCTCTTGTTTAACAGTTCAAGACAATTTTATTTTATTAATTTAAAATGTCTCCTAACAAGCACAATGACTGTAAAAAGGGAATAAAATAGCATTTGTATCACTCAAACACTAAGTGCTGTGACTTAATTTTATTTCAACAAATACATGTGACATTTCCCTCTGCTATCATCACTTAACAGCATGAGCAGCTCAAGCAGCATTAACGAGCATGGACACTGAGGAAACACTGAACATTTAGCTGCAATGAATATTTGAATGAAAATGTAATAAATCATAATTAAAACATTCAAAAATTTAACAGAATTTTTTTCTTTACGAAGCTGAACACTAGCCAGTTGCCAGAGGAACTCAGTGGTAGTGCTTTATCACAGAAGCTGGGATAATTTGCCCAAACATCGTACAAACACATTGGATTAAGGTTAGCCCTTCTCCCCCTCCGGTCAAAGCCACAGTGATATTTCAGTAGCACTCAGATGTAGGGTTGTTCAGACACTGTTCCTAACTGTCTGTATTAGAGCTGCACGTACTTGTGATTTTATCACCTTGCCTTTAATCACCTATCTGCTTCATTTATTTGTAAGAGAGAAGAAGGGGGGGAAAACATAAATAAATAAAAACAGCAAAAACAGCACTGGCACCAACTATATAGCACGTGCTTTAAAAAAAAAAAAAAAAAAAAAAAAAACCTCACCCTTTCCCTTACTGACGGGTGCTGACCGAAAAATTCTGTTTTAAAGACTGTGGGGTTATAAGGATTCCATTTTATCTGCATTACACAACAATGACATGTTGAAACAGTCTCAGTAACCTGGTCTTGGTTCCCAGATTTAACAGAATCTTATACTTTTATACTACTGGCTAAGACAGTCATTGCCTACCATTGACATTTTTCCATGGCCTTCACCTTGTCAGACTTCAAGTTTCATTAATAAATATTAACAACAAAAAGTAATATTAAAAAAAATAATCCATTTAATCATTAAAAGTGAAATACATATCAAAGCTGTCCTTATCATAGAATATTTAAGCATATGAGATATTTGAAATATTCTAAAATGAAAATTTTTGACTGTTGCAGCCCCAACACCTTATGTATGTTTTAGTATAGCCGGTTTTGAGCCATTCAGAGTACATTCCTCTAAAATGACCTTTAATGCAATTAACATTACTTGCAGTAATTTAGCTGATCATTTTACCTGAGAAATATTAGACAAAGTAATTTAGGTAGTGATATCAATCTGAATAATTCTTAAAAAAAAAAAAAAAAAAAAAAAACACAAACAAACAATGAATTGTGAATCAAATCGAATTGCTTTGCTGTCTCAAAGATTCACAGCCCTAAAGACACTCACCCCAGCTCCAGAGTTTTCCCTCTGTAGTGATTAGCAGGCTGTGAGCAGCGCAAGGCCCAGACACCACACTGCTGACCTGCACATCATTTAGACACCCATAGCGATGAGGACCCCACAGATTCTGCCCCAAGTTCCTGTAGGCAGCTTAACACAGAAACACATGACACTACATTTAAAAAACTTCACGCAAACAGTCATTTTTATTATAAAAGACTTCTATAAGACATTTTTGTAGTGCTATGTCCTGCACACCGCTACAAACAAAAAAAATAAAATAAAAAAGAAACACACAAAAGGTAGGATTTGAAAAGAATGAAGAGGCACAAAAAAAACATTAATAATTCCAGGTTCACCTTGGGCTTTTAATGGAATGTGTTTTCTTGATGCACAACAGTCAGAACAGCCAAGATCAATTCATCATTGATCCCATCAGACCGCAGTCTACATGCTGCACAGCTGTTTCAACACTGTCTGAAGCCAGAGTCCACTAATGAAAACATAACTGTTTCTCTCTGAACTTCACTTGATTCTGCACAAAACCCCATTCACAACTCTACTTAGAAATGAAAAAATAATTCAAAACTAAAACATTCAAGAAGTTTAGAGTTTATAAAATGTAAACAAAGACAAATGTCTCCAAGTCACTGCTATCAGAGACCTGCTTCACTAGGTCAGGATTTTACATATGGTTTTATTATCAGGGAAACCAACCCAGAAGATTCTCATGTCTAAAGTGGTCTGAACCTCTGGCACATCTGAATTGCCACAGAGAGTACATTTGTTTGGTGTCCAAGCTCATTTTATAAGCCTGCTAGAAATGAGATTAGCTTTATTTAAAAAAAAAAAAAAAAAAAAAAAAAAAAATTAAACACACACCCACACAGTTAGTTATTTGTATCAAAGCAAAAACAATCGTTCCACAAATTGTTATACACCAAGTAGGAACAAAGCTTAGATTGTTATACAAAGGGTAAAATAGTCATAAGTCATGATGAAGCATTTCATGCGAAATCACTCCAAATTACTTGGTTTAAATCTCAACAACTTCATTATTTAGAATTTTTGAAAAAATGGGTTCCCCCAAATGAGTTCTCCTTTAGCCCACAACATGAGCCAGTCCTGCAATGCTTCAGTTTCTTTATATTGAAACCTTTTCACTCTGAGAACTGAACAGCCTCTTTGATCGGTCAGCACCATCAACATTCAGAACCAAGTTTAAGGTTTAATGGATCATATCACATAATGCACGTTCACCATCCGATATCCAATCCAGTGTTTTCGGTCAGTATTGGACTGATGATATACTGAGTATCGTGCTGGCATAATCCAGTTAGACACATGCCCCAACTTAATTGGCAACAAAGGGCTAAACAAGCCCAAATAAATGAATCACTTTAGTGATGCAGGGCTCATACCTTGTTGCTTTGGCACCTCTTTTCTGCCAATCAAGTCCCAGTTGGTGGCACCAAAGATGAGCAGCTGCCCTTTGGCCTTGGGTAACTCAAGTTTCTAGAAGAGCAAAATGAGGAATTAAGAAAGAGACATTTAAAACCAGTCTTTCATTAAAGCCCCCCCCCCCACACACACACACACACACACACACACACACACACACACACACACACACACACACACACACCACTCAAGAGTCGGTACGACTTACTATCTTTTCCTTTACATCGTCTGAAACAGTGACAGGCTGCAGGCCGGGTTTAGTTGTTTGCTTCCCTGGTTTCTTTGTATTTTCTTGCTCATATTCTTCAAACTCATCATCGCTGCTGAACTCCCTCTCTTTCTTTTTCCCACTCGCTCTCTTCCTCTTCAGCCCACCGTTCCCAGAGATATCAGTCACCTTCTTGCGTGGCATAGTGGTGAAATTATCTAACAACAATAACAATAATACAATACAATCAGTAAAACATCAGTTTACTGCACTCACAAAAGAAGTGGGGTAAAAGTAGTACACATAAAACCTATCCAATACTGATAAGCGTCGAAACAAGCCCTATTTTATATATAAAATCACATTGTGTTTATTTCGAGCCGAGGACATTAATATGCGATGTATACGACATTGTTTCGGACTGCGCGAAACAGCTAACTGGCTTCCGCCTAACGGTGTTTACCAAACCAGGCTAAAACCACCAAGTTATAAAAAGTTAGCAGAGTAATGTTACACATGATTTTACAGCTTATCCGGTGAGTTTAAAGGGTCGTTAGCCGTGTGCAGTGACCGGCAGGACAGCTCCGCTCAGGCTGAGCTCCGTTTGTTTCTTTGTTGTAGCGTTTATGCGACTGGTTAGCAAACTAGCGCCGCTAGCAGTCCGTATCACACTAGGCTAACTAGCTAAACAATTAGCTCTCCGTGTAAAACCCCACACACTCCGGCTAACGTCTCACTTTAAACACAGCGGTCACAGAACTAATAAAGAATAAGGAACGGGCAGCGAAATCCCCACGGCCGACACAAATAATGAATTCGGCATAATAATAATAAAAAGGCGAGAATGGATATTTAGCTAGCCGCGTTAGCAAGCAAGCCACACTGCATTTGCATGCAACAAAGCCGCGATCACAAACACAGAACGTAGCATAAACGTACCGGTCGCAAACTTTTTCTCTCGCTCCCTAAATGTGGATATGTTAAAGTCAGGCTATATAGTGGTTACTCAAAGTTGCGACGGGTCGGTCTATTATATTTGGTTATTCGAAATATTATCTTGGATTTCCTGACTCAGATGCTCCGCTCATGTCTGTCCGTCTTCCTCGTTTTTTGATTGATTTGGAACAAAAGAATCTGCAGAGTCTCCGCGATCAAACCACGTGGGGGCCGCTCACTCTCACTCGGCTCAGCTCCACAGCTGCACAGAGGCTGAGGAGCCAGGCTCATTTCTCTTCCCATGGAAAACAAATACTGACAAGTTTTCTTCGAGGCGTTAAGCTGAGTTTATCTACTGTGAAACTCCAGCTTTCTTCGGCCGGCGGATGAATATTTTTATTAGCTGGAGTTTACCTGTTTGACAGACGAATGAAAGGACTCGTTTAATGCTGCTGCTGAACGGGTGGTCTGGACTGCCACTCTCCGCTCTCGACTGGCTGTTTCTTTGTTAAGATGGAGCGCTATCGCCAGCTATATGGCATATGCTTAGATGGGTCCATTAAACTTTCAAGCCGTACAGCCCGCAAAACAGAAACACATGGGATTTAAAAGTGCGGACGGGACAGCCTTTAAAGTCCGCCTGTCGGGATGTGTACTGCCCTCTAGTGACGTGGAGGAACGTACACTTTCCCAGCTGTCCTACCCAAGCATTCCCATCACACCTCTGATGACAGATGACTAAAGGTAGATTCTTTAGACCGGTGTTTCTCAGGCCTGGTCCTGGAGACACCATGCCCTGGACGTTTTAGTGGATTCCCTGGTTTAACACACTCCCTGAAACTTGTTAATGAGCTAATAAGTTGACTAATACTCAGCTGTGCTGGGAGCAGGGAAAGCACTAACATGTGCAGGGCGGGGTAACTCCAGGACCAGGGTTGAAAAACACTGCTTTAGACAGGTGCCTATTCCAGGTGTAGGGCCTCAGTTTGCTGCACATTTTGGTGTTTTCCATGCTCGTAAAACAGCTGACACAAACTAATTAACAAGCTTTTCCTGGGTTGCATCGGGTGTGTCCGAGCAGGACAAAACACCAAAGCACCGACCCAAGAAGTGCACTCATGGCCCTGCAGTCCATGCATGGACCACAACGCTGTAGGGCAGGGGTGTGCAATCTTACCTCTGAAGGGGTTGGTGTGACTGCAGGCTTTCATTCCAAACAAGCTGAACCACACCTGATTAATCAGTTGGTCTGAATCTTCAAACAAGTGATCGCAGTGCTCCCGCTATGCTGGAATGAAAACCTGCAGCCACGCCAGCCCCTTTGTGGATAAGATTGGACACCCCTGCCGTAGGGTGTCCCATTTCTCGCTTTGGCGTTGAATGGGGTGCTCACAAGTTACCTCTATGCACCCATACTGCGGCCTTTGGCAAGGAAAGCATGATTGTGGACTCTACCCAAATTAATGCAGCTACCCAAAATGCAATCAGATAGAGGTGAGCACCAGTCAAAGTGGATAGTTCCCTTTGAAGCATTCGTTTCAGTGTCTCACTATGGGATGTGCCCCTCATAGTGAGACACCTCAAACATGCTGTCAGAGAACCCGGGTTATAACAGTTTTGTTTACATCTGTCAGTTGTAGTATGTAGTATGTTATATGAAGTTTGATTGTTCAAGTTCTCTTCTATATGATGGTAACAGACAGTTTTGAATTTAGTATGGGCAGTAGTGTAAAATGCTGTGGAATTGGGTTTTGCAGAAATGTACAAGAAGGAAAAACCTTGTACTTGAAGAAATCATTGCTAGCAACCCTACAGCACAGACCAGCACAGACCAGCATGACTGGTCACCAGCAAAACCAGCATATGTTTTGATGCATAATAAGCTGGTCAACCAGCATGACCAAGCTGGATGACCAGCTAAGCCAGCTTGGAATGCATGCTGGTCTTTTTCCAGCAAGGACCTATTAGTAGAAATAAAATAAATACATAAATTAAAAAAAATACATAGGTGATAATAGGAAACATGCATATTACATTTATTGTGTATTCTTCTGACTATCATAATATTTGTCGTCCCCTCTCCATTTTTCTCTCACAGTGGACTGTCCTCTAATATGTCTCAGTGAGGCTCTACTGGACTCTGCAGCCCAATCACAGCTATAGTCTACTTCCCACTCACATGTAAGTATTTAAAGCTTTTTAAAAAAATAGTGTGAGATTTGTGGATGCTGTTAACAGACTCTCTGTATTTGATCTCTATATTATCTGTAACTGGATTATATTCTGCACTCATTAGAGTAGAGTAGGCTGATTATCTTAGCAGATAGCTAACAGGTTAACATGGTCCTTCGATAATATTCAGACACAGGCTTTAATCTGTTTGGTATGTGCTAAAGGAGTCACATACAGATTTAAGAATGTGTTACTGGTATACCACTTAGAAGTGTTTGTCTGTATTTAAGCCAGAGCTTGGAATAAATGCTGTAAGATGTTGTTATACACCACTTGGGTGACAAAGATATGCCTGTTTTCTGGGGACAGGCCGTGTTTTCCCTGTCTGAAGCTGTCACTGAAAATGTGCCAATTTTTAACAGTGAATTAAATCACACCAGAAAGTCTTACTTAAGCAAGAAATATAAATCTTTACTAATGTAAACCTTTAATATTTTTATTGAGTGTCCCAAACATTACCATAGCTTCACTAAACATGGTAGCTACTATATGATTTTCTGACACAGTTTACAAAGTTACTTAGTTAGTACCCAGTTTTATCAGTTGGCCTTCACCATAATGTATTACAGTACAATGGTTACCTTTGTCTGGTTTCCATTTCAGAAGTCTGGTCACCTTAACACCATTGCTGTTTTAAGCACAACTTAGGCTGTTACTAAAGTTGATACCATCCATACTTCCTCATTAGTACTGTGTTACATAGGGGTAAACTGTTTAGTTTACTAAAGAGCAGTAAGCGCATGAATCAGAACTCATTCAGACACTTTCTGATCATAAACCTGTGTCTTGGTTTTTAACTGTACAGAGCTGCTGTTTATGTTTTTTTCAGAGTTCTGTATCAGTGGCCACTACTGACACTAGCTAATGCTTTTCTGTCCATTGATTAGTAATAAGAGACTCACAACGAAGTTTAGTACAAGTTTAAATCTAGGGTATTACTCTACACTGTTCACTGGAAAACGCGCGTGCATTGTGGCAGATTGTAAAATCCCTAAAATCCCTTCCATTTTATGAGGAATTCCATTTTATGAGTCAGATACTAAAGGAAATGGCCAACATACATAATACACAAATATGTATTATGTATTAAATGTATTAAATATTTCATTCTGTATGAAGCTGGAGCATGTCACTTGTGTTGTACCACTAAAGGAGGAGTTCTACACTTTTGTTAGTGTATAGTGTGAGTGCTATGTGTGTGACTAAGCTATCTCTGTACACATTTAATGGGAATACCTAAGCTTTTGTAAGACTTTGTAGTCACAGCAAACATCCATGTAAAGGCACGCAGGAGATTAGTTTAAATTTAGTTTGTTTACAGACAAAGAACACTACCATGGCAGATAATAATTGTGTTATTAAGACTGATAAAATAATATTGATTCAAATGTGGAGAAGTTCTCTTTGCCTTATCTACTCTGTTGCTGTAAATGCATGTTGCATAATCAGAGTGTTTAGATTAATAAAAAGATTAACAGTTGAATATTAATATGCTTCATATGTACTTAATCTCTTCCGCGTATGCAGGGAGTGACAACAGTCAAGCCTTGTGTTTAGTCTCTGGACACCTAAGCCCATCTTTTTCTTGCATGTATGCATTTGACCATTCTGAGCAAAAAAAAAAAAATGCAGTGCTCATTTTCAGGATGTGGGACTGATATATTTTCCAGCCCTTTCCCAAGCATCCAAACACACTGGGAACGTGCCATCCATCGGCATGCAATATTTGGAAACCTCCTGATCAGAAAAAGATAGATTTTTTTTTAAGGGTTTGTTAGTTTTTATTGGTTTGTATTGGATATTATCTCGGCGTGGAGTTGTAGAGGTTCCCTAATGGTGTTCTGCGATAATCCATCTCATGCAGCTTCAATATTCTCACACAGTTCCTGCAGGTTTTATGGTAGGGTTGGAGGTGGAGTGACTCCTTCTGGAGGTGGAGGTGCAGTGAAGCTTTCTGGTCACGCATGACATCTTGCGCTCATGTTGGCACTGACCACAATGACGCCACACACAGATTTATTGGTCATCTCCACAAAGACAAAAGTGGGACTCATTACGGTAAGATGACCTTATGCCATTCTGATGCACCATTGCCATTTTTGCTGACGTTGTCGTGGTGTTAAGGCAGTTGTCGCAACCGTCTGCGTGCATGTATCCCTGCATCGTGCAGGCATCTGCCAATGGTACTGGCACTAACAGGATGACTCATGGAGGGCATCACTGCTCACTGAATATCTGCAGTCGTGTCTGTTGGGTCAGTCAGGTACAGCGATAAGTCCTTGCTTTGTCACATGCGTGGCCGAGCGTGAAACCTGAACCATTCGCAAATCTCGTGATGTCAAACCTACCCACCAAGTTTCATTCCTGTCGGTTGATTCCTTCTGGGTACAACTATTTGTGCAACTATTCTTTTGATGAAGAGTGTATATTCAGAACTTTCCATAATCTACAGTCATGTGCAAAAGTTTGGGCACCCCTGGTCAAATGATATTTTGTTGATTGTCAATTCACTCTCTACAGAAAACAAACTTCTGCACAATGTTATTGCACAACTGCTGATTTTAAATGCTCAATCAACACAGCTTGCAGAAAAATATCATATTTAAGATGTTTAATGCCTTTTCACTTAGATAATTAACAAATCATGTAATTTGACTGGGGTGCTCAAACATTTGCATACAGCTGTACCCATTACCCATGTGAATTTTATTTGTTGGTTGGTTTGAATGAATATCACCTGCCATTGCTGTGTGTAGAGAGGTACTTTACTTAACAGTTGGGTGACCTCATTTTGTTTGGACTGAATGATCACTGGGAGGAGCAAGCCCTGTGGACTTTGATAACATGCATCACTGGAATTTGGGATTTGTTGTTGTGGTTGTCCAATACTTTTTAAAAAACGAGCCAAATCATTTATTTCCAATAACATGTAGCGTAGAACGATTACTTCCCTGCCCAGTCCCTCCCTTTCTCTTTCTTTCTATTTGCCTGCGTTTTCCCATACCTACCCCCCACAGCTCTCTGACCCAACCCTCAAGTCTCAAAAATGACACTGAACTGTGATTGGATGGGGCCTGGGCCTGCAGACCTGCTATTGGCCGACAGGGCTTCCAAAGAATTTGCATTCTGTGGGAGGGCTGTGCCTATTGATGTGCTGCAGGGGGAGGGAGAGAGGGAAATGAAGCAAAAAAGGGAGGGATAGAGGAAAAGAATAGAAGGAAAGAGTCTCTTATTCCTAGGAGCGACTGTGACAGCTCTCGTGGAGGGGCTTTGGAGCTAGTGCCTTGTGGGAAAGCAAACAATAGTGGACGTCTCTTCTTGCTTTCAGGGGCTGTGAGAAGAAGAGGGCTGGATGTACAAGCACGGGAACCACTGAGAGCTGCACTGCGCAAAGATGGGAGCTGATGTGACAATGGAGATTTTTTAGTTGCTTGGATCTTAGAAGTGGGGGATTTCTGGATTACTGGAGTTGGAAAACTAAGAGGATAAAGATTGTGGCTCGTGAGTCTTCCTTGGAATAAAAGGTAAGAATCCATGTGTCATCTCACCCACACTTACTCCATTACCACAATGCAACAAAGCTGGGATCCCTCAGGGGGGCTTTGAGGACGATGAAGCAATGGCTCCATGTTAATGTATGTTGAAGCACACAGATGGGAAGAGACAATACTAAGGAGCATGAAAATAGTACAGTTTCAGTATTACATTTGATTTGTACGCGCCTAGATGGCCTCTGAATTTCCTTAGTAGGATGATTTGGCATGAAATGGTTGATGACCAACAACAGCAGGAAAAACCAACACTTGTTTCTAAGCATTTATGTTTCAAAGCCTTACGAATCAGCTGTGAGTTACATTCGTACAACCTGACAAACAGCCCCACTATCCTGTTAATATGCAACTAATTTTATGTTGCCTAGTGTCAAATCTACAGCCTCGCCTTAACTGCAAGTTTTTTTACCTCTAAAACAACTCGAGTACTCAACAACGAAGTCCTTTTTACATATTACACTGCCAATATATAGATATACTCATATTATGCAATAATTTATTCCAATTATTTAATTCCCAGTCTAAATGACTGTTAAATACAAGTCATTCAAATTTCATGAGATCTTTCAGAAAAGATTTAGTGTATGATAAACCACCTGCATAAAGAAGGGGAAACTTGAAGGAAAATAAAACTGGAGCTTACAAAAAAGAGACCTCTAACAATTACGTAAGACCTGGTGGACCACCAAAACTGTCAATTTTGGAGAAAATCAAGCTCTTCTCTTACTTCAAATCAAAGAAAGTCCACAGGTGTCTCTGTCCATCCTTCCAAGATGACAGCTCAATGCTATGGGTCTGAAAGGAGGTGTAGCTGCCAAAAAGCCCTCACTGCGAAAAGGAAACAGATACAAAATTTTAAAAAAAATGCTTTTTCAGAACAATGGACTCACCAGCCCCAGAGTCCAGACCTCAACATCAGGGAATGTGTTTATGTTTATTTGGATTGTGAGTAACAGAAAATGCAAGAAACTTCTAAGACTGAACTTTAGAACTGTGGAAAACATGTCTGCAGATATCTTTAAAACACTGAAAGCAAATCTGAAAAGAATGAAAGCTGAAATAAAGGCACAGACAAAGGGTGGACACACTAATTACTGAAGAGCCTAATATATCTAGTTGTTGTTTTTTGAGGTTTGTTCTTGAGGTGCTTAAAAATCAATAATTTCTTTTTTACTGGAAATAAAACTAATGAATGGTGGTCTTAGACGTCTGTATTTGTGTATTTACACACACTGTGTTGCACTTTTAAAAACAGAAAATATTATCTCCATGGTGTTGCATAGTATATTCTACCCAAATCTATGCTAATGACCCTTTTAACAAACATGAAAGAACAGTGTAAACAAGTTCTTCTTTAAATATGACAGGTGCCTGAAGTTTACACACCCTTTTGTTGGACCTGTTATTGCACATTCAAGCAAATACTGTAGATGACCTTCTTAAGAAACAGAAGCAATGTCTTCTTGTGAAAAGCAAAAACCTTTGGTTGGAACAAATGTTGGGAATTTTTCTTTTCCAAAGCGTCCATAAAGCATAATAGAGGACAGATGTGAGAGAAAGAAATTCAATAGTAAAAGCAGTTGCAAAAAAAAAGTTTGGCACAATTTGAACATAAAGTTAAAAACAAGAAATCCACTGGTCCTGTGGAGAGGAAGACCAGATCACGTCCAATAAGAAACCTTTCAGAGACGATGTAAAAGCTACTGTTAGGACCATAATACAAAAACGTCTGCTTGGAATATAACAAACACCACCTAGAGAATGTTATGGCCATAATCAGGCAATATGTTTGGAAAGGAGTCAGCAAGTTCTATCAAGAGAAACATGCCATCCTTGCTGTGAAATATGGAGGTGGAACTCCTAACTCCTAAAAAGGAGTGAGCACCAGTGGCACAGGAAGTTGAGTCAAGATTTAAGGAGAGATGAATATAGCAGATTGTCATAACTACAGAGTATTGGAGGGAAATATCTGCGTGCATCTGCTTGGAAGCTGTGCATGAGTCTTTCCAATCTGAACTTTCCAAAAGAGCAATGTCCCGAACCACAGGGGAAATTCAAGCAAACAGCGGCTGTAGTGGAAGGACATTAATGTTCTAGAGTGATCCTCACCTTCCCTGGGCTTTAGCGTCTTTGGGCCTCTTTCACAAATATCTCACTAATTTTGTTTGTTCTTGAGGAAGGTCCTAAAAAAGTCTGTCAGATTCTTGACGTGTTCTCAAACCGCAGAGCTGTTCACACCTTTGTACTCATGAGTGTGTGTAGATTCTGTTCTTACCTAAGAGCAAATCCCCATTAAGAAAACAGGTGAATGAGATGAATATCAGAATCTTTGTTAAAACTTTGTATGCATGTTTAAGAAGATATGTCTTCTTACGGTTCTTCTTACTGTGGCACAACTAAGGTACAGGCATGTTAAAGAACTGGAGGCCTTTTGTCAGTGAAAGTGGACATCTTGACCTAAAGCATCCAGGCACTCATACAAAGCGATAGCAAAAGGCCTTCAAAGTAGTTCATGCTTAGGCAGAAATAAAATATAAAATAATAAAATATTACGCACCAAACCAAACTTTTGACCAAGACCATGTTTGTAATTTTAGTTTGATGACAATAACATTATTAGAGTACTATTAAATAGAACATTATAATGACTTGTATTTTGAGAACAATATCATGATCTTACAAAGTAAGATTTTATAATTATATATTTTATTTTTATTGTTTGTTACATTCAATATACTCTTGTTCTTGTTTTAGTTTTAGTTGTAATCTATTTATAGTTAAATGTTTATGTGCTACACCTTGGGATGGAGAGTAACGCAATTTCAATCCTCTGTATGTCTTGTACATATTGAAGTATTGACAATAAAACTACTTGACTTGACTTGACTTGATGTATACTATCAGGGCTGTGTGGACCAAAAATGAATACACTGCAATACATTAAACACAGACAATGTTTGATGTATACTGCTAAAACGACAGTTATTAAAATGATAAACTTTGTTACTTTGAAAACAAACCATGTAAGTCTTGTATTTATTATCAAAATTTCACAAACTGAACGACAGAGATTTTGATGAATGGTACAATAGAAATGGTCAAAAATGAACTTTTCCTTCTCATGTAGAGTTACTTATTTGAAGAGATTTTGGTCTGACAACATCAGTGTTCTTATGTAAGAGTTTGTCTGTAAAGAGAATGAGTAATTACTCAATTACTGATATAATAAATAGTGGCTTCTGACTTCTTTTTCAAAACTTATAAATACATTAAAAAATAGCTGTCACTACAGTCACTGGCTCTTAAACAACTTGGAAATGCGTTAAACCACCTGTAAAAATGAATAAAAAATAAATAAATAAATGTTAGTGTTTGTTTTGTAGTGTTTGTTACAAGAATGAATCTTGGTTCATTGTAGATCTCAACAGATTTGAACCTAAACAGATTCAACGTGGGTCTGATCCAGTTTGCTAAGCAACATTTTTGTGCAGTTTCAAAAGTGTTACCCAGTCCAGCAGCAGACGAGAGAGTACTGAGGAGAGAGAGAAAAGAGTGGGTATGTGCGGTTAATTCGTGTGGAGGTGCAGATGGTTCACGCATTGAGTCCGTGACCAAGGCAATGGCTGGGTTATTTATGTCCCAGTGTGGCCGGGGCTCCATGACGATGGCCGTTTGAAACAGTCTCACTCTTTTTGCACCCTTTGCCTCTATCAGCTGGCACGTGACTCTTGGAGGAATCAACTGCTGGCTCCTTATTTGCTCTTAAAAGTGAATTGCAGGTGCACAATTGGGCTGGACACTATTTCAGCGGTTCCTAAAGACCCTTACAAACAAAGAACTTGGCTGTTGCCGGAATGTGAGATTAATCTTTTCCTTTCAAATGAAATCCTCCATAAAGACTGACTTTGTCTTTGTGTGATTCCCAAGCAAGAGTGGTGGCTAAAAGCACTAGGGGTTGACGTCTGCGGCTGTGTAATGCGGTGCTGGAGGGGCTTCTGCTTAGCTCTATTGTGCTGTAAGGCCCTGACAATCTATCTGCTGTTCTCTGTTTTAGGGCTTAACCAACCGGTCACTGATACCGATTTGGAGGAGCTAGGAATTCTGATGGCCAATCATTTTGAACAGTGTAAGTTTATATGGTCAGATTTCAGTGGTTTTACCTAAAGGGGAATGCCACAAATTTTTTAAAATGTCTTAATAATTTAGTCTTTGAGACATAAACAGAGTCGTTCACGTTGGCTTGATGAGACAGTTCATTGTAGAGAATCTTACAGACTTCCTTTCAGTGGTGGCGATAGGAACCATTTGCCTTGAATGGATTAAAATAAATGGCTGGAAAGACATTTTTATCATACGACCATCAGACATCAGGAAGCATATTCATAATCATTCTGTATAATAACTTTCTGGGAAGCTTATAGAGATATTAAGTCTTCGGCTGTCTGGTTCTCACCACTGTGAAGAATTCTGACTGCAGTTTTCTTTAGCATTTTAGAGCATTTCATGTTAAATGACTCGGAATGACTTACATCTGAATGAATTACATTTTAACTGTTACATTATTTACGTGTTTTGAAGAATTGATTGTGTTCCCCTTTCGGATAGTGCTTTACTGGTGGACATAATGGCCAAAAATGAGTGCCAGTTCTCTATTATTCTCAAATAAGCAACAGAAACCCAAAGTCTTTCTTGATGTAGTTGTTATATGTAACATTTTAAGAGACACTGTTGCTGCTTTATCGAGGAGATGATGCTGATAAAGCTGTGAAATTTTATCAGCCTATCACTATATCAGTTGGGTCCTACCTGATATGTATAGTATCGTGCAACAACTCATTGACCACCCTTCATTTCTCTGTTTTTAGTTTCAGGAAAATAAAATGGAAAACATATTTTTAACAGTAAATTACAACGAACAATTAAATACTGTGTAATGTAATTTTTCAGCATTTAAGAGAAACAACTGTTGACCTGGATTACTGAAGTTTAGAGTAATCAGCGTAGCAGTATACAAGCTGGATATAAATAACGGGACCCCTGGAAATGTTGAACTGCCCAGTCTCTTTAAAGTCATTACTAGTGTTTGGGCTCTGTTCATTCCTCAGAGCTGAGCTGGCCTGTTTTTCACTCACGTTGTTGGCCTTGCCTGTGGGAGGACCCAGTCAGCCAGTCAGTTAAAGGCAAGCCTGGATCCGCCACGCACTGCTGAGGAATTTAACAGGCTCACAAAGTACAACCACTGGCGGACAGAGGCTTCCTCTCATGTTGCCTCCTCCAGCGATCTGCATTCTTCTTCTTCTTCTCTCCCTCTTTCTCTGTACAGCATATGGATTTGAAATCATTATAGATTATTGATCTCCTTGCGGGCAGAGTTGGGTCTTGTGTGCTCATAGGGCGTGTGCTTCAGTTCAGGGACCGTTAAGAAGCTTAAGGACAGTGATGTTGCAATAGTCTTGAATGTATGTACGTAATCATACAGTGCGTCAGACTTTGTGTAACATAAGACTGCTGTCATTTACAGGAAGGCAGATGTGACAACAGGCTGAGCCCATGGCATCCCCGCAGTCCCTTACCCCACAGCCTACAGGTGAATGCAAATCTTTTATTAGTCTAAACCCATTATAGGCATAAATCACATCACACTTTTTTCCCTTTAGCCCAAGTAGATCAACTCTGCCAAGACAAGTTTGATGTCAAAAGTTTACTGTTTTAGTTTTGCACTAGAGGCCAACGTAGGTAATAACTTGCTTTAAAATGTGTCAAGTCATTAAAAGTGGGGTTACGCTTTTTTTGTGGACTGACACATTTATGTCTTTGAATAAGCTTACGGTCTACCTGAATGTAGCTAACTTGCTATCTGCAAATAATGCATCATTTTTAACACTGCACCACTTTTTGAAAAGAATAGTTGCATTGCATGATTGTGGATATTTAATGAACAGTGATGCCCTCCATGAGTCATCCAGCACCATTGGCAGACGGCTGCACAACGCAGGAGTTCATGCACACAGACCGTTACAATGACTGGCCTTAACACCTCGTCAACGTTGCTAAAGACTTGTCTTGGTGGAGAAGACCAACAAACCTGTTTATAGCGGCACCGTAATCAGCACGTGTCACATGTCCAGAAGGCCTATTGTCACTCCCACTGCACCTGACAACCCCATGAAAAGGTGTGTGTGTGTATGTATATATATATATATATATATATATATATATATATACACCTTCTATTTGTGCTTGTAGTGATTTATTTCAAAGCAGCCACACCCGTGTAAAGGTCACGGTTATAATAGATACAGTATATGCTGTGTTGTTAGACTGTACTATACCATGTTGAAGACTGTTTAGAGCACTGTTTCTGGGTGTTGAGCAAACAAAAAGAGGCCCCCGTAGCTAATTCTGCACAGTCTCAGCAGGTCATTCTTAATGGTAGTGTTAATGTTAGTAACTACAGTGTTGGGTGATTACTCAAAACAAAGTAATCCAGTGTTGCTCAGTAGCTAGATACCTCTCTTAAAATCTAATCTGGAAAATGTCTGGAAAAATCCTGGAAAATTCTCATTCTGTATTATTCCGCATTATTTTACCTCTGTGTTAGTCTGTACCAATTTTTCCTCACTTCAGTGCCAAATAATATTGCTTGTTTTAAGCATATTATTATTATTTATTTTAATAAGCAAAATTATCTGACAGCATACTAGGGTAATTTCACTTAATACACTTAACTAAAATGTTCAAGTAATAAGTTAAAATCTCAACATTTAATTTGCCAGACTTAACTTACTTAAAAATGTGCATCGGGGGTTGACCCATTCCCATCTCCTGCCTAGAGCCCCACATTCACTAAATCCAGCCCAGCATAAGGCTCACATCTTCTGCCTTTGCTGTTGTCTCATGGGTTTTCTGATGTGTTAAAGTTTGTTTCCCTGCACATTGGCATTACAAAAAACAGTCAATATTTGCATAGATGCATATTTGCAGTGTACTGCTATGTGTTATTAGCCAGTTTGCCCTGGCATTTAATGTTTAAACACGCTGCCTAAACAGACACTAAGCAGAACAATCAGCATTTGGGAACTACGGAAAATGTGTTCTGTAGTTTAGATTGCAGCACCAGGGCTATTGAAAATGATAATGTTGTTCAGGAAATCCTTGAGTGCTCGGACAATGTAGGAAAATCTGATTGCTGAATTATTCATCCTCTCTGACTCATAGGTGCAAAAGATGGTTGTATTAAGTTTGTGCCCCTAGATTTTTTTCAGTAGTGTTTGACATCCTGTAGGCTGTGAAAACAGACTCAGTGCTTGAGGCGTTCATGATGCTTTGCATGAAACTAAACTGTTGGCTATAAACCTCCGTTGTTTTATAGCTATATTAGCCTCATAGCATAGAAGCAAACTTTGGACATTAAACATACTTTGTCTGACGGACTATGCATATGAGACTGAATTGAGAAGGGATATTATGCAAATTTGATATGTGGCTGGACTGCAATATTGCTTTAATGGTCTCCAGCACTTGTGGTCTTTGGTACAGCCTTAGGCAAAGCTGGAGGATTTGAACCACTGCTGCCTGCATTCGTTTTTTAGTAGATTTAGTGTTACAGCATGATTTTCTGGGATTCAGTTCATACTGCCAGACAGCTCAGTAAGACTTCCATGTATTTGGCTCAGGTCGTGCAGTGTGACTGTCTTAATCTCCAGAGGGCTTGAGAAAGTGTTAGAGCGCAGTGTTGTCAGAAGGCTAGCTGACCATATGCTGTGTCAGAGGGATCCTGCTTCCATACCATATGCCACCCGGCCTTGACACACATCCACCCGGCAGTCATGGAGACCGCTTGCATGACCCAGTCGCTGAAATTTCTGGTGTCGCCAAAAATTCACTTGGCAGGTTCAAAGAGGTTTTCCTACTTTTGCTGGAGTGAAGCCAATGAGGACAAAAGGCAAGGTACCGAAACTTTTACTGCTGATACTACTGGTGCCATTTAGATGCACTTAAAAGACATACATAAAGGCAGTTCTGAAACAGGACAGAATAATTGAGCTTTTCAGGTTATCAACCCCTCGACTAAAACTGCAGGCATGTGATTTTGAATGTAATGCAGTTAGTGTTTAACTAGATGAGGTAAAGGCTGCGTTGAAAGTTACAGTAAGAGCAAACAGGTACCTGCTGTGAGCACTTTCATAAGCAATGCTTCAAGGGACCATATGGTCAGTGTGTGTAATCCCCTCTGTACCTTCCATGGACCCTTATAGCCACTATAGAGAAGCAATAATCCCCTGTTTCTTATTGTCTTTCAGCATGTAGTGTGTTTGTTTATTATGTAAAATGATGAGGTATTGCTGTGTTAAGTCGTTTGGTAGGTAAGTGGCACGTAGAATTGACAACATATCATGGTGTCTAGTGACAGTAAGCTTTTAGTAAGCTGTTTAGAAACCTGCAGAAACAAATGCTGGCTTGCAGAAGTTATGCATATCAGCAAAAATGTTGTTTCTTTTGTAAATATGAAAGAGGCTGTTTGTTATATGTACCTACAGTGGCTTACTCAGTACAGTGAAGTTAAGGACAAGTTATTTATTTTTGGGCATCAGGAAAAAGAAAAAAACATTCATGTAAGAGAAATAGACATAAAATATCAGTCTTGCTTTATTTCATGTCTTGAATCTTGCAGCTTGAATTGCAACTTCTTTCTGAAACTTGCAAACAATAACTGCAGGCATATATTGTCCACACTACCAAACATCAGTCTTAGGAGTTGCTTGCATTTTTTGCTACTTGAGGTCTGAGGTTGCCAGTACATTGTTCCATTATTGTCCATTCAGATTCATAACGCCAAATTGTCTTTTAACACTGAGGGATACATCCAGAAACAGAAACGCCCATGGAATTTTTTTCCATGGTTGGAAACCATGGAACTTGATGGGAACTTTTTTTTGGAACTTGATTTTCTCCTCTCTCTCTAAATTAGAATTTTAGGATTTCAAATTTAGAACCATTGGCCAGTTGTGCTTGTACACAGAGGAATTTGTCCTCCACATTTAACCCATCCTTGCAGTGAAACACCTACATAGTCACACTCCAGTGAACTCACAGACTAGGGGGCAGTGAGCACTCTTGCGGTGGGCAGCCCTATCCACGGTGACCAGAAAGCAGCTAAAGGGTTAGGTTTCTTGCTCAAGAGCACTTCAGTGATGCCCTGTTGGTTTAAGGAACCTCTGTTGAGGAGCGTGCCGACATGAGTACAGCTGCATGCTGCCATAGCAAGAAACACTACGCCCATTCTCTCATCTACTCTCACATTATTTACCTGTTCATATAATGAAGTTCATATTACCAACATTCACACTAATAGCGTTAACATTTTTGATTGTGGATCCTGCAACAGTAACACTAAGAACTGTCTAGAAAATGAAATCTCCATTAATATACTTATTGACAAAATGACAACGCGTCAAGAAGGAATTGTTGGAATCGAATAAAACTATACATGTGTGAATATAATGATGATACATGTAAGTGATTACAGTATCGCCTCTAGCCTGGATACAAAAGGATATACAGTTGGGCGTGGAGGGATACAGGTTTCGTACGGCATCCTGTGGCACATTTGCCAACAGATGTTGCAGCAGGGCCGGTAGATCCAGCACACTCAAAGGTTGCTGAAAATGGCATCCCAGCTGGTCCCATAAATGCTTGGTTGGTGATAAATCTGGTGACCAGGCAGGCTAAGGAAGTGTTGCAATTTGGCGGAGACATTCCTGGGAAACTCATGATGTGTGTGGGCGAGCATTATCCTGCTGAAAAATGCCAGTTGGAAGCCCTGCCATGAGAGGCAACACATGTGGCCAGAGGATGTCCTGCACGTATCGCTACGCTGTTAGCATCCCTCGTATCACTACTAGGGCTGACCGACTGTTACATGAGATCAGTGATGGACAGTAACTAAGTAAATGTAATTTAGTTTTTTCATGTATCTGTACTTTACTGAAGTATTTCCATTTTCGACAACTCTTTACTTTTACTGCACTACATTTCAAAGTGTAGTATCTTACTTTTTACTCCACTACATTATGTGAGATTTGTCATTCCTTTTGGCTTATGTGTGTGTGTGTGTGTGTGTATACGTAACATGTCAAAATGAAACAAGCTTATTCATGGATTCTTAGCATTAATAAACAGATAGAACATATTGGTTCTGACTCTGTGGGTAAAAAGACCACAATATAGAAATATGTACACATGCACTTGTGACTGGCACATATATACAAGCACTATTTCCTTTTATAGTCAGTTTGTTCTGGCTAGTTTATGTTTATAAACAGAGACCTACAGATGCAATATAGCAAGGGAAAACTCATTTGTGAACTTGTGTTTAAAGTTTTTATAAAACTGAAACTTGTAACTAAGTTGCAAATAAATCTTAAACCGAAACTTTACTTGTTTGCAAAAAGTTATTTTATAGTTCTAGCTAATGGAAACTTTCACCTTCAGTGTTTTGTGCTTATGACCATTTGAATAGACTGAGAGTGACACTAGAGTCTCTTCACCTTGTTCCAGAAATGATAATAGGACATTAGAGCCATAATAAACCATGCTACTTTTATTCTCTGTGCCTAAGTACATTTGAAGGTAAATACTTTAGTACTTTTACTCAAGTGGAGATGTAAAGGGAGGAACTTTTACTGGAGTAGTATTTCACCTTCTACTTTAACTCAAGTACATGGTTTGTGTTCTTCATCCTCCACTGCATGCAGTGCCTCCCCAGATCATCACAGCAGTTGAGGCAGTGTGTTTCTTCACAGCAAAACCCGACCATTGTAGTATCCCAAACAGAACCTGGATTCGTCGCTAAAGACGATACAGTTCCAGTCCGTAGCAGTCCAGGTTTCTCATTCACAACACCACTGCAAACAAAGACCATAGAGGCTGGCTGTCAATGGCAGAACACGTAATGGGCGTTGTGAGACCAAATTCCCTTTTGCTAAGCTCATGGAAATGGTCCAGGAAAGGACAGGGGTGTGTAATGAAGGTGCCACAAAGGGGTTTGGATGGTAGATAAGGAAACTGTGGGAGCTGCTCATGCTTGTTGGCAGATTAAACGATCTTTTCTACTGGTGGTCTGTCTGGACATTATGCATACTTTTCCCTTATAAGCATTTTTGCCACAGACAGTTGATATTGATCCCTCTTTTCGGAAATGATTCATTGCCAGTCTGGTGTTGTACTGACCCAGGTCGGCTTCTTATTTGCCAGCTTCTTGTTAGAAATTTTCTGTTCCACCTTAAATGGTGCAGCAGTTAACAACAGTTGCCTGAGGTGCCAGAATGTAACTGCTGTACCATTTAGGATCGAACAGGAAAATTTGAATGTCGGACACAGAGTGGTTAGCACACATAGAGATTCCTATCGACTGTAGCTGGATGTTGTTGTTAAAAATAAACTTTATCCACTCGTGTGCAGACGAGAAAAGAGCAGTTCCCATGTTAAGCCACCACTTAATGTTAGCATGTCTGACGCCGGCTTTAAAACAAATGTTGCAGAGGAAAACATGGAAATACACAGATGGGGGGTATTACTCTAATGAGCCCCCACTTGGCATAGGAAGGGGGCCTAATCTAAATGGCTTGTTGAATCCCATTCTGATCTAGGTTTGTAGGTTGGCAGGCACTTCAGACTCCAGACAAATATGAACACAAGCACTGAAAAAGTGAGGTTTTTGTAATGAGTGGTAAATACTGTTTATCTGATTGTTATAGTTTGGTGGTCTGTCAGGTCTTGCACAGTTATTAGAAGTACAATTTTCTCTACATATTATAATCATTTTTTGAACTCCAGTTTTGAAACTCTGTGTTTTTACTTGTTATTGAAGATTATATCTAATCTCTTCCGAAATATCTCCTGAAAATGAATTTGATATTTAATGGCAGTTTATAAAACAATAAAAGGCTTTTTCTGTGAATTCTGAAAGCTTTTGAGAATTGAACGCTAGGATTTGTTTTGCTTCATTCGTCGTGGTATGTAGCTATGGTTTCAGTGCATTTGCACACAAAACATTGAGTCAGCTGAATTTAGCAATATGATCAAGATGACAGGAATCCAGTACATTACTCTGACCCATGGGCTGGACTCTGGGAGCGTTTTAAAGCTTGTTTGACTGTTCCACCCAACACCCTGCATGACTCACAGGGAGCCAGCTTTGTGTCTGTAGATTTTTGGACCAAACCCACATAAGCTTCTTGTTTTCATTGTAACCCAGTATCACATAGGCTCCCTGCTATAGACCTGAATTCTGTTCACCGTAAGCTCATTAGAACAGTGCACTGTGTCTTGGTTTTGCCTTTTTCTCCTGAAATGACGTCGCTGTTTGTTTCCAGTCATGTGGTATGCGTGTGTGTGTATGTGTGTTATTTTGAGCCAGTAGGTCATAATCATCCTTGGTCTTGGGTTTGGAACGGTGACATTTGTTGTGAACTGAAGGCAGCCCACAGTATCTGTGGGATGGAATTCCCGCAGTTCTCTGACAGTAGCTAGCACAAATAGCCTTTTGCCCTCTTTTCCATGCAGAGTAAGGATTTGATGAACCAGTGTGGTGCCTTTACATTAGACACTGTAGCAATTAAAGGCTTACAAGTACACTGCAGAAAATCATATCCTGGCAAGTAAGATGATGTTATATCTAGGTAATATATATAATTTTAAGATTGCTCATTTTAAGATTGCTTGAGGCTTGTTATAAGATTATTTAACATATTTCTACTTATTTAAACTTATTTTTACTTGTTTTAAATTGCTTTAGTGAGCCAGATTATCTACCTGTCGGATAAGGTAGTAGCCTTCTGTGTACTGAATAGAACCAAAGATAAGCCTTAACTTAGTTTTTTCCCTACTTGCCATATAAAAACGTTAAAGACAAGCCCGCTGCCACAGTCTTCTTCTGAATCTTACCACATATTCCGCAGATCAAAAATGACCTTGTCTACACTCATAGTCAAAAGCATAATTGCACCCAGAGGGAAGCGTCAGATTGCAGCACTATTCGGAAGGAAGATGAATTTTACCAGGAACAATAAATGATGATACATTTTTTGACGCAACATGCCAGATGTTTCAGCATGCAGTTGTAGAGGTTCCTAATGATGTCTTACGATAATCCATCCCATGCAGCTTGAATATTCTCACACAGTTCCTGCAGATTTTGCGGTAGGGGTGGAGGTGGAGTGTCACCAGGCCTTCCAGACGTGTGAGACTTGACAACAAACCGTTCATCTTAGTGCTGACCACGGTGCCTCCACACACGGATTTGTTGGTCGTCTCCACCAAAACAAAAGCGTGTGTCATGGAGCCATCTGCCAATGGTGCTGCCATTAACAGGATTACTCATGAAGGGCATCACTGCTCACTGAACATCCGCAATTGTGGCTGCTGGGTCAGTCAGGTACAGTGATAAGGCCATCCTTGCTTACTTCACATGTGAGGCCAAGCGTGAACCTTGAATCATTTGCATGTCCAACAATGTCAAACCTACCCACCAAGTTTCATTCCTGTCAGTTGGTTTCTTTCTGGGTGCAACTCTTTGTGCAACTGTACTTTTGATGATGGGTGTAATTTATTTATTTCTTATTTGTGTATGCTTTAAAGTAGCAAATTAGTAATCAGCCAGCTGTAGAACAGCTAATGCTCAGCAGAATGATAGTTATTGATAAATAGTGTTGATATGTAGAGATATGCTTTCAGACTACTTTTGACTACTTTTGATTTGATTAATGAACAATGAATTTTTCTGTTCCACCTTAAATGGTGCAGCAGTTAACAACAGTTGCCTGAGGTGCCAGAATGTAACTGCTGCACCATCTAGGGTCAAACAAGAACATTTGAATGCTGGGAATTAAAAAGCTGGCTTCAGCTTTATGTCGGACACAGAGTGGTTGGCACACATAGAAATTTCTGTCGACTGTAGCTGGATTTTGTCATCAAAAATACGCTTTATCCGTTCACATGCAGATGACACAAAAGCAGTTCCCACGTTAAGCCTCCACTTAATTTTTGATACTTTTGATTTGATTAATGAAAACTTAAAGTCAGTAATAAAGCTAAGCTACTTCTGTGCCTTTGACAACACATCCTTGGCATCATACTCACCTTAGGAGATGTGTAACATGCAATGTGCATACATACTTACAAATATGACAAGTCTTTAAATGTGGTTTCAGTCTATGTATTTGAGTCTGTGTATTTGAGTCTGTGTATTTCAGTCTGTCCTTCCAAGATGAAATGGAGAGTACCGGTCCAGAGCAGTCAACTCAGTATTCAAATACTGAACGTCTTTCAGTCAGTTAGATTCTGCTGTGTGAACTGCTGTGTCAACTGTTGTGTAATCGATTATGTCATTATTCATTGTAAGATGGCCATTTTCAAACCTTACAACTAAACAGGCCGTTTTTATTGCTGTACATGTAAGTCAGGTACATGTAAATGGCCTTTGATCTTATGGCTGGCTGTCCTGTATTGTTTGATTGATTCATAGGAGGATATGTGTAAATGAGTTGAAATTCAGTGAAATCAAACTAAGCTGTTTACAAACCACTTCAAAGTCTTTTATTTGAAAAAGTCAGGATAAATTATATTTTCCATGAAGAACGTCAAAAACTATTTGAGTGGTGAATTATGGAAATTATTCTGCTGGACATTATTGAGTAAATGAGTGAGTACATGAGTGAACAATTTTAGTTCAATGAGGTGTTTTGTATCTTAAAATAACCCTGTATCATACCAACTTAATGTAATGGTTTGTGCCAAAACAGATGCACTGAATTGTTTAATAAACAGATATGATCAGATCAGAGCATGAGTTCAGAAAGTCAGTCACATACAGTCATGAGCATGGAGATTTACTCCCTTAGTTCCTGCCCTCCCTGACACATCAGCTCTATTGTACCTAAACTGGATTGCTTGGTTTCAGAGTCTATGCCCACTGGAGTGGCTCAGACACCCCAGCAGGAGGAAGAGGAGGATGATGAAGATGAGGAGCTGGGTGAGAAGTTTCAGTTTGATGATAGTGAAGAAGAAGAAAACAAAGCAGCTGGAAACCCAGAAAATCAGCATTTAGGAGTTTCCCCTGCTGGAGCCGGGCCTTCGCAGGGTCCCACAGGTGTCGTCATGACGTCAAATGCACTTTACAGTCAAGCATTGAAGCGTGTCTCAGCCGGTCATTGTCAGGAAATGAATGGAGGGACCTCTGCTGGTCAGGAGTACCGAGCCATTCCTCAACACGTAACAAGCCCAGGTGAGCTTTTGCCATGTATGTATCATGAGTTTGTGTGGATTAAAAGTGATGACATGTGTGTTATGCATTTACATACCTATACATTTGCAAACTGTTTGTGTTTTTAATCCAGATCTGGTGGCCAGACAGTCTCCTGATGGGTAAGTTGATGGTGAAGCAGACTATTTGATGCTGATCCAATTCATTTAAGCTTGCTGACAAGTACAGTTGACACAGTTTATAGCCCTCTATTTTCTGTTTATTAATACTAAATAAAAGGTTATAGAGGTTCACACATAATATGTTTGTTGTTATAATGAGAAACTTTTACAGATTCATAAGAAACACATGTTCTGGTTTAAATGGATCAAATTCATGTTTAACAGTGGGCGAAAAATCACAAGGAGTATGTAGGCACAGAAACATAATTGGCAAAATAAGCAAGTCCTAGCGTCACAGACATCAGATATTTTTCACGTGATTTACAACCATGATGATGTAACTTCTATGACAAGAGCCTCATATTGGTTTATTATTTACTTTTTAGCACCATAACTGCGTTCTACTATGTAGTCAATGATCTGAGACTGTGTGTTAGCAGTTAGGACATTATCCTCACTCTTAAGACTAAACTCTATTGTAACTAGGTCTACTACTGGTCGGACTAATGACCACTTTTGTCAATGTTCCAGGAGTTCTGTTTCTACTGAGCCTAGAGTCACTGAGGAGACCAAGAGTACATGGAAGAGAAACACAATTTATGAAGGTATTGCTCCATCGTAAAAGTCACATGGTTTTACGATGTCTAAATACAGGGTGTTTTCCACCGTTGGATGGTTCCCAGCAGCGGCCAGTGTTCAGCTCTGTTTCTGTGATCTCCAGGTTTATATTCAAGACCCGAATGCTACTATACACCAGTCATAAAGAAGGACGTTCGCATGCTTGCTCAGAAGGGTCTGTAGCACTAAGGGGAAACTGTGTTCCTACACAAATCCTCTGTTACTATCACAAAGATTGTGAAATACAAGCTAATGATGTAGCATGTTCAGATCAAAACAATCAGCTCCACTAATCAAAACCAGGAGCTCACAAGCATGTGTATTCCAATTCCCCTTATGTTCAGCATGGCTATTCATAATGAAGAGGTCATGTGCCTTCCAGAAAATGTACTGGGATTTCCCAAGAAACTCCTTGCTGTAAATCCTACTGTAAATATCCCCATTTTCATCCTGATCAGCCACTCTTAAATACTGTGACGCTGTTGAAATCGACAAATTGAAAAACATAATAAAATTCCAAACAGTGTAAAAGCCATTCACAGTGGTTTGATCTGAAATGCTCTCTTCTAGAGAAATGTAGTGAGAATTGTTCACTGTGGTGATGATGGAAACCAGATGGTGAGTTTGATACCATCAATTGAAATTAATGAAAATGCTGCTTGATGGCTGAGACATTGTTTTACAGTACGTTTAAGATTAAGCTTTGGCCTGAAACATATTCTCTAAACCCACTCATAGAGGAGAGGTATATTCCAGGGGTTCTAAGGCAAAACCTTTTTTTCTCATAATTACCTTTATTTTGCCAAAAGGTTTAGCAGCACTGCTGAGTCTAAGCCGCATGTAACAGCACAACATAAACAAAACACCCCACCACCACATCAGTGTTACTGAAGTGCTAAGAAAGATCAACAACCCTCTGTGGTGGTCCGGTGGGGTTCCTGACCACTGAAGAACAGGGTGAAAGAGGGATAACAAAGTATGTAGAGAAACAGACTACAGATTGCATCTATATGCTAATTGCAGTTGATAACATGGACAATAAGTGTAGAAATAGTGAGGCGATTTTAATGCCAAGGCTGATCACCACCACTGTCAAGAAAACTGAAGGAATAAGTCCACAATGCCCCATTTCACATCAGGACACCCAAAAGACTATATTTGCATCTCAATGTCTGAATAATGCAGAGATTTTGAAAAGGCTAAATTCAATATCAAATTCAATAAATTCAATAATCTTTCTCTGTTTTATACTGGGGAATGATTGTGATATAACTGATCCATGAGTTGGTGATTTGGTAGGAAATCTGACCTATGCACATGACAAGACAGCTCAAGATACAGCAGTGTTTTGAGTGAAGTGTGTGTATGTGTTTAGCTCAAGCACCAGCTCGCTCTCGGGAATGGTTCAGTGTGGTGTCAGAGCTCACACTGCGACTGCACAAAGGTATATGTTTCCCAAAACTTGCCCTTGCCTCCTTTTAGTGCGTTCCCTCTGTCTGTGTTGTAGCTGCCCTCAGGGTAGATTCAAATAGCTGTCCTCCCATACCCTTACATCACATCCGGAGTTATCTACTTATGGATCTCCATTGGGAGTGTTTAAGGTTCTGCACGTAAGAATCAATTAATAATATCCAGTAATGTATGTGCTATAAAATAATAAAAACTATTTTCAGACATGAAAAATATTTGTGTACTTTTACTGTTGTCTATATTCCACTACTGTGTACATTCCAGTTATATTTCTGTGATCAGTACATTTTGAATTAATGAATATTTAGTTCTGAATAAACAAATAATAAAATCAAATCACGGTTGTTGACTGTTTCCTGAAGAACTGTGATCAGAGTTTTACACCCATAATGCTAATCATTCTTTCTATTTATGAAAAAATGCCATCGGGCCTTCTGCTTAGTGCTGGTGTACACTGTATAAATTGATTGACTTGCCATTGCCATTGGCCATTGCAGCACACGGTGCCTTCACTAACATTGTAGACTGTAATTCTAGATTTGACCTTCAGATATGTGCACACATAAACAGTTTGCCTCTGAGATCTCTTTAAGCACCAGGCAGTCAGACACAACACACGCCACCATCTGTAAAACAAACCTTATCAGCAGATCTCTCTGCAGCACTGCAGTTTCTGCCTTTGGAGTAGAAACGAAGGTTGTATGGCCTTATTAGATGTCCTGTGTTGTGCTGTAGTGTTAAGTCTAGTGTTCAGTTAAAAACTGTTTAGTCTGCTAGTGACCTTTAAGAATAGTTTATCAGTTACTGTCTCTCTATATATAGCACACCAGTCCTGACTTACATACGTGCCAGCTTACAGAGGTTTAGTATGAACATTTTTCGTCTGACTCTAATTTTCAGCCCAGTGTGTTAAACATATGCACAGGGTATTTATTAGAAGCCAGGATGACACTGTTTGTGTAGCTCATTTCCTCACTTTTGCAATGCCTCCTCTCCAGGAAAACCTGAAACAAAGGACAACGTGCCCTCATCCACATCAGAGGTGAACCTAGCTCCGCCCTCTCACTTAGAGGTGATCTATGATGATGTCCCATGTGAGACCATCGCCTCTCCTGGTGCAGGTAAGTGACAAGCTCTCGTCTCTATACTGGCTTTTTTGAATGTACTGTTGTCTTATGGCACCCTGGGCAGATGACACATCTTTTTTAAAATGCATCCTCTACTGGAAAAATAGGAAAATTTCAGTGTGTAACTACTATATCGTTGGTGTCCAAAAAAAACAAGAGACAAGAGAGGGCAAAAACCATATTTAATTATTTTTTTAATTTTATTTTAAATTTTAATTTTAAGTCAATGGAACCAGACCCTTTGCCAAGAAGTTTTGGGCCATGTCTGTTGGTCTATTCATAATCCATTGAAATTTTCACACTGAGTAAATGGCAGATGCTGTGTTCACATGATGCATACAAGTAAAAATTTACAACAATGGAGATACATGTTTTTGTTTGTACAGCAATAATCTATTTGCTAAATTTAACATATTAGGGAAAATACAACACAAAATGTTGCTTGCGCTATTATGTGTACATATTTTTTGCTTTATTATTTTTACCTTTCAATATGTTAAAGGGGATCTATTCAGGTGATAAACACCTTGTTTTCCTGAAAAGAACGCTACCGCTTGGAATTGCCTGTTTGCTGTTGGGCTCAAAGTTCGACCAAATTGAACTTTGACCTGCTTCGCAGCTGACCTTCCTGAAGCGCAGCCAATGAGACAAATTGTTTTATATGACAGATATAAAAGCGACTCAGGCTGTCGGAACATGGAGGGAAACCGATTCTCACCATTTTTCAGTACTCCGAGCTGATAATGACCCACAGTGACTTGGCAGCAGTCGGACAATAATTTGACCACTTGGACTTTTGCATAACACTGTAGTGATGTCTGGTAACAAACTGACCTGTTGTTGATCCTGAACATAGTTCTACAGATATATTTGATGGTGTTTCAAAAAGAAAGAAGGAGGAGGTTTAGTTTGTTGTTTCGAGAATGAAGAGTAATCAGTGTAAAGCTGGTTAATATCCTATTAAATATAGAACAGACAGTGTTACACTCTTCATTGCTTTCTTCAGATTGACTGTTACATCATTGTCTTGCTGTTAGTATGCAAACTACATTGCCTGTACAATTTAGACATTTCATTACTCTGTCTTGCTGTGAATAATGCATTAGGGTTGCGTATCTTGTCTTGGTTGTATGTGTTGTGTATAATCAGTTAGTTTGTATCCTGAAGCCAAACTGATCTGCTGCCGTATGATGTAAATTGGAAGCATGAAGCCAAAATTAAAGGTCAGGAATAACAGAGAAACATCAGCTCTGAGATGGGCTAATGTTTTTCAGTCCACCCTTCAATGTGCATGTTAATGGCTCCAAGTTTTATTTTCCATGATGTTACCGTTAAAGGCACTATAATGTAATTCCTATCTTCCAGAAGTTGAATTCTAAACATTAAATATGGATAATGCACAGATAATACAGTTTAGGGGGGAAGAACTATTCTGACACGTTTCATACAATATGTACAAAAAGAGCTCCCTCACAGCTGTACACTTTTGATAGCTGCGTTTCCTGTTCTTCTGTGTAGGTGATGATACCATCTATGAGGATGTGCAGAGGCCCGATGAGTCAGCAGGAATGTTGGATAACGGCTGGAGCTCCAGTGAGTTTGAGAGTTATGACGAGCAGTCGGACACCGAGATCAAGCAGCCAACCCGCAGCAAGGTAAGCAAGCATGGGTGTCTGCCCATACCTGGGTCAGGGTGCTATGCAGGGGATGCCATGCAAGGGTCTTTATCAGCTTTAGGAAATCTTCTCATAAACAAGTCTTCATAAGTCTCTGTGTCAGCCTGTTTATGCTTTAGTTAGTAACTAAAGCTGGGATTTGCATTTTGTTTAAAAGTGATGGTTTGGCCGATTATCAAATTTAAGCAGTCTTTCTATTACATAAAATGAGCCAAGAGGTTTAGGCGTCTGAAGATTGCTTCGTAAGTTTTGTACTAAAAGATTAATGCAGCTAACAAGTAGTATAATTTTATACCATTGTGCAAATCATGTGTCTAAATCATCATAAAGATATTAAGATAAACCTCTTTGATGATCCCGCCATATGTCAAAATTGCTAAGATTAAAAGGGGTCCATGTCATGTTGGACACATTGTGATTGTTCTCTCTCACCATCTTTCAGGATGGTCATGAAAGCATATAACCTCATAATATTTGTAGTGAGAACAAATACAGAACAGAACCTCCTGGTCAACTCCAGCATCACAGCAGAGACAAAAGCAGGTGCTATGCGTAGCTTCCTTCTTTGTATCCTTACCTGTTCTAACAGTTCATGCTGCCCAATGTTTGTAGATAGCACACAGTACACACATGATCAACAAATTAAGAAGAAAATTGTTATCTGACAATGAAATCTGGTGACACCTGGTCACTGGAGACACGTTCGAGACACAAAGAAATGCTAGCTGCTTTACTCCTATCCCTCTCTCTGTTTGCGATCTGATCAGACAGATGGGAATAGTTTGGCCAAAAATCAAATTCACATAATTTCCACTTTACCCCAGATGTAGTTGATGGATGGATAGATACGTTTGTCCAAACGTGACTTTATTTGACCAGAATTTAAGCAAGTGAGAATTGCTAACAAGCACTAGAACTGTGTAGTGACCTTCCACCCTGCTCATCCAAGGTCAAGCAGACTTGTTGGTGTGTTTTGGGACACATTATGATTTACTGAGAACTATAAAAATGAGCAAAACTGCCATCAACCACTTTAAGGGTCGGTACTCACAAACTGTCTCAGAAATACTGATCTGGAATAAATCTGATCCAAGATCAGTGAGAATACCAGCCCTGGTGTTGTCTGAATGTGCTACCTGTAGCGGTGAAGTTTTGTTTATTATTATAGCAGTAAATCATTCTATCCCAGTAAGTCACACTCTGCTCTAAACCACATTGGCAAGACTGTGGTACCTTAATAAGGACCTAGATCAGAATCAGAATCAGAATCAGAATCAAGCTTTATTTGCCAAGTATGTTCACACATACAAGGAATTTGTCTTTGGTACAGTAGCTCACAGTGCACAGAGAGTAACAACATAACACACAGTACACACACACACACACCTCCTAACACATACACACACACAATACCTTACATACCTGTAGACCTTAGATGTGGTTTGGGCCAGGATTTGGGCTATTTGGGTGACTATTGTGTTCTAGTGTGTGCTTGCAGTGTTAGCCATGTAGCTCCAGTTCCTATTCCTATTAGCTATTACTTGACTGCATTTGGGTAAGTGGAAAATACAGTAAGCTCGATTTTATTTTAGAACTGTTCCTTTAATACCAGGTATGAACAAAGCCAGAGTTGCCTCAAAACACAGTGAGAACGTTGCATAGCTGAAAACAGTAGCAGCAACCCTGAAGCCTTAATTTAGATGTCATACACTGTCACAAATGACATTATCATGTGGTATTACCTAATAACCTCAGGCACGTGTACGATGATTTAGGCGTGTGAAGTTTGCGCAATGCTAAACTGGACTGGTGGCTAAAAACTTCAGTTACCTGTTAGCGCCATTAGTTATTTAGCTCTAGCACAAACCTAAAAATGCGAACTTCAGACACCAAATGTGTCTGGTTGACCTTGTACAAAATTGTATAAATTTGACTTTGAACTATCACTTCAACAAGGCCCGAGCTAAATCCTGAACATTTCTGTGCTTTGTCACAAGGTGGCAATATGTAGCTGTTGTCAGATACATACATTGCTGCATCCACCACACTGGCCTTATAGTTGTGGCCTGCCAAAAAAACAGGCAGTGCTGATTGCCATGGTTTGAAGACAGCGTTTGGGTGGGGAGAGGAAATCTAATTCACTGTGCCGGTGGATTTTTTCACTCAGCAATCTCTTTCAGTTCTCTTTCCTTCCTGGGCTTCCCCTGTTCCTCTCCTGCTTTTGCTTGTTTTTAGTCTGTCCTCTCGGGTTCCGTCTCTGTCTGTGAGCACTGCTGATCAGCACTCTCTTTACAGATACTTTATGTCATGCATGATATCTGCTGAGAACAGGTACAGAAAGGTGGCTTTACTAAACTAAGCTGTGCACTGGTTTAGGTCTCTCTGGAATGGATACTAAATGTATGTGTGCTTGATTATGTCTGTCTGTAGCTGTTGTGTGTAATTTGTATGCCAGTCAGTCACAGAAGAAAACACTGGATAATACCGGCATTCAGAGACATCAGGCTGCCTTGTCCATGTTGATTGATCAGTCCTTGCCTCTCTCTTTCTCTCCCTCTCTCCCTCTTTTTTTTTTAATTGTCTGCTTTCAATCTGATTTTCTCTGTTTCCTCATTTTCTCCTCTTTCTGTGTCTTTCTGCCTGTCACTCTCTCTCTCTCTCTCTCTTTCTCTCTCTGTAAATATTGATCTAAATCACCATCCCTGTTGCCCCTGGGCATACGGATATGGTGATGACTGTAGATTTCTCCGGATGTACGGCGCCTAAAGGAGCGTTGTGTCCGGACCAAGCGTGAGCTGGCCATGCGATTAGGGGCTCGAGACGTCAGCCAGATCAAACAGACCTATGACATCAAGGTATACTTTCCCAGGAGGAGTGTAGATGCAGTTCCATTCATTCATTTATTCATGTTGCATTCACTGTAGACTCTGAGTTCTAACATACAAAAGCAGTGAACCATCCTTACTGTTGCTCCATCTTGCACAGTGGAAAAGTTTTTTTTTCTCTCTTAGTTTTGCTTCACAGTGAAAATGAAACCGTCTTAATGTCTCAAAACATGTAGCAACTGAACCGTGAGGGACCTTCAGAGAGTGACTTTGCCCCTGCTATTGTAAACCTCGTTCTCTGCACACCATCGACCGCTTTTTTTGCTCTTACTCTGAGCTGCAGTTGCCCGTCTCAGCACTCACCTTCTCTCCCACAGGTTCAACAGCTCATGAAAGCTGCCCGGAACGGCACTAAAGATGGTCTGGAAAAGACGAAAATAGCCATGATGCGCAAAGTCTCCTTCCTGAACAAAAAAGAAATCACAGGTTTGGGATTTTCTTGACATTTGCTTCTTTAGTTCTGATGATGATGAAGGCATTTTGGAGAGGGATTAGTCCATTTTGACTACTTCAGATTAAAAAGAAAATGGCACATTTTTAAAAGGAAAGGTGGGAATGGGGAAGTTAATGAGTTGACTATGAACTTAAAATGTTGCAGATGACACAGAAGATGATTCTGGTTACCTGGATGTGTCTGTTTCTGAAGTGAAGCACCCACCACCACAGCTTTGTCCCATGCCAGATGGCCTCAATAGCCAACAGGTGTGTGTGTGTGTGTGTGTGTGTGTGGTGCTTATTTCTCTTATTTCTTGTTTCCAAAACTCTAATTTTCCATTTTGCATGTCAGTTTTTCCCTTGTTTTATCAGATAGCCGTGTATACAGTTACCATCTTTGGTTGTTTGGCAGTTTTTCTTTCCACTGAAAATGTTTGAAATGTGCAAATTTGTTTTGTTGTAATAACAAATAACTGTTTGGGATTTTTTTTTAGATTGTAAGGCGTCATATTCTTGGCTCTATTGTCCAGAGTGAGATAAGCTACTTGGACTCCCTCAAAAGAATCCTGCAAGTAGGTGACTTATTGTTATGAATTTGATTACATTGTTAACTAATATGCAGTTGTTTTTGGTCTAGCAGTGCTTCACTATCATACCGAAAGCTTTTCAGGTTAGAGCAGTTTATTGGAATAAAATAGATACATTATACTTCTAGTACTGCATGAGACACCCCTTCATTTATTTAATGTCCAGTCAAAAGTCATTTATTTTTTTAGGAGATATTTCCAGGAAGATTAGACAATCCACCTGTACAAGCGAGATGCCAAAGGAAAATATGTGAAAAAAAAACAATTTAGGAAAGAACTAAAGCTGTGACCATAAAATAAACAATACTGTAGCAACCCACTCTTGGCTCGCATGGCAGTTGACCCGCAGGAGGACTGGCAAGCTCATGGAAAGTGCCATGACCTCATAGAGCAGTCGGTAAAGCATAAATACAGTACGTTGCTGCATGGACATTATTCGTGTACTTATGTGTTGGATGTATAGCTGTCAAGAATGTGTAGCTGTCAAGAAGGCATTACTGAGAAAAGGAAACAGACAAAAAAGAATATAAAATCTACAAATCAGACAAACAAGCTGGAGGTGTTGTGGAGTCCAGCCCTAATATCACTGAATGTGTTTGGGATTGCTTGGATCATGAGAAACAGAAAATACAGCCAACTTCTAAGACGGGTGGAAACAATTTCCCTGCATGTTTTTGTGAAAAACTGAAAGCAGTAAAGACAGAGTGGACACACTCTACCTACAAAAATATACATATGTGTTATTTAGTTATTCAGACCTCTGTGTTATTTTTCATTCTAGCATTGAAAAATGAATGAACTTGTACTGCCTTTGGCTGGAAGTGAAATGAACAAAAGGTGATCTCTGACCTTTGCACAGTTCTGTACATTGCAATTAAGTATTTTTTTTTATTCATCTCCTGTAAAGGTACCATTTTGGAGATTTTAAGGTTTTAGTTACAACATCAATGAAATGAGTTATACGGAATGTCTTACTGTTTTGTCTTCTAAGAAAAAAAATATTCATATCATACATTCTAATCCTCTCTCAGGATTACCAGAAGCCTTTACTGGAGGCAGAACCACGAATCCTGAGCTCTAAGAAAATCCAACCCGTTTTCTTTCGGCTCAAAGAGATCCTGCAGTGCCATGCCATGTTCCAGATTGCTCTGGCCTCCCGTGTGGCTGAGTGGGACAACACGGAGACCATCGGGGACCTCTTTGTAGCCTCAGTGAGTCTCAAAACCTTTGCTTTAACTGGTCTATCCACACAGGGTCCAAATTCTGCTGCTTGTAGTCTCAGCTTGTGTGCAGCCTGTGTAGCTAAACAAGCTTGATCTTGTTTACTCCAGTCCCCTTTGGTTTCTTTTGCTCTTTGCAGTGACATGATGTATCAAGTAATAGGAGCCATCTGAGCAAATGAGCTGTCATGTGTAGTGAATAGTAACCTCTTTCAGCAGCTTCACACTGTTATCAACCACTGCTGAAATTATCGAACCCCACAGTATGATAGTATGACAGTTTGATTGAGGCAAGCCAGTCAAATTAACAGCGTTGGTGTCCTGAACACAGTATTCACCCTAACAGCTCAGCGGTCAGTTGAAAGCAGCCCTTCCATGAGCAGTCCTGATTAAAGCAGAAGGTGCGGTTCGATAAAACCAATGTTTCTCAACCCTTGCCCTGGAGGCACCCTGCTCTGCACATTTTAGTGCATTCCCTGCTTTAACACAACTCTGAAAAGGCTTGTTAATGGGCTGATAAGTTGAATCAGGTGTGCTATGAGCAGGGAAAGCACTGAAATCTGCAGGGCAGGGGGCCTCAAGGACCATGGTTGAGAAGCACTGGATTATAGACCCATATCATAAAACCTTGTTTGAGTTTGATGTGATGTGGAAAAAATGTATTTTTCACATAGTAGTTTTAAAACATAGTATTCACTCTTTACTTCATATGGTCAATATGTGGAAATGTCCTTGAAAAACATCTTGGTTGAACAGATTGTATTTGTGACGTCACAAGAAGCAAGTATGTCCACCTATTCATACCTATAGCAGTTTAGCCTGGCCCATTCCAACTGAAATTCAAAGGAGTGTTTCAGTCTGGACTGCTTTTCAAATAAACTGCAATCGAGGCAGCCAACCAGAACAAGCTAATTCACATAAATCAGCCCTTAAACAGCCTGTTTAATATTGAAAGATGAAGAGAGGCTGGAAAATTGTCATGTAAAAATGAATAATGACCATTTCTAGTACATAAAAGCACACAAAATGGACCTCAGGGGAACGTCAAATAGAAGAACAGTTTAGGATATTGACCCTTTAAGCCACAGAATTGTTCATTTGGGTGCTGTAATTGTCTTCATGTGCAGTCCATATTCACTAGTATCTGCATCAACTAGCTTTTTTGCTTCGTTCTGACTGTGTGCTGTAGGAGCTTTTTTTAGATGGAAAAACAGGAGATTCTGTGCTCAGCAGTTCTATTTAAACAGTACTCATTTCCTTTGCAGAGCCCGAGCTGTGACCACCAGCTGTGCTTGTGCTTTGTACGTTCAGTGCATGTTCGATTAGTCAAAAGGAAAATATTGTGCAGGTAGTTGCCTTTAGCTGGCATTGGGAAAAGTGCAAACACAGCTAAAAACGTGAGCTGACAGGGTGCTCTTTTTTAGGACTTGGAGGTACAGCAAGATTTGGATATTACACAGTGCTTTGTGTGTTTATGTGATCATATATGTGCATGTACGTGCTCTTACTTGTCTCTCAATTACTTGCAGTTCTCAAAGTCAATGGTGCTAGATGTATACAGTGATTACGTCAACAACTTCACCAATGCGATGGCTCTTATTAAGAAGGCTTGTATGTCTAAGCCAGCATTTCTGGAATTTCTCAAGGTGAATTTTCTTTTCTCACCCACTTATCCCTCACTCATCATCTACACCGCTTATCCTCCTGAGCTGCTGATTTTCAAACATACTGTTTTTACTTGAGGTGCATAGAATTTCATTGTCTGACACAATTATTGCTGATAATCAGCAAAATGTCACATATGAAAGATTTACTGATCATTTAGTCCAATATTTTTAGTTTGCATGCACCTTGACACATTCGTTACCTAGTGCTTGTCCTGGCATTTCTATAAACTCAAATTAACAATGTAGTAGATACAACCACAGATCCTCACACAAAAGTTCTTGGGCAAGACTCCTAACACTACATTCATCCATTATTGTAAATGGATTGCAAGTGGATAAGACCCTTTGCTACATAAAGTAATTTATGTAGTGTAATTTAATTTATTTATGTAATTTAATATTTGCCTAAAATAATATGAGTGCTTACAATAACTGCCATGTTTGATTTTGCTCTGTCATGGTTTGGCCCGAGATGGTTAACTGAGTAACTGTTTTCAGAGCCCCTAGTGACTCATCTATGTAATTTATTGATGCAAACCATAACAAAAACCGGTGTTTATTTATTTATTTATTTATTATTTTAATTTATATATTGTTTTCACTGACATATGGCTTGGGAATGCCCACACCTGTATAAGTTGTGAGGCGTTATTTTGTGAGTGAGGTTGAACATGCCCATGGCAAGGCGACATGAATTGGAATGAGGCATGATCGATTGTGGAATACCTTGATTGGCTCATGTCAGGCGAATGTGTAGGCCACACCATTCGTCAGAACATTTCCCATCTTGGTTGGGGTACATGAAGTCCATGAAAGGCTGGAAATGGCCACCAGAGTCTGCCAGAGTCGCTTGTCTGTTCACATGGACAATTTGTTGCCAGATGCCCCTGGTCACAATCATTGCTCACTCGTGGGTGACCACTGCACTGTCTACTGTGTGTGGTAATGCCTTCTATTATGTATTCCCGGTACACAGTTGACACTATGGATCAAGGAATGTTAAATAGCTGCAATTCGGAAATGGAATGTCCTATCCGTCTCACACCCACTACCATGCTTCGTTTGAGCTCCGATAATTCACGTCGCCTTGCCACGAGCCTGTGTTCAGCCTTACTTACAAGATAACACCTCAAAACATATACAGGTGTGGGTGTTCCCAAGCCATCCCCTGAGGTAACTACCCTTCATAATCAATTTAGATACCGCTATCCCATGACTCAGCAGCTTGATTTGTTGCATTGTGTTCTTTTACACATAGTATCTTTCTGAATTAATTTTGGAATTAAATGTAACGAGGATCATTCACATTCAACTTTCTGCTCTGCTTCATATTTTGACTTTCAGAAGAAACAGGCTGCCAGCACGGACAGGATCACCCTTTATGGCCTCATGGTGAAACCAATCCAGCGCTTCCCACAGTTCATACTCCTCCTGCAGGTCAATACGCAAAAACGCAGTGGACCTCTCTTACTGTAAACACTTCTAGATAGAATTAGTTAATATTAACGTTTGGATTTCTCGTCTCATATTGTTACGCAATTTGGTTTTCTTCTTAGAGGAAGTGAAACAGAAACTGACATCCCCACAAAAGTACACCACCATTCTGAAACATAGATTTATAGACTGCGTTGTGGAAAGCACGTGCCTAAGCATGCTATCTAGCCAACTGGTTAGGTGGGTGAGATTACCACTGCACTTCATAATCCTCTTACGTTCCCTCAGCAGCATACAGTAGGACATTATCTAATGATCCCCCCCCTCCTCTTTTCCCTGCACAGCATTATGGGACACTTCTGCATCCTCTGTATTATATGCAGACTCCTTTGATCATCATGCGTTAACTGGAAAGGAAAGATGAATAGCGAATGTTTTTTTCACGCTCATTAGCTGCTCAAAAGGCAGCCATGTTTTACATGGACACGGCTCATTTAGCAAGAGATGATCATCGAAATAAGCCTAAATTCCTCCTTTCCTTGTGTACTGGAGCAATATATGGCTTTGTGGGAGGTAAATAGTGTCTGTGTGCGTGGTAGGGGTGAAAAAAATGCATGAGTCAAATCATCAAGTCAGGGATGTTTATTATCATACATGTTCAGTAAATATGTTCTGATTTTATAGGAAATCTAGGAAAAAACATGGGTAACCTGCTATGGTTTTGACTTTGTTACATTGATTTTTTTTTAAGTTAGTGTTAGGTTTAGAGGTAGAAGCAGAAAATTCTGTTTGTGTAATCTGTACTGTGCAAACGTGAGTCCATAAAATTTCATTCTTTTCATTAATTTATTTCATTTTCAGTAAAATGAATATTGTGTTATTTTGTTCAACAAGCAGGAAACGTGCAGTATAATTATGTGTTTAACTGAATATGCATTATAGAACAGAATAGTATTTTTTCTGTATTTATTGAGTCCGTGCTTTGTCTTTATTACAGCTTCCAATTTATTTTTAGAGGCTTAGATTAAAATTTTCAAAGAAATCTGCACAGAAATTTTTCCACACCTCCAGAGTTCAGTTTTGGGAGCATTTTCTGCTTTTCACAAGTGATGTAGAGGCCTGGACTCTGAGGTGACCAGTCCAAAGTTATCAGAACACCAGCAGCTTTGTTGTCTAATTTCTCTATTTACTGTTCTCAGTAAGGGCTTCTTGGCAGCTATGCATTTTTTCTGACCCATAGTGCTGAGTTGTCCTCTCACAGTGGAAGGATGGACAGAAACTCCTGTAGATTTTTTTTCAGATCTGAAACAAGATTGGAGCTTGATTTTCTCCTTGCTGTCTAAGATGAAAGCTTAAAGTACTGCTTGTCTGATGATGACAGATTTGGCGGTCTACCGGGTCTTGCATGGCTGTTAGGAGTTACATTTTTCTGTGTCTTGTAGTCATTTTTTTATCTCCAGGTCTTTCCCTGTCCTTAATGATCAAAACAGGGTTGAATGATTGTGTAGCCGATCTCCTCAGAAATATCTCCTGAAAAATGAATGGCTTTTTCCAAAATGGAAATGAAATAAATACAATTCCCCCTTCTTGTAATGTCCCCATGTGTTGACATGGCATAACCTCAAAACTGTGTGTGTGTTCAGGACATGCTGAAGAACACTCCGGCAGGACACCGTGACCGGCTGCCTCTGCAGCTGGCTCTGACCGAGCTGGAGACATTGGCAGAGAAGCTGAATGAGCAGAAGCGTTTGGCTGAGCAGCTCTCTGAGATCCAGCAGCTAGCACGCAGCAACAGCGATCGGGCCCTCAGCAAGGTCAGACACCAAAGCACACCCTTTCCTCTGTTAGACACTTCAAAGAATTAGTCAGCAAAACTATTGCATGCCTCAGCATCCCCAGCCTGTTCAGCAGACAGAGAGGAAGAGTAAAACGTTGGCGTTCACAATAAGTTATTTCCACGTTTCCTCCCTCTTCCCTTCCAATATATTTAATACCTGCTCTGTCAGGATGGAGTTATTTTTATTGGGAGCACCTTTATAAGCTCTACACATTAGCATACATGAGAGTAAGTGGACTGAGCAAGAACAATAAATCCATTCATCACTTCAATAAGCCTTTATTGTTTTGCTGATATTAAACCTTAAACCTTCAGATATAATACTGATCCTTATTCATTTCCGGCTGGAGAGTAATGCTGTTTCTTGGTAAGTGGCACAGGAGTTATTTGACTCTTGCTGGGAGCCATCATGACTGATGATCTGTGTCATGCACCGGTGCAGTTATGGCCTCGCATCTGTCGTAGACTGAAGGTGGTCTACTCGTAAATGGAGCCTTTATGATGCTCTCTATTCACTAGAGGGTGCTCCTGTCTCTCCCAGCAGCTGCACAGTGGAAAGAGGGGGAAAAAAATCACTCCCAATCCGCCTTCAGATGCTAATGAGCTAAGGGCTAAACAGTTTTTTTGGATTCTCCAAGGTTATAGCAATTCATCCTCACCGGCTTTGCTCGACTGTGCAGAATAAAAGTGCAGCGTTCAAAGAGATTGCAGGGGGATCACAGTTCCTGCAGATGAAGAAAGGTTGAGTTTTAATGTTGTGCTACCCCGAAGGGTGTACTTTAGATGTCAAAGAGAAGCTGCTCTAAGAGTTTGTGTCTTGGGTTCTTATTATATGGGGGTACAGTTTGATTGATTCATTGATTGATTTATTAGTTGATTCATTGCATTCGCAGCAACTAAACTCAGATCAGAAGCAACTGATTTTGTGTGAAACGCTGATCGAGACTGTGTACGGGGAGAAGGGGCAGGTTCTCAAGTCCAAGGAGCGCAAAGTCTTTCTCCTCAATGACATGCTCGTCTGTGCAAACATCAACCTCAAGTAAGTGAAGTTTGCAGATTACTTTCATTTAAGCACAGTACAACTTTCATCACCGTTCAAAAGTTTGGAGTCACTGTTTCCATCTATGTAAAACCAAGTATATGTATAAAATGATGCATTTAACTTTATAGTTTTGTAAACAATTTTGTAACAATCAAAGTTATGCTATTGCTTTAAAGGCATATTCATTGTATTTCCATATTCATGTGTGACCTGGCTCGCTGCAGAAGAAGAGCAGAGTTGGGAAGAAGAGCGGTTTGCTGTGTAAACTCACCATTCTTATTTTATATCCTTCTGCACTCTATGTAATGCTATCACAGAGCTTAATTATCATGTCTAACTTACATGTCTATCTAAGTGGACCGTAGTTGCCGTGAGACTTGGTTTAGTCTGAATAGTAAATAGACAAGGCTGTCGGTTTAACCTTATGAACGTCTGTGTAGTTGCTTATGTACTTGTGCTAACTCCTCTCCTTATGACTACTCCAAAGTCTTTCTCTCTCTCCAGGCAAAAGCTTTACAATTTGTAACTCACCTGTTACATATACTTAACCAAAAAACAGCACATGGACAAGAGATTTGTTGTTACACCTAATCAGTTTCATTGGTTTTAGGACATATACGCTCATTGTGAAATCCCAAAGACAAGGAAATGTGCTGCAGCTGAGGTGATGCAGTCATGCGTTGGTGTAAAAGGGGCATTCAGGAAAGGCCAAGTCCTTTATGAGTAAGGATGTGTTGAGGCTCGCCACTTTGCCATAAAATGCATAATCTATTAGTTTAAGAACAACATTAACCAACAAGCGATTCTCAAGGAATTCACATATTTGTGCACATCATTAAGAGAGTCAAGAAATCCAGATAATATCTGTGCATAAAGAAATTAGCTGTACAACATGTAAGCTATTAAGGCAATGTTAACACTGAAAGATGTATATATATTTTGGAGCAACACATGCTGCGTCCTAAACAATATCTTTTTGAAGTATGTCTGTGCCAAGACAGATTCTGCACATGTTGCAACAGCATGGCTGCATAATCTTAGAGTTAACTTCATGGGGCATATTATGAAGCACAAATACAACAACAATGATGACCCTGTATGGTTGTGCAGCAGGAGGCTTGTATAACGAATGGGAAAAAATCACTTTTAAAACTGGATCAGTTGGTGTCATCAAGATCACTTAAAGTCGCCTCATCAGTTCATTTAATGTGGTAAAAAATGTACTAAATGAGCAGGTTCTCCCAGGGGTGGATTTTATTCTTCCCTAATGGCACAAGCTTATTCCAGGACGACAATGTCATGATTCATCTGGCTCTAATTGTGAAAAAGGGGTTCATGGAGCATGAGAAATCATCTTCACACATGGATTGGTCACCACAAAGTCCGGACCTTAACCCCACTGAGAGTCTTTTGGGTGTGCTAGAGAAGATGTTACAGCATGGCTTGACTCTACTGTCGTCAATACAAGATCTCAGCCAGAAATGAATGCAGCTCTGGATGGAAATGAATGTTGTGACATTGCGTGAGGTTATCTAAACAATGCACAGTGAATGTTTTTTTGGGAAAGGCAGTGTATTTCATCTACCTAAAACTTTTTTTAAATTGAAGATTACGTCCAGAGAGAACAGAGATGTAGATAATTCCTTAATTATGGAGAACTCTGGAGGCTGAATTACTAGGAAAATATTCTGTAAATATATAAAAAATATTCCTTTTTCATTGTTTAATAACTTCTTGCTGATCTTAAAAAATCCCAATATTAGGTAAAACATCTTAAAATATATTATATATATATATTGTCATTCAGTTTTTAGTATTTGATTCTGCAACTAACTGTATAAGCTAATATTGAACAAAATAACCCCAGTTATTAATATGATGAGTGATTCCAAACTTTTGAACGGTGCATGTTTTATCTTTCAAAGATTTCTAGCAATAACATAAGGTAAATATTGGGTCTTGAGGCCTCATCTTTTATGGTTTGCAGCTGCTATATTTACCCTTTTATCTGATGATCTAGATACATTGGAAGTGACATTGATTACGTCATTGATGAGCCAAGGTAACATTTTCAAGTCTGTGAACTCTCTTGATCCTGACACCGAGGCTTAAACAGTCTTCAAAGTCTTCTGATCAGTGTGATTTCACAGCATTTCGTTGCAAAATGGGTGCTGTTCAAACACAGTTCTAATCTTCAATGCGATGATGCATGACGGAAGATGACGGGAATAGTAATTTCTTCCTATCACAGTGGGGTCTATCTTTCTTCTCCAGGAGCCCAATTGATCACGAGGGCTCATTCTTATCACTGTGATTTTGTCACAATTATTCGGAGGCTCTCTGATCATGAATTATGTCTTACTGCAGTGTGGGCTTTGTTCTGTCACGGTGTTTAGATCTTTAAACTGTGCCTTTGTCTTCAATCAGGGGCCCTCCGGATATAAGCACTCTGGTCCCTGTGGGACCAAAGTACACGGTGAAGTGGAGTGCACCTCTGCAGCAGGTTCAAGTGGTGGAGGTGGGTCAGGAGAAGCCTCAGAACAATGACAGCGTTTATCAACCTAGTGGAAGCAAGCGCCTCGGCTCCGTCAGCTCACAAGGTCAGCGCAGTTTTATGGCTTCAGACCCCCTGGAGAAGTAAAGAGCATAGTTAAACAATAAGTTCACAAAGGCCTTTGATGAATAAGATAGGGTTAGCTTGCACACAATGGTGAAATATTGATGTACCCCGTCCTTACAAATCCTGTACATCTAAATGTTTCACACCATTTTGACTTTCGTATTGTCTTTGTAAGAACACTAGTTTAACTGTGCTTGGTTGCAGACTTGCACTAGAGGAAATTAGACACATATTGGGCAACATTAGACATAACTGAATGAACAAACAGACTTCAGGGCTGCTTTTTCACACACAGTAGCTACGCAGATTGCAGTTTTCCCACATGCCAGAATGTCTGTTAGCACTCAGTACCTCTGTGGCTACACAAATGGCATTTTTTTCCCCAAGATTGTCTGTTAGAAGTCAGAACCTCCACACTGGTGCACACAGTTCTTTTTTCTGTTATTTACAAGAGAAACTGAGAAATACACTCTGAAGAGTCTCTGTAGGGCTCAGAACAAATCCCTGTACTTGTTTTCCCACATGCCCAATCTCAGGGGAGAGTGCTGGCCTAATTCTCAGATAAGATGTACTGACGTCCTTTTTTATATTTTAGTTTGACTTCAGATGTTGCTGTGGGGATCTGGCTCTTTCATGTTGTTTTTACACTTATTGAACACTGATAATGCATTTTATACTGCTATTCCAAAGTTTGAACTATACTGAACTATCAATATTTTTATGTCCTAGATAATAATTCCCTATATAATGTAGTTTAAAGGTTCCAGTAGTCCAGAAATATGTGATAGATTGGAACTTGGCAGAGCAAGAATGAAGGAGCTTGAAAAGATCTTCAGAAGTGTTGTTGAAAACAAAAATCAGAATTGTTAGGTTGTAGAGTGGTTCTTCATTGATATGAAAGCTGGAAAATGAAAAAAGCAAGACCGGACCGGAAAAATATTGATGCTTTTGAAGAGTATCTTTGGATGGCAAAGAAAGCAAGTCAAGCTTCCCCTCTCAGTTGAAGGCCAGATAACCAAGATGCCTTATTCTGCACGTATTATGAAGAGCTATGAAGAAGTAATTCATTGGAAAAGACAATTTTGTTTGGAACAGCTGATGGTAAACAGGAAGAAAACAACCCACAAGAAGATCCTAAGAACATTAATAACTGAACATATGTCTTAATAATAATAATCATAATAATCATAATAATCATAATATAACAATATTTTTTTTCTGGTGTTGTATTTATTTTTCCAAATTTTTCAGAACAAGAAAAACATATTAAAGTGGCAACATTCTAATATTCTTTTTATTGTAATTTAGATTCGTTTTAAGTGTTAATTTTTAATCCTCTCTTTGAATACATTTTAAGGTTGTGTATGAGCAATAACCTGGTGATATGATATGGATTATGATACAGAAGTTGCGATTCAGTATTTAGTGATATATTGCAATGCTGTGAGCAAGGCGATGTATTGTGATTTATGTAACTCTCTAGCGTAAAAATACGTCACCATATTGCTGCTGTTGGAACAAACTCTTCAACATAACTTTACAGAAGAAGGAAAAAATATTTTTAACTTTTGATGTAAGTCATTGATGTAATGTTTGCTAATGCTTGTGTTAGCAGCGCACCCTTGCCCTATGTGTTTACGTTGGAGTGATAGAGTCTGATGGCTAAAAATAGACTACACTACTACCTAGTGGCCGGAGGTGTAAACACTGTACATAAAGAACCATGCTTGTCATGAATCTTTGCATGTGAACTAATCATTTAAAATCAATGCTGTATCACAAAACATAGCATTGTGAGTTTATCAGCATTTTCTTGTAGCTCTAGTGCCTTTAAGACTTAAATATGTAAATGAGCTCTGTTCTGGTTGGATGTGCCTCATCCAAAAAGCAGTCCAGGCTGATACCCTCCTTATAGCTTCTGTGTGAATGGGTGGAGCTGAACTACTGTAGGCTGAAAAGGTGAATGTATGTGAATGTGTTGGGTTTTTAGTGACATCACAGAAACAATGAATTCAAATCAGCAGCTTAGTATCCATATATGAGCTGTATTGGCTATAGATTGAATTGTACCTTTTGAAATAAATGTAGTCAGTAATGTTTATCACATCAGAGTCTATTTTAAAATGTGAGGACAATTCATCTTTCCAGGATACAAACATGTACTGTAATGATCTGTTTACAGTGATTTCCTCTCAAGCTTTTTCATTTACAATTTGGTCCCTGCTTATGAAATATGCCGCATTTTGTTTTAAATAACTTTGTTCTTGATGCTCTCCCAAGCCTTTTAGAATCACTGCAGCCCTTTTTATCATTCTGGACACATCTAACGTTCCTTTTGGGTTTTTTTCTACAGCTTCCCAGCTTCTTACTAATTACTTGAGAGCTGTGAAGATTCACAGAGATAGTATATTAGAATCTTTTTTTAATGTCAATCTGCAATCTAATATTTTGATTACTTTTGTCTTTTAAATGGCGGTTTTACATTTTTCAATGTGTAGAACAGGTTGTTGATGAGATAATTCAGCACCTTCACTTACCAGAACTCTGATATTATGGGAATGCAGAATGAGATAATTAGGGCCTTTTTTTTCCAGGAAAGCTGTTTCTGGGGCCGCCAAGGCTGTATCAGGAGCTGCAGGAACTGCAGCATGACCTTTCAGTAGTGGAGGAGGTCACGCTGCTAGTGGGCACTCTGCAGGGAGCCTATCAGGTATAACTCAGTATCCATCACCAGCTAGACTAGTGCTGAATTATGATTAGCAATATACCTGCTCAGGTTTTTCCTTGGGTCCTGATTAAAGTGTGTTAGTATTCAGTAATCTGCAAATGGCAAGTGAGTGTTTTCATAGATAATACTGCTGTGCATTAAAGAAATGTAAAAGTTGTCCAGTTTTGTCTAATATGCATCCTTTTTCCTTCTCCTTCTCTTCATGCACTATATTTCTAAGTGTCCTAAGTTGATGTGTAATTGTATTAATCACATTTTAATCAAAGCCAGCAATCTTAAAGGGGCCAAAATGAAAAATATAACCATCACTGTATCAGTCCTAAACATACCCTTTCACTCCTTACAGTGTACAATAGTCTCAAGAGATTCTTGCATAGTTTAATGTCTAAGAAACCCCCATCTAATGATCTGAGCTTGACTGGTTCACTGGCTGGTTAATGCAGGATGAAGCCAAAATGCTAATGTCACTGTTATGAGGTCAAACACAATGTCTTTATTTATTAACCTCTTATGTCAGTGGATTTCTTTATCACCATGGGTGGATGGGAATTCCCTATGGTTGTATTATTTATTTGCTTAATGAATACTGCCTACTATAGTCACCAAAGATTGATGGACACAGATAGAAAAATGACTCAGAAAATAGCAAACCATGTCAAACCAGTCAGGCTGAAGGATACGGTTCTGCCGTATAGAATATTATTTAACATGGCCAATAATGTATTAAATGCTAGTTTGTAGGCTGGCCCAATGCCCCATTAACAACAGATGAAATGCTGCCATCAAAGGTTCTACCAGTGGCTGTTTGGCTTTATATTTATTTTCTACTTTAAATTAGTTCCATACTGCAGGCATTTCAACCCCTTGTTTACATTTGAAAAAAATCCTGCCACAAGTCCATGATAATGTCCGTCTACCGCCCGTAAATAGAGCACAGTAGGCTTAAATAGCTTAAAATAAAGCCAATACCGGTCCATCAAAATATTTCTTTATTGGCTCTAATACTGATATTTCAGATCAGATTAGACCATCTCTAGTAATAATCCCTCACTCTTATACGCCTCCTCTTGCTGTACAGTTGAGCATCAGTAAGCACAGTGCTAAGTGATATGTTAACAGGCAGTCAGTCTCTCTGACAGCTGTCTTTGCCTGTGTGTGTGTGTGTGTGCATGCAGAATCTTAACACCACGGTTGGGCAGGACTGGTGCCTGGCTCTGCAGAGACTCATCCGCATCAAAGAGGACGAGATCCAGTGTGCCAACAAGTGCCGTCTGCGGCTGATGGTGCCTGGCAAGCCTGACAAGTGAGTGGCGTAGAAGTGGGCGCAGGCTAGACAAAATGGGCAAATTGCCTTTAATGTGCGCAGATGCAACACGGCTGCCGAAGGAAGCACGCTCATCCCGTTAAACGACTTAAAGTGATTTCGCATGATTGAAATGATTCAAACCAGAGGGCTTCAGCTTGATGGATTTGTTCAGGACCAGCAGTTGCAGCTGCTCTTGCCCGCTCCCATGGCCAAATGGACTGGGCTGAGCTTGGCTTCAGTAACGGGACTTTGGTGGGAACAGATTTTAGAACAGCTGGGCATTACCTCTAAAGTGCCATCACAGAGTATGGATTAAGTGACGTTGTGGTTTTTCTGCGCTACACACTTCGAACCAGGGGGCCTGTGTTGACTTTGGCATTCTGGAATGAATTCTCATTGATTATTATGATATTTGATAATTATCCATTCTTTTTTTGGCCAAAGTAAAATCCCCAGGCCAGTTTTGAAAGTAAAATTCCAGAAAAGCGATTTATTGTTTATATTCCATTATGGTAAATGAATATTGAGCCATATTTGAATTGATTTGAATCAAATTGACATATTGACTTTAACAACTATAATCAGGTCGAATTTTACAAGCGTCAGGGATTTGTCCCTGTATTAAATATATTATGACCCATTTTGTTTTTTATTGAGGTGTTTATATCTGTGTTTTATCCTCATTCTTCAACAGGTCTGGGCGTCCAGTCAGTTTCACCGTGGTTTTTAACACCCCTAGCCCAATCAGTAAAATCTCATGGGTCAATCGCTTGCATCTGGCGAAGATTGCTCAAAGTAAGTCTCTTTTTATTTTTGAACTCACAGCTTCATTGCTTTTTTTAAGCTCAGATTCTAGTCGACGTGTGATCCTTCTAGCTAAGCCTTTTGCTGTGTGTAGGGGAGGAGAACTTGCCCGGCTGGGTTTGTGTAGAGGATGATGAGAAGACTAAGCCTCCATTCTGGTGCCCGTTACTGGCCTGCCGTGTGCCTGTGTTCTCCCCAAAAGCACAAGATCAGAAGGTGAGACACAGCATGGTGCTCTTAGTCTTCTATTACTTATTTCCCAGTGGCACAATTGACATGTTGCTATCATTGTGGAAGTGGGGCACAATGTTCTCTTTAGTTGGATACTTAATTTTGAACTTTGGGCGATACTGTTCATGTGGTATTTAGCTAATTGCCGAGCTTTTGCTTGTGGTAATGTTTTATAGTTGATTGTGAACAATTTGGCACTTGAAGCTTGTTATTATTGTAATCATGTTTTCAGTGTTTTCTACTCCTTTTGCCTTTCAGTTTGATTTTGTTCTTCTCTCCTAACAAAATTCTGTAACTTCCAACATGTGCCAAAAGTTTTTGTCAGCCATTTCACTTGGTACTATACCAAATACGGTCCCTATTATGTTTTAAGATGTGAAAATGTTGGCTTGTCTAAAAGTCAATTTTGGCTATATCTACAATTACCGCTGATGTCCAGGATCTGCCAGTGAGCCCAATCCTTAAATACCCATCTAAGAATAACTCTGCTGGAATGTAATAAGTCTGGGATTTTTAGGGGTTAAGGCACCTGCTCACAAGTGTATTTGGTTCTTTATGTTCTTGAAACAGATATAAAGGCCTCTTGTTATTATTCTGTCCTGACACACGGGTAATAATACTATATCTGCTGAAATTTAGCTTTTGAAGAAAGACTTGGGTATTTTGGTCCAAGAGAAAGAATGGCATCTCTATCTCTAACCCGATGTCCAGCGACCTTAAAACACGCCTCATTTAATTTAAGATCTTCCATGGATTTTATTTGACTCCCAGTCGGCTGGGTTTGAAGGATACGTCGCACTGTTGCCGCTGTCGGGCAGAGGAAGAACTTTAATCTCTGTCTGGTCCTCGCCAAGGATTGAGTGCTTGATCGTATTTTAGAAATAGTGGATGAGCAGTTTGACGTTTGTCCTAGTCTGTATATTCTTGGAGAGCCTCACTCTTTGAGGCTTATAAATAAAGCTGATTATCTCTGTGTTCAGACTGCTATTATGTTGGGTCGACAAATCATAAGAAGTCTGCAGGAGTCACAGAACTGAGTAGTGGCTTTCAGAGGGAAGGGAAGCTTGTGAAGGTGTCTGCCTCTCTTTAAAGAGAAACTCTCTTTAAGATTATTCAATAAGCTTGACCAGTACTATAGTTAATGAGGCAATTTAATTGATTACTGCATAGTGGAGTACATAATTAAAGAAGTTTCTTTATCTGTCTATATGTGTAGGGAGCAAAAATAAATGGGCATGCTATCACATTAACTAAGACTGGGATTAAAGAATTATATGCATCAATATACAAAGGGAATTGTCAACAAAAGTTTGTGAATTATGATTTTTTTCATTTTAATTTGATTTTATGTGTAAAGTGTTACTTGTTAAGCGTTGCTCAAAGCTGGCCCATGAGATTGTATGAGCTCTCCTATCCTTTCCCCTCACCCAATAAGAGACGAACATTTTAATACGATGTATAGACGTATGCAACACTTATGGCATTTTTTGCAATTTCTGTCTACTAACTATTGCAGTAGAAATTGCGTGTTGAAAACTTTGCCTTCTGTGAAAGTAAAATTAAGTAAACATCCTCAACAAAGCATGTGTTAACACCCAAACTTTTGCAAATGTCTATGTAATTTATTAGATTAGTATTGCTTTTTTTATTATTTGTACAGTATATTAAAACATTTTAATGTGTAATGTTACAGTGTAATATTTATATAGATATCATGTTATTTTTGGCTCTTTGGTCCTCTAAGACAAAGTGTGTGGGCAGTTGTGCTATAGATGAATCTAAAAATAAAAACATTGCTGTTTTGCATGATGCGAACGTTCAACAGCAGACATGCGTGAGTAACTGCTCTTCCAATCAGGAGTGCCCTCATTTAAATATTTATCTCTGGGAGACATGGGAAAAGGGACTTTAGCTTCGATTAGGGAAAACATTTGGGTGTGAAGTTAGGGAGCTGATTGTAGCCATTTCTTTTTAAAGATCGGTAGATAGATACTGTGACAATAGGTACTGTGACATAGGCTGTCATAAATAGCTGTTTAACTTTTTCCTCCAGAAGCAACTGTTTTGTTTTGTGAGCCACTGAATGTAATATCTTCTTTAATAGGTTAGCCAGCTGCTTATACTGTCATTTATAGCCAGTGAAATCAAAGAGTATCATAAACTGGTGGCGGAGTAACAGCCCTATCGGTCTTGCATCCCTGAGCAGTTAAACTGTTCTGCCCTGCATTGGCCCGTATTAGTGCTCAGGACGTTGCATTGACATCCTTGATTTGTGTCACACAAAGTAATATAAAAGACAAAACCAGACGGTGTAGATGGATATAACTAGCAGGCAGAAACTGGCTGCATTGAAAGCGTTGTGCGCTACATTGGTGATTTGCAAAATTGCCAAGATTATGACTATATGTGTAATGCTATGGGAAAGGAAACTAAGTCATTATGGATACACATTGAAGCTGAATTGGTATGCCCTGGCAGTGCTTTGTGTGCAGCAGCCTGTGATTTGCAGCTTATTTCACCTTGGCCAAACTCCCTCAAGTCTTGATCTGCAGGCTTGGCAGCTCAGCATGGAGAATTAGGCAGCACTACAAGCACTGAGATTAAATAGACTATGAACAATGGAGAGGAAACTACTGGCAGAGGGGAAAATCAAAGTCCGCGAAGGAACGGGCACGAATGATATGCTTCACTGTGGGGACTTGTAGACACAGGCGGCGTGCGAAGAGAATAACTTGTGGCATGTGTAGTCCTTGCTTGATAGAATGGATCAAGAAGGATTGGACTTGATGAATTCATTTGGGTCACAACTTCACTGTGTTCTAGGCTGTTGAAAGTCTTCCTCTCTTGTTGATTCACTGGAGCTAGGAGTAAATAAGTGCCTTTACTGAGTCAGGCAGGGAACTGTTTATTCAAGGTGAGGTGCAGATTGTGGTAGGAAAACATGTAAACATGTGAACGTGGCCATCCTCTGATTCTTTACTTTCGTGACATAACTCTTCTCCCACTTATATGGAAAGCAAACAACATGAAAGGCAGAGATGGAATAGAAAGCTGAGAACGAGAGAGCAAGGGAATGAGAGAGAGAGAGAGAGAGAGAGAGAGAGAGAGAAATAGGATGTTGACAGGTAATTTAACATTCTCTTGAGTTCTCTCAAGCTAATTTTCCCCGTATAAAGAACTGTTTTTGTACAAAGCAATAATTAGAATCGCATAAGATTACAAAGGAACTGAGAGGGGAAAACCTGACAGACTTTTTCACACTGACACCAAGCAGGGCAGCAGCAGCATTTCATCGCATACAGATGGAATGTGAGATTGTCTGACATAAAGCCTTAGTATAAATAATTCCAACAGGCTAATTCATGCACATATTAATCACCCTGCCTCATGTTTTTGTAGAGAGAAAAATAGGAATAACAGCCTTGGCCCCAATAGATGAAAAAGGGCTTCATCCCTGCTGAGCGAGTCCAAGAGGGGAGCAGAACTCGGCCTGTATGTGCGAGTTCACTGTGTACCCATGCATCAAAGCCATTTGCCTAGAATAGCTAGCATGGAAGCTAGCAACATACCTAGAGCTGATTTGGTCTCAGCCACGCATGCTCCACCCACACGTAGACGGAGGCTGCATCTCAATTGTGCACTACACACTAATACTACACAGTTTACTATGTACTAATCTCAGTAGTATGTGTTCGGCAGGCTAGTACACACAATATTAGCAAACTGCATCATTTCTTTCTAACAGGAAGTGATGAAGCTCATGTCATACCCAGCTGGACACTGAAGGCTGCTTCAGCGGAGGTTTATTACAGAACGCAAACAAATACATTTATTATATACTAGAATACATGTACTTTTAAAGGCTGTTTGACAGAATTGGGTTGAACTCTTATTTATACACCATTTATGGTCCCGCCACAACCGCAGCCATTGTTGCATCGCTGTCCGACATTTTTTAAACATTTTCCAGACGTGAGAAGCTCCCCCCTTTCCATTTCCCGTTGCATGATGGGACAATTGTGTCCATCATTACCATACTACTCAACTAGTTCTAACTGTGCATTGTGGATTTTTGAGTATGCTCAACTTTGACATTCAGAACTGTACTATATACTACATACTCAGAAACTATAAAGTGCTAGTATTAAGAGTGCAATTGGGACGCACCTGGAGAGTCTGATATCTGTGATGTGTTAAACGGGCCACACTGTCAGGATTCTGCCAGTTGCAGTCTGATTTGCCATCCGCACTTCCACATATATGCACTTCCGTGTGGTCCGACGGGAATCAAAAGTTTAAAAAAGCTCTTCCAATCGTATGCGTCTATGTTTCCAGAGGGACTGTTTATGTCGTGTCCCCATTTATAAAATTGGCTCCTTCTATACGCCATGCCACAAAGCATTCTTGCGCCTGGTTGTTTTGCACATCTGTCATGTTTGCTTTTTTCTGTTGTAGTTGGCGGGTCTTAGCCACATTAAGTGGTGCAAAGTGCAAGACTAGATCTAACAAACTTGAGTTTGTTTAAAGAAGCAATATGTAAGATGATGTAATCAATACGTGCTTTTGGTTTAGAACATTCCAAAATGAACTGAAATTATTAACAGAATGTGAAGAAATGACAGTTTTGCAGGTCTGTCGAAGATGTCCTTGTATCTTGTCGCAGACATATCTATCAAAGTTAGCATGCTAATCAGCTAGCCCTGGCCTGTCCTGTCTCATAATACCACTTTGTACCTCATGGGGTGATGGTGAGTCACTGTAGCATCGAATTGAGTACCCAAATGAACAGATGAAGATGCAGCCCAACTTTCTGCAAGAAAGCATGTTGAGAAACAGAGGAAACAAGTGGCAAAACAAGAGTTGGTTGGGGAGCTGATCAGCTCTTTGGCGGAGTTAATCGGTTCAGGCTCACTGATGTCATTAATGTAATTGAGGTGCCATTAGACAGTCCTATGACTTGAGTTCAGAAGCACACAAAACTGTAGCAGCAGTGTTAAACTGTTTTGTGCTGTTCTGTGTTCAGGAAATGAACAAATTCTTCTGTAGGCAAATAAAAAATATTGATTTTTTTAGACTGATTTTGCTCATATGCTTCATGTTAACCCATCTATTTTGTAGTTGCTTGGGAATGCCCTCTAGTTTTTGACAAACCGAGAAGACATTACTGAGTGGCAGTTCTTCTCAGTATAAGTCCTCTGGCATGGTTATGGCCTGTTTCTCCAGGCTGTCAAAAATAAGACTGCAAAATGCCAAAGGGTGCCCACAAGCAAGTCCTAAATGAATAGGGGTGAAAGGAGCTAAACATCTAAAATTGAGGAATTATAATAGTTTCTGACAAAGGTCTGACCAGGGCCTTTCCTGAGGTTTAGAAAGTAAAATGATTTATTTCATTAAAAAGCAATAAAAACCTTATAACTTCAAAAAAGGAAAACTAAAACTATAACTTAAATAAAAATCTTATAACTTTTATACTTTTCCACAGCAAACGTGAGGTGTTGATCAGGTCATTAGCTGAGTTAAGCGGTTCATGCTTGCTGACATCATTATTGTGCATTGGGGAACCCTCAGAAAGTCCTGTAATTCTAGTTCAAAGTACCCAAAAATGCATCAGCCGTGATAAACGTTTTGTGCTGTTCTGAGTGCAGGAAATTAATGCATTGTTTTATAGGCTATTAAAAAATGTGTAAACATAAACTGATTTTGCACAGCTGCTCCATATTAACCTTGTCATTTTGGACTCACTCAGGAGCGCCCTCTAGTGTTTAACAACCCAGAAGTGGCAGTTCTTCTTGGTATAAATTCTCTGGCCTGGTTGCATTCTGTTTCACCCATTACATCAAAAACATCAATGTAGAACGCCACAGGGTGCCGACTCAAGCAAAAGGATGCATTTCACTAAAAAAGCGATGAAGTATATTTCCTTTTTTCCGGTTTTGGGCAGTAAGAGGCTAGGTCCATTGAGTGAAGTGGTTTGTACTCACTGTGGTTTGACCTTAGAAGTGCTCAAAAATATAACAGCAGTCTTAAAACCTTTAATGCTGCCCTTTGTTCAGGAAATGATCCATCTGTCTACAAAATGTTTAAGCGGTTATGATTTTGCTGAAATGCTTCATATCACCCAATTTATTTTGGACGCGCTCAGGAGCGCCCTCTAGTGTTTCACAAACCTGGAAAACATTACGGAGTGGCAAATCTCCTCACTAGAAATTGAAGCATCATCTTGTTCCTTTCCTAAGGCAAAACAGAAGGCTTTAAAAGCCAAACAAATCTCATTAGTGACTGAAAGGCTTGCCTGGCTATGCAGAGCGTTATCGCTGACTACACAAGTGTTGAACTGTCTTACAAGGTTTGCCGTTGTTGACTGTATTTAATGTGTTTACTCTGTATGACTGACATGTTGCTGTTGGTAATGGAGATTAGTGCAGTTTTGGCAGGCAGGGGGTTTAGCTACTTAACATGTGGGCCATTGATGATTAGGGGTGCTATAAGAACTGGGCCATTAGGTGTGAACTACAGGTGGGAGGCAATTTGTGGTCTAATAATTTTGTGTTTAATTAGGAGCCAAGCTAGTCTGCTATTGATTTCCTTTCATTTCAGTTTGTTTGTGCCTTTATATGTGTCAATGAGTGTGATGATGGCATATTGTGTAAAGTGCATATTCAGTGCTTTATTTGTCTCAAAAATGCAACAACCCGATCAACAGACCGACATTCATTTGTTCTCAGTCACAACATCCATTAAGTACAAGTGATTCATTTTTCAGTGACAGAAAGAAACAAAGAGAACATGACACATCATTAACAACTACATATAATGCTTTTTTAAAAGATTTATTCCGTCCATCCTTTGTCCCTTTTTACAGCCTCTATTATTTTAAGGAGTCTAGCTTTCAGTTTTTCAAAATACATCTGGATGGATAGTTTTCCACACCTCCAAAGTTTGAAGTCTCAGAAGTGGGTTGCATTTTCTGCTTTTCACAATCCAAGTAATCCCAAATACATTCCATGATGTTGAGGTCTGGACTCTGGGGGGCTTCGGTCAGTCCATCATTCTGAGAACACCAGCAGCTTCTTGATTTACAAATTTACAAGTTTAGGGTTGTTTTTTTTTTTTGTCAGTTTGCTTTTTGCTCAGTTATGGTTTCATGCCATCTACACATTATTTCAAACACATAGTGTTAAGATGTCTTCTCACAGTAGACGGATGGACAGAAATACCTGTGGATTTGTTCAGATCTGAAGCAAGAGTGGTGCTTGATTTTCTCCTCCCTATCAGAGATGAAAGCCTTAAGCAGTGTTTATCTGATGGTGTTGTATAAGGTCCACTGGTCTACTTTCTATGCAGTTGTTAGGAGTGACATTTTCTCTATTTTCTGCAGGTGGATTGTCTTAATAATGTATACTTGCTGCCTGTTTGGCTGCAAATTATACACTTGTTACATAACCGGGTAATTTTAAAAAACATGTATACATTTAAAATGTTATAGTGATGATGTTCAAATGCTGTATGTGTTATGTACTCACATTTCTGATATGCAGAATACGGCAGAGGTTTGCTGGCATTTTTCGCATTGCTGCTCTTTTATCGCAGACCAGCCTTAGACTGAGAGTAATCTCAAGGTCTCCTCTTTCTCCATAGCTACAGATGGCCCTTCACAACCCAGTCCATTGTTCACTGCTGGGCTTCTCTGCAGCCAGTACTTCTTTGCCTCAAGGCTATCTCTGGGTGAGCACATCTCCCTCACACTATTATGTCTTCTTTTCCACACATGTGCATACCTGCAAACAACATGTACCAAATCAAAAAGAACTCAGGGCCAAAAAAAAAGAAAAAGAGAGGAAAACTCAATCTGCTTTGAAACCCTTGCTTTCCCATGTGCATAATGATGTAGGAGAATGCTTATTTTCATGAAGCCAGTCTTTTCCTCAGCTCCAGCGTGGGGCATCTCTTTCTAAGACGTTTTCCCCAAGAACCTGCAGAGAGCCATGACTGTGAGACCATAAAAATCTGCAGCTTAAATTACTTGATCGACATTCATAATTATGGGCTAAGTAAGACTAAAAGGTTTCTGAAAAGGCATCAGAAAAACCTCAGATTTTCACATCAAGCATACACATCAAAGAGCATCCCATAAATGATTCATTCTTGTGCTGTGTTTCTGCAGTTTCTCCCTTGCATCCTCCTCTTCTCTAGATCCATTGGTTGTTGGCAGTAAGTGAAAGTTGTGGATGTCACCCTCTCTCTCTCTCTCTCTCTCTCTCTCTCTCTCTCTCTCTCTCTCACACACACACACACACATATTCACACTTTTCACAGGTGGCCAGTGGTGGAGATGACACCCATGGACAGGTGGAGATTTTCTCGCTGAACAGATCCACTCCACGCACAGTGAAGAGCTTTGCTCTGGGCTCTCCAGTGCTAAGCCTCGAGTATGTGACGGAACCCAGCACTGCTGAAGAAGATGAGGGTCAGGCTGCTGAAGGACCTGCCAGAATTGGAAACACCATCTGTGTGGGGTTACAAGATGGCAGGTGAGTCCAAAGAACAGTCTTATAATTCTGCGTTTAATATAGATATTTATGATCATCGTAAAGGGCACATATCCTGCATTTTAATTGTGTTTTATTTTTATAAATATACTTTTAACATTTTGGTGGGTTTGTGCACCAAAAACAGACATTATTCATTTTTACCTGACTATTTTACAACCTCATTATGTTCTTCGCGATTAAGCAGGTTGTTTTTGCTTCTCTGCTTTTAAGACTGATATATGTAAATGACAACAGTTCTGATTGGCTGTCCTGTGTTGTGCATCATTTAAAAAGCAGTCCAAGCTAAAACACTTAGAGCTTCAAAATGTAATTTACTACTGTAAATTAAAAAGGCATGTTTATGTATACTGAGTTGCTTCTTGTGACACAAAAACAATGAATTCATTACAGGCTGTTTTGACAGTTTCCATGTATTCACTGGATAGTGAATAGTACATTGATGATGTTTATAGATTATAAACAAAAAGCTTTTATTTCAAATATTCATAGGGAATTTTGTTTTCCACATTTTTGGAAATATGAGCCTTCTAATACAAAGTTGTAGCTTTTTCAGCCATTGCTCGGTTGCAAAGAGTGAACCTAAGTGTATATCTATGTCTAATTACAGTATCCTAGTCTATGGCAGTGTGGACACTGCTGCCCAGTGCCTCCTGACTTTCCGTAATCCTGAGGGTTGTCCTGTTCTGTGCCTAAAACACTCTGCAAACTTTCTCTTTGCTGGAATGACTAATGGAAAAGTTGTGGTTTATAGCAGAAAGAGTGGAGGTAAGATCACTTTCTATCTGAGATCCATCTTCAAATTTTTTTGCTGTTCGAAATGTTCTCAGAGATACAGAACGTCATTTTAATTTCCCATCAATGAAAAGTCAATATAACAGGCTGAAGCTACTCCCCCTGCATCCAGTACTGCATTTCCAACTCAGTGCAGTACAAATCTCCTTAAGTAGTCTAGTGTTTGGACAAGTTTTATCTACTGATTATTCAAACCCGACAGTGTGCCAAGTTTGCAGGCACATCCTATTGGTAAAATGATTTATTTGCCTTTAATTATCTCATGAATTAAATGTGTACATGTACAATACTTTCGTGCAATTCATCATTTTATATATATAATTTATATTTGAAAAGAAGTATGCGAATACAAAGCTGTGCTTTAAAACCCCAAAGAACCTAAATATGTTTTAATTTTAATCTTAATTTTGCTTGTGCTTGGCTAAAAAATCAAAGTCACACATTTTACTATTTTGTTGGACCACCTTTAGCTTTGATCACAGCGCACATTCGTAAGTCATAGCAATTATTTCCGTCAGTAGCATTATTTTTGTCCGAGGTTGACGATGAGAGTTAAACCACTACATAAAGTCTTCTCCAGAACATCCCAAAGACTTGGCATTGTCATCCTGGGCTATGTCCATACCGTCTGAGAAGAAAAACAGTTCTTTGATGAGATAACCTAGTCATTCACTATAATGAGGTAGCCAGCTGACTTCATTTTATTATCACATAATAATGCTGAGCCTTGACCAGACCAGCAACCCCAGTTCATGACGCTGCCCCCAGGGGCTTTTACAGTGGACACTTTATACTTATGCGTTGTCCTTCTTACCCTGATGCATCCATCGCTCTAAACCTTGCTAAATCTGGACTCGTCAGACCATGTGCCCTTTTTCCCCCGGAGTCCAGTCTTTATGCTACCTAGCAAACTGAAGCCAAGGAACCTCACTAACAAGTGGTTTTCTTATGGCAACAGCTATTTAGTCTCAGTCCTGTAGGTTCTTGTCACATTGTGTGTGCGGAAATGCTCTTACATTCTCTATTAAACATTGTGCTTCCTGTTTGCCGGCTTGTTTTGCAAAATTCCTCTTTAACAAATGAAAAGCTAGTCACTGCATCTGTTAGGGATAAAATAATTGTTGCCAGCTGAATCATATTAATCAGTGCAGTAATTATCTGTTCTAAATTCATTTTTTTGTCCAAGCAGTGAATGTCCTGTGAATAACTTATCAGTTCTCTTTGATTGTAAACTTGAAAAACTGAATCTTAGGTTACAGTTAGGGCAGCAATCCTCTCACCAATAACAAGGCTGATTTGGATCAACCTGCTCTAACAGCTTTAAAGATGCATAGCAGTTAAATAGGTGAAATACAACACAAGCAATATCTCTACTCTTTGGATCAACATTTTATGCCCACCCACCAACACAAAGCACAGCTGTAGATTCAGTGGTCTTGTTTCATTGAATAAGTTATTGTTTTTGAAGATACAGTGTTTTGTTATGACAGCAGCAAATGGAAAGTTTTAATAAGTGGCCAACTTAAGCCGTCATTACACTTTCATCACATTTATAGATTGGTCCAGAAGAATGTTGCTACGTCTGAGTCCAACTTAAGTTTGCTATTATTTTTGCCAGCACATGTGTTATTCCCCCCAGAGTACTAGAATCTGCCAAGCCAGGTCATTGGACAGATACTGCCAAACAGATATCTTAGCCAAACAGATGGAGAGATGGAGAGAGTGATCTGGGGTAGGAGAGGGTCTTCTAAAATGACTGACAGGATGTCAAACTAGACACCGACAAGCCTTTAACTTCACAATGCAGTCTTCCAAATGGGATTTCTCAGGCATATAATGCACCTGTGCTAACGCCATTGCTGAAACGAATATTCTTATTTTCCAGGTTATTTGTGACTAATAAGTGACTAATATACCTTTAACAAATCTATTTTTCCTGCAGTTTCTCTGTGTTGAGTTCAAAACAGAAACAGAAAGAAGGGTAACAATCAAACCAAAATCTAACCTTGAAAGGATAACTGAGCTATCAAACATGCTTCTCTGCTCAGTGTCTGTTTTGTTAATTGTCCATTAATTCATCCATTTGTATATCCAGCCGCATCAGCATTCCCTATATAATGTATATAATGTGGATAATGTCGCAGCCAGAACACCAACTTTCACTCATTTTCCCCTACTTTGCTCATAATATTGGGTTTAGTTCAGCATCAGATGCGGAGCAGGATGATAGTATTAGACTGAGGGCCGTCGATCACGCATGCTGATCCAAATATTAGGCCATGCCCAAACCGTTTGGCCATCAAACTACTAAAGTCCCAGGAAAGTTGTAGAAATGTTTGTGTGATACCAACATTGTATGATATTAAGTTTTCTATATTATATTAAACATCATCTGTATTCAAACTTTGCTGGATGTTTAATGTAACTCTCAACTATAGTGTCACACAACATTTTAATCATATTCCACTGTGTTCCCTGGGATTTCAGCAGCTTGATGCAGCAAATTACCCCTTCCGGCTTTTGTAACCAAGCTCATTCATGATGTACTTCATTAAAGAACTGGAACTATTTTGTAGGGCACAAGAAACATAAGGAAATGAGTTTCTGTGTTTATTATTTATTACTGCTGTTCTACAGTCTGTGGTCTGAGATGTTTGGCTTTTTATATGGAAAAAACTTCTGCCATGTTTCTCATGCCTTTGTTGTATTTTCAGAGGCGTTGTGGGATCCGGACTCCAGCAGACTGGTGGTGGTTGGATATGCGCCTGTGCTGAAACTCCTCAAGATAGATGAGTGCGTGTGGGCTAGTTGTGCAAACCAAGTGGCTGTCATAGAGGGTGAAAATCTAAACACGCAGGTAAACACTAGGAACCATATGCAACACTTTACCCTCATTCATGTAGAAAAGAGAGAAGAGTCAGTTCTTTTTTTAACATAAATCTACTTGTAGACAGCAAAAGCTGCGAAATGTGACTTGTGTGTATATTCCTTCCTCTCTGCGATGAAAACATTGCACAAGGATCTTTATCTGTTCCATAACTTCTGTCACCGTGGCTGCTTCTAAAGACCTTTTGTTGACAGGTGTAAACAACGCCAATGAGGCGAGGCAAGTCGACTGCCTCTGTCGATCAAAGAGCCTGAGCTTTCCTCTGCAGTCAAGCTAGCTTCGGTACAGGGTTGAATCACATCTTTATAAGTGCAGGTTATAGTTTTTTGTGTGTTATTTCGACATATAGCCTTCTTCCCTTGTGAGCTCCATTATGACAGAACATCCTAAGCAGCACATAAAAGGTATCCTCCCTGTAGAAGCCCAACAGCATGTTCGTGTGCGAGCCTTTGATCACTTCTGACAGCTGAGCCAACCTCTCCATTTTGCCGCAAGGAGCACACCCCCTCCCTCCACCCTGACGCTTAATAGCAGGAATAAATTTGGCTCCAGCACTTGGAAATTGAACTGGAGATGAGAACCTCTTTGGATGTATGTACATGTAGACATGCAAAGTTGTGTACAAACCCAGTCCACATGTTTGCAGTGGAACCCAGACAGGTGATTTGCATAGCTTAAAGATTTTGCATTCAGAAACGACTCCTTTCTATATTCTTCAACAGCGCTAAGTCGGTCTGTACGATGTAATGGTCTGCTGTTGTTTTCTCGTGCTGTTGTTTTCTCTCTGCCTCCCTCAATGCTATTGTGTGCTATGTTTTTGTCCCCCTTTCTTTCATGGGATTTCTCTTTTGTTTCTCCCCTTCTCCTCTAAACCTGTGTTACTTGTGTTCTCAGAGCTTTGAAGCTCACCCAGACCCGATGGTGAGTGTGACGCACATGGTGCGTGCTGGGGGAGGGGTGTGGATGGCATTCTCAGAGGGCTCCTCTCTTCGCCTCTTCCACACCGAGACTTTGGAGCACTTGCAAGAGATCAACATCTCCACACGCACTGCTTACCTGAGTCCAGGCAAGTCTAGGACATTCACATTGTGCCATATATAAGATCCCACAGGCCTTTCCATCACTCAGAAAAGGGGAAAATCCCAAAACCTATATTTAAAGAAGTTAGAATTTAGAAATGTACAAATGTCCCTCTATTTTATCATTCCATAATTGAAACATTAAATGCAGAAGCAGGATGATCACAAAGTCTCGTAAAGCTGATCACAGGTAGAGCTGGCTTTAGAAAAAGACAGTGATATATTGGTTATTTTTCTTTCCCATAGGTCAGACGACTGTGTGTGTCACCAGCCTGCTGATCTGCCAGGGCCTATTGTGGGTAGGCACTGCCCAGGGCATCATTGTCACCCTGCCGGTGCCCAAGCTGGAGGGCATCCCTAAAATAACAGGTGAGCCAGCCGTAGGCACAACTGACGTTTATAATCTGAGGCTGCTGGATGTTTGTGGAAACCTGACACAGATTGTCCTCCTTGTCTTTACAGGTAAAGTTATGACCTCATTGAATGCACACAATGGCCCGGTGGACTTCCTGGTGGCCACCTGCAGCACTTTGTCCCCAGACTTGCTGAAGAGGGACTCTCTGGTGGATGGGATGGACTCAGGCAATGGGGGAGAGGACAGAGAGAGGAGCCACTCATCCCAGGAGTCCTTAAAAGAGCAGCAGCAGGAAGAGGGCTCTCCACAGAGGGAGGTCAAACCCAAAGGAGTTTTGCTACAATACCGTCTGCGCTCCACCTCTCAGCTTCCTGGGAAACTCCTAACTGCTCGACCTGAGGAAGCCTCCAATTCCTCCCAAGAGTCTCTGGAGCACACGTTGGAGGACGGCTCCATCTACGAGCTGAGCGACGACCCTGAGGTTTGGGTCAGAGGCCCAGGGCCATCCACCAAAGAGGGAACACGCAGGGAGAGGGTGATGTCAGCTGCTGTTATTTCAGGAGGACGAGGGTTCCGTAGGCTCACTGTGGCTGGCTCCGCCTCCTCTGGCACCAATGAAAATACACTGATGGTCTGGCAGCTTCCACTAACGGTCTAAAACAGTGACGAGTGACAGACTTAGAGATGCTGACTTGTTGTCTGTAAGACAGAAGATTGAAGAAACACTGAAGGACAGATAGACTGTATGCTCCTGTTTGAACATCTTAAGCTGTGTTCCAAAATTCTTCCAGGCTCTTGTATAGGGATAGCAGTACATCTCTACCGCCTTGACTATAAGCAGAGCGGAATATACTCTGTCCTGGTTTATTCCATAGCACAGGCTCGACAGATAATTCCAGTTTACAGATAAAAAAAAACTAAAACACTCAACGTTTCAAAATGTCAAAAAAGATTGAATTAGATTATGTGCCCGAGCTGCATGAAGTTGTTCTTCTAGATGGAGTGCAGAATGTCATCGTCGTGAATCTATTCAAAATGGTCGTGACCCATCTAGTCTCTTGCATAATGTAAAAAGGGTATTTAATGTAACACCACTGTGGATGTATACCGTAGCAGTACAAAGAAATTTCTCAGTCATTCTCTTCCAATTGTCTTTTTATTTTGCGTGGATCCAGAATGTGAAAGAGCTATTCTTACAAGAGAAAAAAGGATTTTGTTTTGACATAGGTACTCGTTATTGATGGTACTTATTTTACACTGTGTCACTTTGTTTAAAAAAAAAAAAAAGAGAAAAGAATAAATCCTGTTTACTACAGTGCAGAAATCGATGTTTTTTTCCATTATTCATTCTTCTCTTGTCAGCAAGTCTTTCAAAGCTGGACTTTAACGTGCTGTTTCGAGGATGTCTCATAAATGCCTTGCTTCATTTTGAAAATCGCACCGTGGGGCTTGAAGCACAGCAGTTTGAAGCCGTTTGAAACATTGCTGTTTTAGCTCTGAAACGTATGTTTATGCCATGCCCATTTTCATCCTCTTATCTCTGGGCAGCCATAGGCAGCCCCCCCAATAAACATATCGGTAGACGCTGAATGAAGCAGCTCGCGCACAGGCTAATGTATGCACGCACTGACTCAAACTCGACGTGACTGGGAAACCAAATCACTCTTTATGCCTGACAGATACTGTGTCAAACGTGATGTGGGAAATTCCGGCAGAGCTGTCTGCCAGACATGATGTCTCCTGAAATTACAGCAGTGCTAATAAGTGATGGCACTTGAATTTACTGGGTTCAGTCAATGCTGGTGCTGTGATAATCCCTACCTGGCAGTCCTGGGGGGACCTTTTTGCTCGAGTGTTATTTGATCACGAGATGTTTTATTAATCTCAAATCCATTGTTAAACCTACTTTGACATGAAGTTTATATTGATGAAAATGAAATTATGTAAGGGAAGAAGTAAAATGCACTATGCTGAAAAATTACGCAGTACATGATTTAAATGTGTACATCATATAATACCTCAACACAATTATACACTCATTATCTAAAGAATAGTTGCACAAGTAACTGCACCCAGAAGGAACCAACCAACAGGAATGAAAATTGGCGGGTAGGTTTGACATTGTGAGACATGCAAATGATTCAAATTTCATACTCATTCGCGCATGTGACATAAGCAAGGATGGGCCTTATCGCTATACCTGCATGACCCAACAGTCCTTCATGAGTCATCCTGTTAGTGCCAGCACGATAGGCAGGCAGCTGCACGACGCAGGACTACATGCACGCAGCCCTGTACAACGACTTCCCCTTAAAACCACGTCAACATCCTCAAAGACTGCAATGGTGTCGTGCCAGACTATCATGGAATGATTTAGAATGGCAGCGAGTCATCTTCAGCTTTTGTCTTGGTGGAGATGACCAATGAATCCGTGTGTGGAGGTGAACAGTTTGTCACGCGTCACATGTCCAGAAGGCCTGGAGTCACTCCACCTCCACCCCTACTGCAAAATCTGCAGGAACTGTGTGAGAATATTCAAGCTGTATGAGATGGATCATCACAGGACACCATTAGGAACCTGTACAACTCCATGCCGAGACGCCTGGCGTGTTGCGCAAACATGACGGCCAAACGCCATACTGAGAGACAATATTTCTGTATGTGTAGCTCAATAAATATTGCCCGTATCAGTCTAAATTTATCATCATTTATTGTTCCTGGTAACCTTTATCTTCCTTCCCAACAGCATTGCAATCCCACACTTCCTTCTGGGTGCAACTATTCTTCTGATGAGTGTATGTATATAGTGTGTAAACTGAAAAACATTTGTGTTGATGTAATACATTCTCTGTCCACGTTATTAGGTACACTTTGTATCTACTCTTTGTCCATTTTATCATGTCACCTTATCATTTTATTGTTCTACAGTTACAGACTGTAGTACAGCTGGTTCTCTGCATCTGTTAGCCCACCCCCACTGCCCCTTCATCAACTGTCAGGACCCCCACCGTCATTTTGTAGTGGTTTATTCTCAGCACTGCAGTGACACTGACAAGGTAGCGAGATGATGAAGTGTGTGCGTGCTGCAGAGTGAATCACACACAGCAGTGTCAAGTTTTAAAACATCTCAGTGTCACTGCTGGACTGGGAATAGTCCAACAACCAGAAATATCCAGCTAACAGCATCCTGTGGCCAGAAGCCGACCACTGATGAAGGACGAGAGATTGACTAACACAAACAGTGCAGCAAAAGATGAACTATCACCTGTTTTTCAAACTTCAGTTCCAAAATGTTGGGGCAGTATGTGAAGTAAAATGCTAATACAACTGTGGTAAGTAATTTCTATTTGACTTGATTAAAAACAGTACAAAAATAAAATGTGATATATTTTACTTTATGAACATGATGTTGATGTACTGTGCTCGTTTTTGAAAACATATGCTCATTCTAAACGTCACTCCTGTAATACATTTCATGTCTAAGTCAGGACAGGAGCATGTTTACCACTGTGTTAAATTACCTTTACTTTTAACAACACTTTATAATCATTTGGGAACCAACTGATTCAGGTCTGAAATCTGGAATTCTGAAATCTGATATCTGGATTTTGTGTCATTCCTCAATTATACAGGTATACCAATATACAAATATATACAATTATACAGGTATACAGCACATTGTGGATATATACTTTGTAGTTCTACAATTACAGACTGTAGTCCATCTGATTCTCTGCATACTTTGTTATCCTTCTTTCATCCTGTTCCTGAGTATTCAGGATCCCGACAGGACCACTACAGAGAAGGTATTATTTGGGTGGTGGATCATTCTCAGCACTGCAGTAACACATGGCATGACATGGTGGTGGTGTGTCAGTGTGTGTAATGCTGGCGCTAGTGAATAAGACAGGCTAGTAACAATATTACATTCCTCTCTCCAGAAAACACATCATGATTTTTTTTTCCATGAACAATTTGAAGGTTGACTTGTCAGACCGCTATACATGTTTCAGATAAACTCAATCCCAGAGAAGTGGATAATGTTGGCATATGGTTTCCACAGTATAGCACAGTAATGGTCAGTGTGGATCTAGCAACGAGCTGTGTTCATTAACAATGGTTTGTCAATTAGTTCTGAGCCCATATGGTAATATTATCACAGAAGCAGTGCAGTGGTGTCTAAAGGGATTGAAGGTCATGAAGGTCATTTACATTCAGTTCACTCCACCCTTATGCATTGTATGTTATGAGAAAATGCTGGTTGGAGGACCTCAGTTATTAATCCAGTGAACTATTTACTGAGGCTTGTCACAAAGTAACAAGCCTCAATCTATCCTTGGTTATATAGGAAGAGACCTTTCTTGGATGCTCCTTTTAAACCCGGGCATGATTGCATCACCTGTTTTAGATGTGTTTGACCATTTTACCTCAATTTCAGAAAGACACTCTGTTTACATCAAAGACATTAAATATTTTATTTAAATGTTTAAATATTTCATTTAAATGCAGGTGAAAGTGGCTTCACTGTTTCACTCCTGTTTCTGTTTGCATTTCACATGTTGTCCAAACTTCTATGAAATTTAGGTTTAGCAAATGATCCAGAGAACACATTCTATAATAAAAGATGTACAAAATGCACCTATTTGGAAAGTGGCCCCTGATAAAATAGACAGCGAGAATAGATTGAAGGTAGAACTGCCCAATAGAGTGACCGGAGAATGCATATGTTATTCATGTGGAAATGAAGTACACATTTGCATTACTTCATTTAACTGCAACATTTGTCTCAGTGTATGAAGTGTGAAAAACCTAAGAAAAAAAAGTGCTGGCGGACAGACATGATTTCAGCTACGAAATTGAGAAACACTATTAGGAACCTTGCTGAGTCTCAGGTGCATTAAAATACTATGTAGGCTTAGCAACTGATAAATATTTCATGCTGGTAGGAGTCTTCTGTTTGAAGATGCCTGATTGGCCTGTGGGGCTAATCCAGCCAGTGATTATAGCTAATTGAAGGCTATAGTCAGGATAATTCCATTACTTTTGTTGTCTGTGTTTGAAAAGAACAATTGCTTTAGTGTTTTGTGTTTACGAACTTCAAGAGCATCTAACTGTGCAAAAACAGACTACTAGCGATTACTTAGAGTGCAGCAGCGTGTACAGATTTTTTTTTTCTGGTTGGTGCTATGAGTCTTTTTCAAATCCTTTCAACTCAGCAGGACGCAGAAGGGCAAAGCCAAGACTGATTCCGAATACTTGCACTACTTGAACAAGGTCGAGGGGGAAAAAAAACTTTCAATTAATATGCCCTGTGAAATTCCATTTCCTCTTTTAATCAGGCATTTGTTGCATTCATCACGCACTGGAAAAAGGCACGCATCGAGTTTACTTGATTCAGCCATGTGAAGGGAGCACTTTCTCGTGCACTTCCTCCTAAAATGAAGCAAGATACATTAATACATGCAACTTACACGTCCCTGCTACAGCTGAAAACATACATGTTGTCCTGCATCACTAACGCAACCTTGCATTCCGGATGTGACGTGAATAGAAAGCACTACAACTAACCCCATAGGTGGTTTACTGTAACAGACCGAGGGGTTAACATGCAATTACAATGAATTCAGTGCAGTTCTGTTGTTGGAGCTGCTAGATGAGCTCTCCAACCTAAATACATATAAATGGGGAGCAAACATCTGAGACCACTTTTAACATCTGATTTTTTTCATTTAAAAGCTAAAACAGTACATATAAAACTTACAGCAGTTAAAATGAAGGGGTACAATTCAAGATTCTGCACTATTTCTGGGTCACCTCTCAATTTCAACCAAATTCGTGACAGTGACTTGTTGAGGCCTTATTTTACTACTTTTAATCTCTTCCAGTGAAGCTCATGTTCGGATGAATCTCAGAAGCATCTGATCTACTCATTAGAGACTTTTGCACCAACTTGTGGAGTCTGTGCACACAGTCATTAAAGGAGCAATTTGTATGGTGTTTAGTTTAAATCATTAAAAAACAAACTAAAATTATTAACAGAATCAAAATGAATGGTCATGATGGCATGACAAAGATGTTTATGTAAGCTCACTGGACAAATTAATCAAATAGTGTGTAATATCTGCACAAGCACAAATAACAGCTGCAATCTGATTTGGCATGGACTGGTCAAGTTTCTGGATGTGGTCACATCAATGTTCAGCCACTCCTGCATCAAAGAATTGCACAGTTGGCCCAGATTTGGTGGAAGCTTTCCATAGCACAGTTCTGAGGAGAATTTCCTGCAGACTGGGATTTTAGCCACTGCTGGTAGACCCATATGACTGTATGCTTTCATACACCTGCAGATTCAAGTACTTCCTTCACACTATGTCCTTTGGCATGCCCAAATGTAATCACTCCGTTTAATCATTAACGTCTGCTTTACGACCCATTTTACACACATTGAATAAGACATCCACTGCACCCCACAGATATTTATAGCCCCATCAACCTCCTACAAGGCCATCCGCAGGAGCCTGAGGTTACTACCACTTTAAACACGCAAAGTGACTAATTTTTTGTCTGGTGAGCTTAACGTGTTGCAGAGATGTCCACTAGTGCTAGCATGGTAACCAGCTAGCCTCTGTCTGTCCTGTCTGTAATACCACTTTGTATCTCAACAGGTAATAGTGTAGCACATTCTAACCTCTTATTAATCTTCATCTTAATATTTATCTGTCAAGAACGCACACTCGGCAGCAAATGAAAGAAGCGATATAAACAGAAACAAAACTAGAGATAACGTTGGTGTTGCTTTCCACTGCTTGTGGTGAGTAAAGGGAAGGAGTTTGATGCTGAACTTGGAATGTTTCTTCTAGGCTGGTTAGTATTGAAGAGGGAGGAGGAGGGTATTTTCTGGTGCTATGTTGCCCCTATTTTTGGGAGTATGAATTTGACAGGTTGCATCATCCTACAAATTGCTCCTTAAAGCAAATGCCAGTAAAATCTGAAATCCCTGCTTCAACATTTATGCTGATAATAGAACTTGTAAGACTTTTGGACTCCACTGTATAAGCATCAGATCAATATTTAAAAATTATGTTTTATTTACAGGATCTCTATATTATGTTTTGATGTATCTGTGAATAAATTATACCGATATGACTTACAAAGAGGTTTAAAAGGGGTTAATAGACTGCCCTTGTGTTTTACTTTTTAGGCCCCACTGCGTGGAGGCTCTTACATTTCACCCCTTGTTAGTGTGTTCTCTGCTCAGCCCATTGTAAGTTCCTCATGAATAAAATATATCACATCATAATAGTTACTGTCCAAAGTAAATAAACTGAAAGACAAAAAAATGCCTTTATATGTTTTATTCATGTTGAAATTATGTGCACATTTGTTACAGTTCAATTCAACACTTCACTTCTTACATTGTGAGCGTGGTGGACTGTAATCCCTTCACAAATACAGAGTTAATTACATCAGTGCCCTGCGCCAGTGCGTCTAGCTGAGTTTCATTGACTTCCCTTCACTTTGACCCAGTGGGGATAAAGAGCACGAAGGTTTGGCATTCAGTTAAGATTTTCATTGTATTGAATATTTTTCCTTGAGGTCCAATTAGGTGTATATGTGGCTTCCTTCAGAACTGAACTGGGTACTTCAGTAACTGACGGATTAAAGCTTGTACATGTATTCACTATATAGTGCACTAGTTTGTGGTTGTGTCATATTGTAGTGGTGTCTAAAAACATATTGCAGAATCCAGCGCACTCAACCAGTCTCACAATGCACTCCAATAAGCAGTGTACAACCCATGTACCCTAGTGGATGAGGGATACCCATTATGCACTGTGTTGCTTGGTATGAATATTCACACACAACTTCTCTGAGGAGGATTAGCAAGCCCAGCTACAATGGCAGCATTTCCACAGACCCCTCTTTAGACCTGTTACTGATGTAAGTAGCCTCCTCTCATGTTCTCAGTCAGACTCATGACATTCATAGCAACCGGAGAGAGCTGAGAAAAGCTGAGAGGAGGTGGAAGAGAGCCCAGCTCGACTCTGACCTGCACTCCTACCAAACCATCCTTTCTAGGTTTTCAGTGGAAGTAACAGTGGAAGTAACTCAACCCTCCCTCTCCCCCTCCACCCTCTTCCCTTACCCCGGAGGACTTTGTCACCTTCTTTGAGGAGAAGGTTAATAAAATCCACCAGTCTTTTTCCTCTGTCCCCACTCCTTCCCTCAGTCCTCATCCTCTTGCCACAAATTCCTTAACCTGCTTTTCTTCTTTTTCCACAGACAATGTCGTACAGCTACTGGAATCCAGCATCCCAACTACCTGCCCACTGGATCCCATCCCATCCACACTGCTCCAGTCAATCTCCATGGACCTGCTACCCTTCATCACATTCCTTATAAATAGCTCCCATCAGCAGTTACAGACCGGTATCACTTGTTTCTTTTCTCACTAAAACACTTGAACGTGCAGTATACAATCAGCTCTCCTTTTTTCTCTCCCAGAACCAGCTTCAGGACATCAACCAGTCCGGCTTCAAACCAGCACATTCAACTGAAACTGCTCTCATTGCAGTGACCGAGAGGCTTCAGGCAGCAAGATCAGCCAAACTGTCATCAGTTATGATTCTGCTTGACCTGTCTGTAGCCTTCGACACGGTGAACCACAAGATCCTCCTGTCAGTCCTCACTGATCTTGGAATCACTGGCACTGCATGGAAGTGGTTTGAGTCCTATCTGGAGGACCACCACTACCAGGTAACATGGAAAGGGTCCATGTCTGCTCCACGCAGGCTCTCCACCGGTGTCCCTCAAGGCTCGGTGCTGGGTCCTCTTCTCTTTTCTCTTTACACTCATTCTCTTGGCAAAGTAATCTCCTCTCACGGCTTTTCTTATCATTGCTATGCTGATGACACTCAACTCATGTTTTCCTTCCCATCATCTGACACACAGGTATGCAATCGCATCTCAGCATGCCTGACTGACATCTCCTCATGGATGACAGCTCACCACCTTAAGCTCAATCCCAGCAAGACTGAGCTGCTGTTTTTGTCCCCAGCACTACGGGTCCTCACCATGACCTTGCCATCTCATTTGGGAACTCCTTGATCACCCCGACAGGAGATGCAAGAAGCCTTGGTGTGATTCTGGATGACCAGTTATCGTTCTCAGCTCATATTGCGAACCTGATTCGGTCATGTAGATTCCTCCTCTACAACATCCGGAGGATACGACCTTTCCTCTCTCAGGAGGCCACCCAGCTGCTTGTCCAGTCTCTGGTCATTTCAAGGCTAGACTACTGCAACTCGCTCCTGGCTGGTCTTCCTCTACGGGCCATTAGGCCCTTGCAATTGGTCCAGAATGCAGCAGCTCGACTCATGTTCAATCTTCCCAAGTTCACTCCACTGCTGCACTCCCTTCACTGGCTCCCTGTAGCTGCCCGTATCAGATTTAAAATGATGCTAGCCTACAAAGCCAAGAATGGACCAGCCCCTCCCTACCTTGTGGCAATGGATAAGAGTCGATCTGTACCTCCAGCCCTTCCAAATGCAGACTGAAGACCCATCTCTTTGTAAAGCACTTAAGTGAGTGAGCACTAATAGATGTGAATGTTGAAATACTTTGTTTTTGCACTTATACTGACCATAACCTTTCTTCTCACTAAGTATGAGTGCTGGGTTGGGATTGCTAGGTAGTGCACTTATGCTTTATATATGTCTGTGTATTGTTCTCTCTAGGTATCAGCACTGGCCCTTGTTCGGGCAATGTCTGAGCTCATGGCAAGTTTTGACTCTAACCTTCTTATACTAGCTGGGAAACATTATCCAACGGAACACGGTTGTAAGTCACTCTGGATAAGAGCGTCTGCTAAATGCCTTAAATGTAAATGTAAATAGTGTTTATGCGACAGAATCAAACTTGTATAATGTAATAATCAAACTTGTATAATGTAACATTACTGTTCTAAGATCGTACCATCAGCAATTCTGTCCCTATAATACTGTTCTATATAGTGATCCAGATTTTAGGATGTTTTGACTAATGGAATTATGGAACTTTTCATTTCAGCAGCTGTGTGCGGGGCAAAACAGCTGTAAACTCAATAGATGGGTATATTTTTTGTGACATCACTGAAACATTGAATTAAGCTAAGCTGTTTTTACAGATGAGTTTCCATATATGGACTGTGCGAACTGGTGAATCAACAGTATGGTTTAAAACTTTAAAGGAACAATTTGCAAAATGATCCAATTTGTCAAGTTCATACTCCAAACAACAGGGAGGCAACATATCACCACTGCTCCTCCTCCCTTTTCAGTTCTTACCAGTCTAAAAGAAATGTTGCAAAGTCAGCATCAAACTTCATCCTTTTACTTCCCAAGAGCATCTCCAGCAGTGGAAAGCAACATCAATGTTAGATCTAGTTTTGCTTCTATTTATATCACTCCTTTTGTTTACTGCTGAACGTGGGCTCTTGTTGTGAGAGCATGGGGACATTCGTTTGCTTAGAGCTTTAGCCATCATTGTGTTTACACTTCCTTTCTTTTGCTACCTGTCCTTAAATGATCTAACCGGGACCAGAACCTTCAACACAATTGATAAGAGATTCAAATCAAAGTCCATATACCTGTAAAAATCTGTTCACTTGGCAGCCATCTTGGCCAACCAAGCAGTTATTCTCAGCCATATAAGACCAGATTCCTATCTCTTTAAATGGGGAATGACCAAAATGCTTGAAACTGAAAGGTTTGGCCACAAACTCCTCAATAGCACCACAGTACCATCAACAACTCCCCGCTCTTGACATAACCAGCAAGCTTATTGGCTCTTTTTTTTTTTTGAATGCAAGAGTTTTCATTCATATGTCCACTCCTTTTTGCTCCCAGTGACTAGTGATCTCTTCATTTATAATGTCTCTGTTAGAATACGTCATCGGGGCAGTGCTACTTCTTCATGCTTTCATGTTATTCAACTACAGGGACAGAGGATGGCTGCTGCTAGCTGGTTAGCATGCTAACCTCAGCAGATATCTCTGCAACGCAATACATAGATGTCTTTCATGCACCATCAAAACTGTTGTTTCTTCACATTCTGTTGATAATAGTAGTTACATTTAAAATGTTTTAAACTAAAAATATTACATATTGCTCCTTTAAAAGTGTTTTTATACCGCTTGGATATGTATATTTTTTTGCAAAACAAGAGGTCTGTTTTTATTTTTCTTATAGTCGTTTTTTGTCAGAGTGTGGGACTCCAAACACATTTGTACCCCAAGAGCCTCGTGAGGCGGTGTTCAGTGGGCTTAACCCCAGTAATAGAGTGCGTTGACGTTCACGCTCGCTCAAGTGCGCTGTGCTGTGCTTTGCTGGAGGCTGCGCAGCGGCACTCACTGGAGCGCGCGCTGGGAGCGGGAGCGCGCGCAGCGCGCGAGCGAGCGAGCGGGCGAGCGAGGGAATTTCAGTAGAAGCTGTTGCTGCGATAATCCTCCCCCCCTTCCCCATGTAATTCTGGATGCAGCCACCAGCAGCACAGACCCGCAGGCGCCTCGCTGACAGGAATACAGAGATCGGAGCATATTTAGCCCGGATGAAAAGACATGGAGCGCTCTGACGACTTGCCCGGCGCAGTCACTTTGGGATGGGGGGCGCATGTACCACACAAGAAGGTCTAAGGAGAATATGGGAATGCGACACTTATGGCTCCTTTCAGCTCAGCTTCGAAAATGAACACTCTGGTCACTTTATCTCTGCTTCTGTGCTCCACTCTGATGGATTCAGTGAAGGGTAAGGGTCGCTAACCTACTTTGTTTGGGTAAGATATAAGAATTTGATGATGATGTCCACAGTGGCTTTAATGCAAACTCAGACTGGCCAGAGGTCAGTAAGAGGCTAAGCAAGCCTGGACTGTTCTCAGCATGTGAGGCGTGGGCGTTTTCAGGGCATGGACGGGCAAGTGGTATATGCATAGTGAAAGGACACCTTGTGTTTTTCGGCATTCATCAAGTACGCCCCCCTCACTGACGGTAACTTCCACCGTTCATCTCAACTAGGTGATGTCCACTTACTGCAGCCTCTAACTTCATTGCAGGCGCCCAGTCTTACTGTAACGTGCTCTTATCACACTGACAGGCATTAAGTGGTCAAGCTTTTTAGCCTTTATCTCTGTCAGTCTGCATCTTTGGAACATTGCAGTGCTGATGGTGTGTTCTGCCTTGCTGATTTCATTATTTGTTGGATGGAGACCATGTCCCATGACCCTCTGTGACTCTGATTAAAAGTTATCTGAGGAATAAAGGCTTAAGCTTTTTCCCTGGCCCACATTTTAAGGAGAGGCAATCAGCACATAAAACAGTTAAGGGTCGCTAATGTCAAAGACAGGTCACTGACAGTCATCTTTCCTTAAGTGATATTTGACTCCACTTGAAGATCCAGTTGCATAATGTGATGCCGTTCTGTCCAGTCCAGCAAAGCAAAGCTGGGCTGTGTGTGTGTATGTGACAGTGCTTGTTTGTCAGTCATGGTTATCCAGTATGTACAGCTGTACCTCTATGACAGCCTTTTAAAAGTCCTTACTGTAGCAGCATTTCAGTAATGCTTACTAGCTGTATGTCATGTCATTTTCCCTCCAGTGAGCAGATGTGCAGATGTGCCCTTGAATGTGTCACTTTTGTCTTGATTCTCTTCTGTACTTCTTAGACTCTCAGTCTAGCTTTCGGAATATATAGACTACAATTTACTCTATAGCACCAGTTTGGTATTTTCTAGTGTTCTGTTATTAACACTAGGGCATTACAACTGAAGCTTGAGGGTTTAACCCCAAAAGGAACTGGGTATACAAATTAAGGCACTTCTTCATGGTTCCCTACATGCATTTGACTTAATGTGTTCACTTTGGGCTGAAACCAAATGCTGATTTACTTCAGCAGTGATGGGTCATTGCAGCCTGTTTGTAGGTACTGGATAATAGTACATGGCCTTGATAAATATCAAGTGCAGTAATGGCATCAGCCTGCCTGTTTGGGGAAAGGGGGCGTGTTTCAAATAAGCATCAGTGATTTTCGTCTGGCCAATCCAATAACCATATAACCACATGACGAGAAAAGACTTACTGACCTTTTCATGGTGCACGCAACCAATACGAGCTACTCAGAGGGAACTATAGAATTAGATCAAGACTGTAGGTTTTATTCAGCCTCTTAAATGGCTAGGCCCCGCTGGCAGGCCCGCACTCTATAACCTAAGAATAGCCCAACCAATTTGCATGGTAATCCTTAAGCATATAATAAGTCTGGGATTTTAAAAGGGGTTAACATCTCGTGTAGTCATAAAAATTGTACTGGATGTACCACTATTTGTTGCATTTTGGGAGGGGTGTAATCTGTGCCTACACAATAAAAGGCCTTTAATTTCATCGACTAATAATATGAATCACTGTCAGTCAAATTTTCTGAAGTGCTATTTGACTTTTCATTATTGAGATTGTACAGTTATGTAACGTTGGGTCGTGTTTCATGTAGCCCAGCCTAGCGTGTCCAGGTTTAAACGTTTTGAAGCTGAAAATGTTTTACTTTAGACGTCGCGTCAGCAGAGTATAAAGGTTCCAGATTAGGTAATTACGAGAATCAGCCAAGTAAAGAAAAATTACTGAACTGGCAAAGTGTAATTAAAATGTAAGACTAAAATTATAATGCTATTATCCAGCTCCTGCAGCGCATAAGATAATGGAAAGCGCTAATGCGGTGGTGTTCCTTTGTTTGCCCGGCACTACATTTTTAAATGGTTCTTCTTTCAGGCTAAAACACCCGTTTGAACCTCCTGAGGTGTTTGTTAATGAGCTGATTAGATGAGTGTAGTGTGCTAGAGCAGGGGAAATGCTAAAAATGTGCATTTCAGGGGGACCCCATGAGCAGAACTGGGAAATGCTGCATTAGCGCATGCTTAGCTAACGCGATGCTATCATCTCGCACAGCCGGCTAATCCCTCTAGATGTGTGCAGATGCCTTTACAGTGCATAACCCTTCACTTTCATCGTGGTCAAGCTTTTGACCACAGCTCTGTGGTCATTTCCATGTGAAATTGTGTTCAGCAGAGCTGAAGGCCCTCAGTTTTAGCATTACATATACAGTGTTTTGCTAAGTGCCTAGGAATCACAGGACCTTCTGGCCTCGGTGTCTGAGCTGTGGGGCAGCATGCAGAACCACTTGGTTGATGGAAGAAAAGCTCATGGATTAGGGAGGAGGGGGAAAAAAACATGAAAAAATAATCCATTCGCCGACGTCACCGTGGATGAGCCAATACGGAGGAACTGGGGGATTTTGTAGGTCATTGAATTTGTGACAGATTATATTGCTTCCCACACTGATTTCTCTTTATCACATGGGGACCGTCTGAATGGGTCTGTACTCAAGGTGCTCTCCAAAGCAGAGCTGCCTTTTTTGTGTCGACTGTCATTTCTGTTTACTGAATGATGCACAGTTTATGTAGGAGTAGGCCTAGAATGGGGTCATCCCACTTCAATTGGGTCATTTTCTTACTATGCCTATCATAACAAGTTTGGATGTCTGCAACTGGTGGTTTCCCAACAGAGATACTTGCTGCTGTTTGTGTTTGGCCAGCAGGCTGTTTCATTCGGCATTGTAGGTTTGCAGCAGCAGCAGCGTAACAGCGCACGCTTGATGAAGGATTTACTGAAAACCATGTGATTACATTTAGTACATACCCTTTAAGCTTTAAACTATGCACGATTAATACAAGTGACCTTGTAACAACCGTTACATAATGCACTAAGCTGCAGAACATCTTTTTCTAATGCATGATAACAGATGGATGGTTGACCTATAGCAAGAGTGCTCTTTGATATCTTTCCTTAACAGAGAATCTACTTCACCCTGGAGGACATTCTCATTCAGTGAAAACTTGATGTATTCATATCTTTCTTTTCATTATTCACAACATCTGTTTTTAATGGTTCCCATGAAGAAATTCATCTGAAATTTGGGAAGATTAAACCCAGTTATTTGTACTTGGTCGAGAAATATTAGTTTAACAGCCAAGCTGAGTCGGCTGGTTTTGCACTATGTGAAATATTGATTAGATCACTTAGAAAATCTCAGCAGTGAGACATCTTCCCCGGCCTGCTTTCAACCTCTGTAGAAATCTGTTTTTTTTTTTATCAGAAATATATTTGTCTGTTTCTGGGCTTCTATATAAATTCCTTATAATCATGTGTGATATATTATTCTCAAATCATAGTGGGATTGCATTTGTACATCTGGTTACAGTAAAGCCCAATTTTGCCAATAACCTTTAAAAAAATATACTATTTGTCCAAAATAGACACTTTCTTATCCAGTGTTTCTTCTGAAATCCATGGTATCAATTGGGAGTTTTTAACAGCCTCTACTCTTATTAGAAGGCTAGATGTTGGAACACTGCTGTGAGGATTTGATTGCGGTCAGCCATAAGATCACTAGGTCAGGTACTAATGTTAGGTCAAAAGTGTTGGATCACATACATCTCTCCGACTCATCCAAAAGATATTGGATGGAGCTCCTTCACTCCAGTGAGCGCAGTTCCATTGCTCTACCGGCCAATGCTGGGGGACTTTAAATGCCTTTAGCTGATGCTTGGCCTTTTCGCAGTCTATTGAAAATGCTTTTCTGTGGAAAGTATATAACCCGTGTGTGCTCAACTGAACACCTGTGTCAGCAATAGGCACCCCTTAAATTAGCTAAAGTTAGGAGGACTGTATGCTTCTGGACATGCAGTGCATCCTAAAATACACAGACTTTTGATAGATTATTATTTAAGCTCAAAATTATAAGATCATAGTAACTGTTACAGCCTTTGTAATTTGGTGGAACCTGATCTGGGCTGCTTCAGGTTCAGCGTGTGATCTCTCTTCTGTCCCACAGGGTATTTAACAGTCACCATCGAGCCTCTACCCCCCGTGGTCATGGGCGATACGGTGACTTTGAAGTGCAATTTCCGAACTGATGGCAACCTGAGAGAAATAGTATGGTTTCGGGTGAGTGGGCTCAATCTCTGCATCCACCCCCTCCCCACCCCCTCCTCTTTCAGGAAAAATGGTTTGTTAAACAGCCAGTTGTTAATATCTTGCATAAGTTTTATTGCCCTTGCCCCCCTCCCCTTGCCCTTTTCATACAGTATAAGACGAAAGGCGCGTGAAATATGAAAATATATGCAGGATTACGGGTCCATGGTTCAGTGGTTCTAGGACAGGCCTTTTTCATTTTGGGATCTTTTTTTGGCATGCTGCGCCACAGCCTTGGCAGATGAGTTTCCAGATACAGCATTCAATTACAGCGCATTAGCAGCAGGCCAAAAACTATTTCTTCTTTCATGATGTGATGACATTTTTAATAAAACTCGTGTCACTTCATTTGCTGAACACCAGAGCGGGTTCCGTTTTATTAATTACTCGGTAAAGCTTAAATCTCGGCCGCTCTCTCCGCTTCACTCGGACACTGACTTAAGCTTGATTGGAAATGGTTCAGAAATATCAACTTCTTGTACCATTTTCACCAGTTATAACTGCCAGGAAACTTTCACAGAAGCATTTCAGTTGACATGTATAGGTTTGTTAATGACTTCTCGGTTATAGAGTCTATTTCTGAGTAACTCTTTGATGTTGTTTATAGGTTACAGAGGGTGGCAGCTCTAAGCAGAAGATATTCACCTATGATGCCATGTACAATACCAATTTCTCTCACATGGAGGATTTTCGCAGAAGAGAAGACCTTGTTTACCAGTCAACTGTGAGGTAAAGGTCATGTCCAGCTGAGTCGTAGCTTACATTTGATATTACCTGTTGGGTTCCTGTCAGAATGTACTATGGCACTTTAATACAGTCTATTCAGAGTGAATGCTCTCGTTCTCTCTGTTGTAACTAGGCTCCCTGAGGTTCAAATGGAAGACAACGGGCCATACGAATGTCACGTGGGGATCTACGACAGGGCATCCAGAGACAAGGTGGTCTTAGCATCTGGAAGCATAACACTTGCTGTTATGTGTAGGTTCCAGTCCTGTTTACATAGACCACTATCCCTTCCAATGTTAGCACTGTTCCACTTGAGTTGAGCTGGGCAAGGCACTGTGGCTAAGATCAGTTTGTCTGTAATTGGTTCTCTCTCAGAATTGGCATTCTTCTTGCATAGCCTGTGCGGATGAAAGACTGGATGTTAGATCTCATGCAGTTTACTTTATCAATTATCCTCAGTGGATGATATCTAACCCTGGCCGGATTGAATGCGTTCATTTCAAAGTGACATTTCAGTCAGTGACTTAATAAAAAAAGCTTGTTTTGTTCGCGCTCTAAAGCACTTGAACATAATTCCACTGTCTTTTAGCATTATGCTAAAAACTAATGTTAGAAGAGAGCAGATAATGCTTCTCCTAAATGAGCAGTAGCTCTAAAAGCAGTACAAGCATATTTTTTTGTCTTGGTTCTGAGCTGCCTATTAGCCCGTGGGTCTCGGGGGGAACTCAAAAGCATGTTAAGCCAACTGCTCTAGCTTGCTTTGATTAATTGAGTGAGTAATTCTCCAGAGGAGAGCATGCTGTGACATGAAGAGCGAGATGTGCAGAAGCTCTTGTAATGATCTGCTAAGCCCTGATATAAGTCAAAATCGTCAGGGTTAGACGCCGAAAAAGGATTATGCTAACATGGTGAAAATAGTCAAAAGGTAGTGATGAGTCTGGTTCCCTACATTAGCATTTTGGTGAGCAGATCGCTCTGAGGTCTTCGAGCAGTTTCAAGCTGTCGCTGGCGTAGAACATGGCTGAGGGCTCTTCTGATGACCTTTTGAACTTTTCTTTGTGAACTTTCTGTGGCCAGAAGGATGTTCCAGAGCTGTATCTTCTCTCTGACATTCTAAATGATTTGATACACTAATGAATGCAACCGACTTTTTCCCTCTCAGCACCTCCGAAATCCATCTCCGTAATTGCGGCAGACCAACCGACACGATTCAATCGCTACGAGGCTCAAAACTTCACACTCGTGTGCATTGTGACCGGAGGAAAACCCGCGCCTGTGGTCAGTTGGCGATTTGTTAATAAGACAATGCAGATTCCTCACATGTGAACAAATGACCTCAGAGGCACTACAGACATTCTTAGATTCACTGCAATAACCGATGAGCCCACACTTCAGTTCCTTACTCTGATAACTACATGGCTTGTATATTAGTTTCCTAATATGTACTGAATAATGCATAGCTGTTGCTGAATAATATGTCTGAATATGTGTTAAAATGTCTACGTAATTTAGTGGTTGAGATGTAAACAAAGTCATTTAGAATGGTTTGATATGAAATGGTTCATTGTAGAGAAACATATCAAGATTTCTTTACAGTGGTGGCGACAGGAACCAGGGGTCGCAATGTCTGCAGTGACAATATGGTTATTTTTTACAGTCCAAACCACCATTTAAGCTATTACAAAGTTTTACATGCAGTGTTGATAATAGTTATAGTGTTAAATCGGAAGTATTTCATTGTATACTATCTAACCTTGTCACAGCTTGCAAGCAGCTCTCCACCACATATGCATTAGAAAATACATTTTAACCCAAAAGCTTGTCTTTACTATTTTGTCTTAGCTATCAGGCACACATCTGTAACCATTTCAGGTAATAACTTTCTGTGTATTTTTTAGAGGCATTAAACTATTTGGACATCAGGTTGTTTTTACCATAGCAGTGATGTCGCTTCATTTGCTGAACACCAAAGGTTCAGTTTTATTAATTACTCGGTAAAGCTTAAATCTCACCCACACTCTCTCCGCTTGACTCAGGCACAAACTTAAGCTTGATTGGAAATAGTCCAGAACTATCAACTTCTTGTACCATTTTCATCAGTTATAACTGCCAGGAAACTTTGACGGAAGCATTTCAGTTGACATGTATAGGTTTGTTAATGACTTCTCGGTTATAGAGTCTATTTCTGAGTAACTCTTTAATGTTGTTTATAGGATACAGAGGGTGGCAGCTCTAAGCAGAAGATATTCACCTATGATGCCATGTACAATACCAATTTGCCTCACATGGAGGATTTTCGCAGAAGAGAGGACCTTGTTTACCAATCAGCTGTGTTTACCAAACAATTCTGACCATGTCCATTTCCCTACAATGGGTCATTTCAAACCGCTATGAATGACTTTGTTGAGTCTTAATGATTGACTTATGCGGAGATATTGAAAAATAAGTGGCATGCACTTTTTTAGGTTAACTCATTTGTTTCTTATGCTTATTTCTATACCCTACTATCAGACTCAACACCTATTTTCCATAAATCTATAAATCTCCTTTGTACAGTTGTATTCTTTCATGTGAAAAACCTTTCATAAAAGAAAAAAGGATAAGCTTTGGGAGCTTCAGTTGCCAGCAGGTTGAAAAGACAGAATAATAAACCTGCTGTTTAAGGGGTTATCATGTTACACTATTTAAATGTAACTACATATTTAATAGTGAGTTATGCAATGAATTCCAGTGTACCTTTCTTCTGAGCTCCTGTAGCCTCCTTTCTGTTTGTCAGATGCAATGATACAAACATGGCAAAAAATGTGAAGTATGTGTTTTACTTTGGGCAAAACAAGGCTTAATCTATTGTTTATATTTTCATCTCATCTTCACCCTCTCTTGCTGTGGTCCCTGCTGTCTTAGGTATATTTTAAGCGGGATGGTGAGCTGATCGAGGTGGTCCCCTCAGACCATTCCCACGGAGCGGCTGAGAACCGAGGCTTGTTCTCAGCCAAAGAAAGCAGGCCTCTGATCAGCCGGGACCTGGATGACACCAAGCTGCAGAAGTCCCTGTCTCTCCTCGAGCCGGATGTGGAGCCAGTACGGCTGGACAGTGTCCGGCCCCATCAGAGCTACACGCCAGGAGCCCTTGGCCAAGAGGGTCCACGGCCTACCACCGAGATAATCCCAGAGACTGTGGTTAGCCGGGAGTTCCCGCGCTGGGTGCTGAGCTCCAGCCCGCTTTACTACTTTAACCATACTCAGACGGAGTTCAGCGATGGCACCATGGAGGTGCGGGCCATGCTCACCTGGCACCTGAACCCACAGCTGGACAATGAAGCCCTCTTCAGCTGTGAAGTCAAACACCCTGCCCTCTCCATGCCCATGCAGGCCGAGGTCACACTTTGTGAGTATGAGAACTTACTTAAATGTAAGTGTTGTGCTGGTACGAGTTGATCAGACACAGCAGTGCTGCTGGAGTTTTTTACTCACTGTCCACTCTACTGGACAATCCTACCTTGTTGTTCACCTTTATAGATGTTAGGTCAGAGACTGTAGCTCATCTGTTGCTGCAGAGTTTTTTTTGGTCATCCTCTAGTCCTTCATCAGTAGTCACAGGACGCTGCCCACAGGATGCTGTTGTCTGGATAGTTTTGGTCAGGCAGGTATTATTTGGGTGGTGGCTCATTCTCAGCACTGCAGTGACACTGAGATTTTTAAAGACTCCAGCAGCACTGCTGTGTCTGATCCACTCACACCCGCACAACACAAACTAACACACCACCACAGTATCACTGCAGTGCTGTGAATGATCCACCACCCAAATAATACCTGCCTGACCAGAAGACCATGGTAAAACAGGGATAACAAGTATGCAGAGAAACAGATGGACTAGAGTCTGTAAATATAGAACTACAGTACAGTACACCTATATGGTGGAGCTGATAAAATGACTGGAGCTGATAAAATTGGTATAGATACAAGGAGGTATATCTAATAAAGAGTTTGGTTAGTGTACATACCATTGCCACATGCCACAGGGGCACGGTAAAGTGTATCGCCATGTGGAACTGGAGCTTTCTGCTTGGTGCCATGTTTCTGGCTCCTGGATGCACTCTAATATGTGTTGAGTGAATGTACTTGCACATACTGAATGAATTTTATTTCACTAAGGGCTGACTGTTGATTTGTTTCATCAGAGTAATGATGAAAGGCGACTGAAGTGTGAAGTATATTCCTGCATAAAATAGTAATCTGACATGCATGGAAAAATCTGACATGTATAAAAAGTAATACACTGAATTTACTTGACTCAAATATGTACATCATTTGCACATCAGAGGGGGCCAGTCTGTCAAACAGTCTTGCTCAATTTGTTTAAAAATTGAACAAAAGCCAGACTCTAAAAGATATATGCCAAACAACAATGTTTCCTGAAAAATTGCTGAAGCAAATTTGTTAACCTAAGCTGCTTTCATAGACTCCACTGCGCATTGTCCTTTTGTACTGCAGCTGTAGTCGTCTCTCTCTCTCTCGTCTATGGCTTTCAGTGTGAATTTGGTTTGTTTCTGAATCAACTTTGAAAGTGTAAGTACGTCACTAGATTCTGCCATATAAAAGTATATGCAGTCTGTTCCAGCTGCTTCTGTTTAGTATTCACAGTTGGTACGTCTGCCTTTTCTGTTTGAGAGTTTGAAGGAGGTTTTCTATTGTGTGTGAGTGAGTGAGGGGAGTGAATGAGTGAGTGTGCGGGAGCTTGAAAGAGTTGAGTGAGTGGAAGGGGTGGTTTTAGGGCGCCCAGTCCTCTCTCTGTTTGATACGTGACCGAAAACCTCAGTGGTGTTTTTTTCTCACTTTTTACTCTGAAATGACTTTGACAGTAAAACACTGTGTTTTTCAAACCTCCAACATGACGCAACAGCTTCTGACAATAAAACGTAGCCTAATATAACTGTTCCCCTTTAATGAAATGCACCACTGAATTCCGTTTCTTCCTTTGCTCATTTGAATTATTGATAATAATTGTGTAATATATTTATTAAAGAAACAGCGCGTCACCTCTAGCAGTGAGGTTACACTGAACACCCCCTCCGGCTCCCTTCCAAACTATGGTGGCAGGGTTTCTGCCTTTGCCTCAGTGCCTGCCTAGTTTTGCATCATCATGTTTTTGCTTCTTTGACGGTGAGAATTCCCCCTCTTTGCTTTTTCTTGTGTTTTTGTACTAAATAGTAAGTACGATCCTCCATCTGTCAAAATTTGGGTTCTCACAATACAGAATGTTTTGCCAGCACTTGCGTTCTAGCAATTGGTTCTACCCATCAAGCGGTCCTACCTAGCATGCTCATAACATAAGCATACCGTATAGCATTAATATAGCCTAACAATGTTGATTCAGTGCAGACTATTACTCTTTTAATGCTGGTAGCATTTTCCGATAAAGACATTTGCCAGCTTCCTGTTTGAATTTTCCTGTTCCACCTTAAATAGTGCTGTTTACATTATAGTTCTTGAGGCATTATAATAACTGATGCACCATTTAAGGTAGAAAATTTTAACGAGAAGCTGGTGAAAAAGAAGCTGAATGTCAGCACCAGAATATAAATGCTGCAGCATTTAAGGTGGAACAGGAACATTTAAATAAGAATCTGGTGAAAAAGAAGCTGAATGTCAGCACCAGAATGTAAATGCTGGACACATTTGTAAAGAATCTGATTTCAGCTTCATAGTTTTTCTGGTTGTGTTTTTTGACGAAGAGATTTGATCATAATTGGAAGCTCATGCTCTGGCCTATTGATAAATATGTGCTATGGCAAGAAATTTCGACAAGGTTTCTTCTTCTTTCTATGTCTTCTATCCTCTGCCACAGCGCTACCAAATTAAGGCTGCCGCTTCAATGTAAAATTAAGGCTGCCGCTTCAAAACAAACAAACAAACAACAAAAGGCACTCTCTACAGCCAGTGTGTTGTTTGTATGCTGTTCTGGCCTACTGTATCAACCATGCCTCTTTACACCCTCCTATGTAGATATGAATATCTCATTCTGAGCTAATGAAAGCACAACAGTTTGTAGTTACAGGTGATTATATACTAATAATTTGTTTATTATATTCTTGTTCTGATAATATATTCCCCCTAAATCTTACATACTGCTCCTTTAATCTGAAAGTAAATTCAGTGTATTCCTTTTCTCCGTGTGCAATCCAGCCATGTGCTTTATTCTTTTTTTTCTGTTCTTATCTGTTGGTTACTAATCCATGTGTTAAGAGTACAAAACACTCCAGGATAGCAGATCTGTGTCCAGAGGTGGGCACTCCTGTTATATATCACCAGCCAGTCTGTTAATTTTTTGCTTTGTATCTCACTTTCTTCAGCTGCTCCAAAGGGACCCAAACTCTCCATGACTCCAAGCAGAGCGAAAGTGGGGGATACAGTCCGCATTACAGTGGAGGGATTCCAAGTGGGAACAAAGGGGGTAAGATCATAAGAAGCTCCCTAAGATAAATGTCGCACTGAAGATGGTTGACATTTAAAATGTTGACATTGCAGCTACAAATGCATACAAATACTACTGCAGCTGTATTACCAGGACATACACCATATTCATGAACCAGATCAATGTTTTTGCAGCTCGTTTATTTTAGAGCTGGTGCCGTTTTTTACTACTTGTGTTGTTCTTGACATTTTAATGTGAAAATTCTATTTTGTGTAACTATCCTAACATGCACTCATTTCTCTTTAAATAATTGTTAAATTTAATTTCTTGGACTATTGCCTTGACGTTTTAAGTGTGGCTGGAAGCAATAGCAGACTTCTGGAATTTAAATTACGAGCAATGTATGCATGTTAAAAAAAAGGATATTGCCAAAGGCACTGTGTTACTGTGATTGAACGTTAATTTCCTTTAAATCTCTCCTCTTTTCAGGCAGTTAGTGTAAGATAATAAGTAATACATTAGAATAAATCAGCTTCATAGTTACATTAATCCTGAATAATAGTCTATTGCGGGGGTTTCCGGTTCCAATTCTGGAGGGCAGGAGTCCAACACTGTTTGGTTATTTTTCCTGTTCAAACACACTTACCAACGATGGCAGCTGATTAGTGCATTCAATCAGGTGTGTTTGAGCAGAACAGTTACCAAACTGTGCTAGACAATAGTCCTTCAGAACCTGAGCTGGAGACCCCTGATTGATTTCAGTGTGTTTTTTAGGGTTTTCTGAATTTTTTCAACATGTAACTCCCAGACTTCACTTCCTTACTGTGAAAAAAAGATGCATCCAGCAGAATATGTTAGATTGCAACACACCTACAGAAGTAATGTCTCTCAGTATGGCGTCAGGCCACCATGTTTGCTAGCACAACATGCCAGACGTCTTGGCATGGAGTTGGAGAGGTTCCTAATGGTGTACTGCGATAATCATAATTCATCCTATGCAGTTTGAATATTCTCACACAGTTCCTGCAGATTTTAACACCAGGCCTTCTGAACATGTGACTTGTGACAACAAACAGTTCATCTTGGTGCTGACCACGGTGCCTCCACACACAGAATTTATCGCTTGTCACCAAGACAAAAGCGGGACTCGTCACTGAAGATGACTCGCTGCCATTCTGACTCCATGACATTACAATCTTTGGCAATGTTGACCGTGGTGTTAAGGGCAGTCGTCGTAACGGTCAGCGTGCATGTAGTCCTGCGTCATGCGGCTAACAGGATGACTCATGGAGAGCATCATTGCTTGCTGAATGTTCGCAACTGGCAGTTGGATCAGTCAGGGAAAGCGATAAGGCCTGTCCTTGCTTATGTCACATGTGCCTAACCACCAAGTTTCATTCCTGTCGGTTGATTCCTTCTGGGTGCAACTATTTTTTTAATGATGAGCGTATATTGCACGCACAAGTTTGTAGTACTATTATTATATGCTTTCAAGTCATGTTCGACTTTGGACAATCAAATGGATAGAGTTTTTCCAGAATATCCTGTCTTCTGTTTAGGTCTTCAGGCTTCCTAATGGCTTGCTCATGATTCCTCTGGTAGTGTCCATCCATCTTGTTGCTGGTCATCCTCTTGCTCTTCAAAGATTTTAAGCATAACAGTCTTTTCCAGAGACTCTGCACAGAGTTAGACGCAGGATACATGGGGCTTTATAGAAAAATCTCTTTTATTGAACACATCAGGAGCAGAAGGCTGACACTGCTGGTCACTTCTAGCCACACATTTCCTATACATGAAGCTAGCAATCCCACACAACCACTCCTTAGCCCATTACAGAATGGCACAAATGACTTGTTTAAGCTAACAACAGCAACAACTTATTTAAGGTTAAATCCTCCAGTCATCCATGACCATGCTAGCCTGTAGCGGGATGCTACAATGTGCCTCAAATAAAAGCTTCTGTTTGGTGGCTTGGTGGGGAATCCCTTTGTTTGTTTTCTTTGCCTTCCAAGCTATTCTCAACAGTCATCACCAGCGATGGTTCAATAGCATTCATATTTGTCCTGTCCAGCTTTAACAAACATAAAGAACTGCAGAAAAGACCACAGCCTGGACAAATCTGATCTTTGTTTGTGGAGAGACGACATTGCATTTGAAGATCTTTCCAAGCTCCTTCATCCTTGTTCTGCCAAGAGCCAATCTGTGTTGACTGCTGGATTCTTTGTCCTTAATAATTGATCCAAAATAAGCCAAAGCTCTCCGTCACTTCTACATCTTCACCATCGCCTGGAGAAGTTACTGAGCTCGAGTCACCCTTTTCTTTAACTTTCCTCATAAGGGCCCTCAGATCTGCCTGATTTTTCTACTGTGGGTGTCATTCCATCTGCATTTCAAAGGTTAATGATATTTCTTTCACCAGCCTTGAATCCTCAATCATCCTCCCACAGTCCTGCTTCTCTTATTACGTGGAGCATACGGATTAAATGAGCATGGCAATAGTGGGCTTCTTTGTCCTACTCCTTTGCCAATATGGAACTAGTCTGTTTCTCTATTTTCTGACTGTGGCTTGTTCATCAGTGTAGAGGTTCCTTATTAGAGCAATAATGGTTGCTAATGTTCTGGTGTTACCTTTTTCCTCGCAAGTTCATGACCAAACATCATCCCTTTACTCGCCAGGAGCATCTCTGGTGGTGGAAAGCAAGTCCAGTGTTAACTCTAGTTTTGCTTCTCTTTATATCACTTTTTTTGCTTGTTGACGAACATGGGTTCTTGCTGGGATCGGGGGGTGAACATCAACAATCACTGTGTTTCCTGTTCCTTTCACTGGGCTTCCTTTCATTGGCTACCTGTCCTTAAATGATCTAATCGGGAGCAGCTCCTTCAACATGATTGACAAGAAGTTAGAATACACCGTAGGGGCAGCAGTGCTACTTCTTCATCCTGTCATGTTGGACTGATTTGACTTAACGCTACAGTGACTTACTATCACCTCTTGAGGTACAAAGTGGTGTTATGAGACTGGACGTGTCTGGGCTAGCTGGTTAGCATGCTAACTTACGTAGATATCTCTGCAACACGATGCATAGGCATCTTTGACCATTAAAACGTTTTTTATAAATGTTATTTCTTTAAATTCTGTTAACAGTTTTACTTCATTTTGGAATGTTTTAAACTATAAATCTTACATGTTGTTCCTTTAAAATGATTAGCAATAACATTTTTAATTTAAGTTTAAGTTTAAGGGCTTAAATTACTAAAAGGCATTTCTTTGTGTTTATGTGCTACAGAATGAGGTGTTTCCAGAGCCTCTGTTCACATGGACGCGTGTTGGGGGGATACTGCTGGATGGCAGTGCTGAGAGAGAAGGGAAGGTTCTGGTTTTGGAGAGAGTTCCTGCAGAGCTCAATGGCTCCATGTACCGTTGCACTGCGGAGAACCCACTGGGGTCCACTAACACACATACACGCCTCATAGTGTTCGGTCAGTATTAAACATCCACACACACTTCATAATGTTAAGTTAAATACTTACTCACGGCTCATGTTCACTGTCTGTCTGATTGTTCACTCACTGGAAAGCATCTGATCACTGGCAGCATCTTCTTGCATCCTAAAAACCGTCATACTGAAACTTACTTTTTGTTTTCTGTTTGAACAGAAAATCCAAGAATAAAGAAAGAGACACTCCAGTTTAACGGTAAGACATGAGCACATCATGACTGCAGTCAAACACGTAAGATTCTTAATAGCTCATTTTACTACTGCCATGGTCAGTTTTGTCCCAATAAAAATGATCTCAAAACTAGACTAAACTTCCTTAACGTTAATGTTTGTGTGTTCTTGCTCTATTCCCACATTATCCAACAAAAAAATTCTATTCAATTTTTATTTTAGCAATTTTTAGTTATGCTGAGCTTGAAAAACAGCATGTCAGTCACTTTACAGTCAATTTTGATTCTTGTTATTCAGTTTGAAATGTAAAAATTGCATTCAAATTATTGACTCACATCTAAGTACATATGAATAAAACATATCCCAAGATCAGTGGTGTTACATTATGTTTTATGTATAATCATGGAATATACACTCATCATCAAAAGAATAGTTGCACCCAGAAGGAACTGTGGGATTGCAATTCTATTCGGAAGGAAGATAAAGTTAGTGAAATGTCTTTTTATTTCTGATAAGTTTGTTTGGATGTTTCATTGGAGCTACTTGTGAAGCATTAAGCCATTTTAAAAATAAAGCAATGCAATACAGTACATCGCTGCTGTCGGAACAAAACCTTGTAACTCCAAACAGGGTAACTTTACAGGAGAAGGAAAAAACTTAAAGATGCAGTACAGAATTTAAATCTAATATACTTTTTTTCTAATTCATTGAATATCAGCTCACAACCTGCTAGCTGTCCATTCAGTGTGTGCTGGAAAGAAATCAGTGCTTGTACACAACCCTGACCCTGTCAATTTGAAATTAACAAAGTGGCTCAAGTAGAGCCACACAACACTCCTCCAGCCCATCAGCAAACAGGGGGCATTTGTGCTTCTGCACAGGACAGAAGGAAGAAAAAGGGCTGTATGATAAACACAAGAAAGAAAAATGGTTGAGAAACACCCAAGGAGGAGGAAATCTAAGGAACATAGACTGAGAAAGAAGTTCTTAGATTAGACAAGAGCCGTGTCAGTGAGGCATTTGTTGACGAGGCTAAAGTTGGCTTTATATTGACATTTTCCTGTTCCACCTTAAAGGGTGCAGGAGTTCCATTCTGACAATTGAGACACCTGAACAGAACTGCTGCACCATTTAAGGCGGAACAAGAAAACCTATTGGTCCCATCATCTGGAAATTTTGCCATGCTGTAAAGGCCCGCTAGCGTTTTCAAAATCTGTACAAATGCAACAGCAGTGATATGTAGTATTCTACATTGCTTGTGACTTTGAAGCCAAAATGTGAGTGGAACAAAATCTGTCAATTTGTAGTCATTTTGTCAGCGATGTTATGGTCAGGGGTAACCAACAGATGTTTTTCAGTGTAATAGACTGTATTACTTGGAATTGGTTGATTCCCCACCCCAATAGCAGAATAACCCTAATATTGGATTAATGTTGGATAAGCAATATTTCTGTGACCATGCTTGTTTACACCGTGTCATTTATTCTTGAATATTCTGTGCTTTTCAGTTGCTGACTCCGGTGAAGTGCTGTATGGGCCCACGTTTACGATGCTGCTGCTGTCAGTGACCCTGGAGTTTACATGAACAGAATGAGATGTGGCTCACTCGTGTCCTCCTCTTGACAGCTTCAGCTCTGCAGTCACCTTGTCTCTCTCTCTCTCTCTCTCTCTCTTTTAGCTCTGCCCTGTCTGTCAGGATTAAACACAGGTGAAATAAATAGACCCGAAAAAAGACCAGTTGCGCTCTGGTTCAGCCACGGTTCCGTTTCACACAGCATAGCGCACGTCTATCCTAAAATCATCACTTGCCTTGGCTTTGCACTCATTTCTCTTGAAGTGTCCACATAATGAAGTATAATTCAGAAGGAATGAAAGACGTCCTGGTCATACAGAATTTTATCTGCACACACTGAAAATGTCCTGATGCTAAGCTATTTTTTCTTGTTGCCGTTGCTGTTGTTTGAAGGGGAATTCCATCGAATATTTCTAAAGTTCTGTAGAAATATCATTCAGAGTGGTTTGATGTGAAGCACGCTGCTCTAGTGAAACTTGCCAAGTCTAATTGTTCACAGTCAGTGTGCCAAGCACCCCCCTGATATTTGGGGGTCTCATGTTTACTGGCTACTCCAGCATCGGCTGGCTACTAACTCACACGTATTATGGGTTTTGTTGATGCTAGCTTGTTTTCAGTTCACCCTCAAGTGTAATATCAGAAGCTTGCCGATGTGGATGAAACAGCTAAAATAACATTTTCTCTGAATCTGAATTTAAGTGTCGAAGTGTTTACCCTGAAGAACAGCAACAGCATAATAATGAGATCCCACTTCTGACACCACTGTAAGCGTAAGGGACTGCCTTGATGAGCTCACAGAATCCTGGGTCTGGCTCATAATCAAAGCTTATGTTCATTAAAGCAGTAAGAAAAAACACTGTCTCTCGTAGCTAAAGCAAGAAAAACATCCCTCGTTAAATCCACAGGCTAAAAACACAGCCTAACTTAGCCTGAAGCTAAAAACATAGGCCCTTTCTCCCACCTAAGCAAAACCAGCCCACCCATATTCAGTGCCCTTCAAAATAATTTTATTTTCAGAAATTGTGATGTATTTAAGAGGGTACAGGAGATTCAAATGGTTAATATGGGGGTCCCAGACCCCCCAGGATCCTCTACATTTTGCAACTTGCTCACAGTGGTGATGGTGAGGAGCCAGACGTCAGAAGACTACATTAATGGTTATAATACAATGCAACCCCAGTTTAACACTATATTTACCGTTATTTATCATTATCAACATTACATGTAAAACAGTGTAGGTTCACTGCTTGATTCAGACAGTAAATAAAACATATATTTGTGTTGTAGACCAGCGGTTCTGGAGGCCCCCTGCTCTGCACGTTTTAGGCTTTAACACACCCCTTGCAAGGGCTTGGTAATGAGCTGAAGATGGGTTGAATCGGGTGTGTTGGGAGCAGGGAAAGCTCTGAAATGTGCGGGGCAGGGTGCCTCCAGGAGCAGGGTTGAGAAACACTGTTGTAGATATTGTGATACTGTCTTTATTTGTTTTGTAGACATTGCGACCCCTGGTTCCTATCACCACCACTGTGAGGTAAGCTCACAGTTTCTCAACCATTTCGCGTCAGACCACTCGGAAGGACTTTGCCTGCATCTCAATGACTGAATACGCAGTAAGTGGAATTCCCCACTTTAACATGTTCAAGCTCATGTGCCACATCTCACCAGTAGGTGGCGGTGGAGACTTCACAACGAGAGAAGCGTGTCAAAAAAGAGAGTCCTACAAAAAGCAGTATGACTGAAGCGCTGTGTGATTTTGGAGCGGTTATGTAATGCATTAGAGACCTATTTCTAGAGTAAGGCATATAACAAACAGACTACTTTCTCTTCATATCAAGTCTTAGAGGATTTTATACCTTGCTTTTTTTTCTTTCTGTAGAAAGTCCTACCAACTGTACTGATATTTTGTATCGCGAGAAACAAAAGAAGACAAATAAAAGCTCTGCTATTTAATCGCAACCCTCTCCAGTGGTATTTGTTGTAGGCTGCTATGTGCTGGTGTCTCAGTAGCCGATAGCTGTACTCAGCCTGATATGAGCAGCCAGTATGGATCTACAGGACTTGCTTAAAACGTGTGCGCATGTATGGGAGGAGTATGTGCTTTCCCCAAACACTAACAGCGGGCTTCTTAAAGCCTTATATCGAGAAGAGTAGCCAGGAAAGCTTCTGAAAGGCTGGGCTCTTCTGAACAAACTGACTCTGGTTAGGAAGCCTCTGAGTGAGGGAGGTCTGATGCTGAGGCAGGACGTGAGCACCTACTCCTCTCTCATTCAGATCGTGCGTACCTGAGAGCGAGAGAGATAGAGAGGAAGACACCGCAGCTGACACGTTACACCTGAACTGGTAGAAATGTGAGTTTGGCTCTGCGCTTTATATCGAGGAGCGCTCACACCAGGAGGGTCCTACCATAGCCCCAAAGCTGCGGGAAACTTCTGCAGGAGGCTGAGCAGCAGTGGCGCACACGCACACTCACGCACGCTCACTCTCCCTCTGGACTTCAGCAGCTCTCCTTTGGTTTCTCCAGCAGTGGGTACACTCGCTCGTCATGATGGATCTAAGGCTGTGGGGATGCGCTCTCCTGTTTCCCCTCCAGATTTTGCTGTGCGTCCTGAAGGCAACCGTGCGCTTTTTGCTGCCCCCGAGGCGCAAAGACCTGGGGACGGATGTGGTGCTGATTACCGGAGGTGGCAGAGGAATTGGCCGGCACCTGGCCAAAGAGTTTGCCAAGCAAGGAGCCAGAAAGGTACCACAAACTTATACAGCTACAGGGTACTTGCGTTCCGATCTGGGACGCACGGTTACGCGTCATTTATGACTCCGCTTAGATGAGCAGGCAGTGCATGGCCATCTGTACGCTGTTCTACACTGTAAACAAATGATTATACTTTCATCCCTTTTACTGTTTTGTCAGCTCGGACTCCCTAGAGTAGTTCAGATCACCAAACACTTGGATTTGTGTTGGTGTCACTTATTATTACTGGAGCTTCAGTTAACTCAATAATTACATGAGATCATTGACTTTATTACCTGTAGAGCAATGCAGCAATTTCATAGGCAGTGCATTTGACATGTCACTTCTTTTATAAAGCCCTGTGTGTTCTTAAAACTTTGTCCTTAAAACTTCATATTTGTCTCTGAAGTTTGGCAGAAGACTGTATGAAGCCTGTCTGAAATGTTATGTTAGGTAGTCTTCTAGGGAATGTGCCATTACAAGCACTTTGAAACGAATTGTGTGGCACTTATACAGTACACTGAGAAGCCTATAAAATCATTTTAACAGTCGAGCTAAAGGCCATTGTGATGATAACCCATTTTCCTTCTTAAAGGAATAGTTCACTTTGAAATACCAATGTTCCCCCAGGTTTGTGCACTTGAAGGAAAAGTTCAGTCAGAAATGCCAATGGTTCCCCAATGCCTGGTTAAAGGAACAGGTCAATCAGAGATGCCAGTGTTCCCTCATTTTCACACTTAAAGGAACAGTTTAGTAAGAAATGGCAGTGTCTCCCATTTCCCCAATAGTTCAGTCAGAGATCTCAGTGTTACCCAGTTTTCCCACTTAAAGGCATAGGTCAGTCAGAGATGCCAGTTCCCCCCCCCCCCCCCTTCCCCCACGTAAAGGAACAGTTCAGTCAGAGATGCTGGTGTTTCCCCATTTTTCCAGTTTAATGAATAGTTCAGTCAGAAATGCTAATGGTTCCCCAGTTTTGTGCACTTAAAGGAATAGTTCATTCAGAAATACCAATGTTTTCCCAATGCCCAGTTAAAGGAATAGCAATGCCAATGTTTCCTCATTTTTCCCCTTAATGGAATAATTCAGTCAGAAATGCTAAAGTAGCTAACAGTGGAGGGAAGTGAATAGCCCCCAGTTAGCATGATGCAAATGCCATCATACTAAGTGGTGGTTACTAGCTTCTATTCATACATGCTTAGCCGTGTAAGCTTATGTGTCTGGGCTACTCTTTTAAGCACAGGCTCTCTATGTTGTGGTTTTTGGCTTTCTGTGTGATGGCACTAGTCAAATGTCTTCAGCCCACAGAGGTTGGAGTGAACTGCCACTGCCCCTGAACGCAGAGTCACTTGTGTTTCATACGCCTCCTCGGATTCTCCTCTGCGGGCACACAAACACAGGTGTTTCCTAAGCCTTTCTGCCTTTACAAATGCCCAACAATGGAGTGCTGACAGACAACACTGACTGTTTTGTTGAGCTTAAATGATCTATGACTTTTTAACCTCCTCACTCATACTTCCCTGTGTTGTATGAGGAAAAATGTAGAATAAAACAAAGTTGAACACAATATCACCACAGTGTGTTTGGCAGTACAGTCAAAAGTCAACTTATAAACCTCACTGACCCCTTACTAAAATAGAAAGATAATACAGGGACGCTAATATCATTTAAGCTTAAAGGTTTTCAGTGAGATCAATGGGAAAACTGCTCTACTTCAGGAGAATGTGTGTGTGTGTGTGTGTGTGTGTCTGTGTGTGTGAGGGAGGGAGAGGAGTGCATGATCGTGGGTGTAGGTGTGTGCATCCCTGTGTGTGAATGGATCGCATGCAGGTGGTGCAGTAGGCGAAAAAGCACCTTACAGATTGGTTACCACAACCAAGTTCATTGGCAGGTCAGCCAGCTTTAGTAGAGTAGGGCTGATGATGTCATCAGTGTTATTGTGCAGGCTTCTCACTCCCAGAGGAAAAGACTCAAATGGAAAGCCAGAAGAGTTGAGTGTGTGAGCAAATGTGTGTGTGTGTGTGTGTGTGTGTGTGTGTGTGTCTGTGTGTAAGCCAAGCTAAGCAAGCATACAAAAGTCAGAAAGGCCATAAGTGTCAGCTCCTCTCCTTTGACCCATTGTTCACTGGAACATCATAAAAATGTTTTATCATAAAAACTGCTTGTTCCTTTCTGCACTTATGCATATATAATAGTGTTAAATTATATAACATAGCATAATATAATTATTGTACAGTACCGTGCAAAAGTCAGAGACCGCCCCTCATGTATTTAACTTCTAGTCAAAATTGCCATCAAGTACAAATTACTCATTTTCCAGTCTGTGGTGTTTCCACTTTTGGATTTATTAAAGCTTCCATTCTTTCAGTATTGCTTCCAGGTTGTCACAAAATTCTGCAGGTATATATTTATATTATATTTTCACACCTCCAAAGTTCAGTCTTAGATGGTGGTTGTGCATTCTGCTTCTCATGATGCAAATAATACCAAACAATTTCAGTGATGTTGAGGTCTGGACTCTGGGATGGTCAGTCCATTGTTCTGAGAACTAAATAAAATTAATCAAAATTGCCCACAACAGTCATGATAGGCACCAGACGTCTGATAGGTTTGATGCTTCTGAAAGCTACGTCACACTAAGCTACAGGAAATGTGAAATATCTGATACAATGTTTAACAGTAGTTTTAAACATTTTCATTTTCATCAGTCTATTCACAGGCGAGAAGTACATGCAGAGAGTACCAATATTTTATCCATTATTGATATCACATATTAAAAAATCAGAGGACACATGCAGGTTCACTGGACGTTTTGGACAGTAGTAAAATACCTATATTTGAATGGTAGACATTCCTATCACCAACACTGTGAAGTAAATATGAGTCAGAAAGTTTCTCTACAAGGAACCATTTCACATCAAACCCATCTTCTTGACTTCGTTCACATCTTATGACGATTTAGTAATGCTGATATTTTGAAAAATATGTGGCATTTCTCTTTAAAAATGTAAATTAAACTAAATTAAACCAATATTAGATAAAAGACCATGAGGGAAAGACTGAGTAATCAATTATTTTTACCTATTGAATCACAGTTTATTATTCCGTTATTAACTACAGTGTATTGCTGAATAACTGCTGTAATCTACAATAAGACTATAACAACTACATAGATAATAAGATACTGCAGTTTGATGGCATAGGCTACAATATATGCAGAACAGTGGATATGATAACAAGGTAGGTGTTCGGCAAGTGTCCCAGAATCAGGGCGGATATATCAAACAAATTGGTGTTCTTATTAGACCGATTGCAGTATAGATATGAATCTGCGTTTGAATGTGATATGCACCTGCAGTGATACAAGATAGAGGAAGTCCTGCAGTATGTAAATGGTAGAGTGTAGGGTTAAAGGTGTAGAGCCAGGAGAGACAATGTTCCCAGCTGGGCATTGGCCCAGGTCTGACCCCAGCAGGACTGCCCTAATGAGGGGGAACGCAGGCATCCCCCTCCACTTGTCCTCCAGCGGCCCTGCAGCTTGAACTTTTCCTGATAATGGGACACTTTCTGTGTGCTGATTGTGACACTGGTTGGGCACGAGTCAGGAGGCAGATCATTCAGCAGTTTAGAGTGCACACCTGTTGCCAGCATATCCTGGTGCGCTCTCTCTCTCTCTCTCTCTCTCTGTTTCCTCTCTCCCTCTTGCTCTGTCTGTCTCGCTCAGATATTAAGCAGACAAAAAGGGTTCATCAGACGACTGAACCGTGTAATGCCTTTGAGCATGCTTGTGTGTGTGTATGTGTGTGTCTCTGTGTGTTTGTGTGTGAGTGAGAGAGATGAAGACGGACGGGGTGAGGGAGGAGGACTCATTCTTGCGTTACCTCTCTCTGACCCCTCCCCCGAATGACAGATCTAATAGCCAGTGAGTGGAGCGGCCCACGCAGGCTGACCCCGTCTGCTATCACTCTCACTGGCTCTCCCGCAGCCTCTTGCAGAAAGATATGGGAATACATCACTGCGTTTTCCTCAAGGGAACTCCAACACTTCGTGCAATGATGTTTGGCAGTCTCAACGACTGTCGGATGTTCCGAGTTGCATTAATCATTAACCTGCAAGTGCCTTCAACCGGTTCCACTCTTAAAAATAATGGCGGTTAAGTGGTTATTGGTTCAAGTGTACGGTGGGCAGAAAAAGTAAATTCTGATTAACCTGTATTATCTTGAAAACAGTACAGAACATATTTGATGTTTTTCCTTATGAACTGTAATGGTTTGTTATGTTTGTAGATACATGATTATGTCAGTGTTTTATTTGATGCCTGCTGTGCATTTCCAAAAAAGCTGGGGCATGATAACTGCTGTGTTACGTCACTTTTTCTTTTAACAACACTTTTAAAAAAGCAAAATAGACACCATTTTTCCTTATTCAGGTGTTAAGAAGGCAACATTTCACTACTGTTGGAACAAAATCTCCAAAATGATAGTTTAACAGAAGAAGGGAAGAAACTCTATACTTTACTTTTAATCTAAGCTAATAACACCAGACATTTTTATACGAGCAATTGTGGGTCATTTATTTTAGTCCATTCACCATGAATTTTACCCACAATGTAAGAGGCAACGTGTACTTTCACAATATGCCAAAAACTGAAATTTGTCAAAAATGGAGATGCAAGGTTTTGTTCCGACAGCAGCAATATGTGCAGACATTTCTCAGCGTCAATAGTTCCTCCAAATTAGTGTCATGGGCACTACTACACCACTGCCTTGACAGGCCCTGGCTTTTGAGCTTTTTACGTTGGTAACAATCTGGATGGTTTTTACCTTTATTGGTCTGGAAAACACCACATTCATGCATTCCATAAAATTTAAAAGGCGCACATTCCTCAATTCTATATCCTAAGCCTTAAGATATGGATTCTTATGCAGTTTAAGCAATTAATTGCAAGTAATTCTAGTGCGTTAGAGCATGGAAAACACTAATGTATGTAGGGAAAAGGTTCTCCAGTGACCTAGAAGAGGTTCCTGGATGTTCTTCCCCAATTTTGCTGCCCATTAACAGCTCCTCCTCCCCCTCCCTCAGGTGATCCTGTGGGGCCGCACTGAGAAGTGTCTGAAAGAGACAAGTGAGGAGATAACCATGACGGGGACGGAATGCCACTACTTTGTGTGTGATGTGGGGAACAGAGAGGAGGTGTACCAGCAGGCCAAGGTGGTGAGGGAAAAGGTAACATAAAACTGACCATGTTTGCTCAGTACTGAGAACACCTCCACGGATCCAGAGCAGAACATGTTTGCAGTGTATGAAAGTATAATGCCTCATGGCCAATGTGGACGGTTGATGTGCTTTACACTGGCTGAATGTCTAAAGATAAAACTTATTTTTACAGCGCCTGAGGGCATAATCAGAACACCACAGTCTGTAATTTGATGTGCAGTAAAGCTGAAGGAGGGATATGAAAGACATGAAAACCAATAACATCTGAGGCCTAAAGGAATGTTTCAAAGCTCTGCTGGTTTTTATATACAATGTAATTTTAACAATAGAATCAAAAACCTCAACTTGGCTGGCAACGGGAATACTACAAGGAGCGAACTACAACCTAAAGGAGTGGTCGTCTCTAAACTGCTGTAAACCAAGTGGCTTTAAAACTCACAGAGTGTGGCTTTGAGCTGTGCTTTGATGTGGAATCCGGTCCAATCACTGTGTTTTGGACTCTTTTAAAGGTTGGCGATGTTACCATTCTGGTGAACAATGCAGCAGTGGTTCATGGGAAAAGTCTGATGAACAGTGATGATGATGCACTTCTGAAAACTCAGCACATCAACGCACTCGGCCAGTTCTGGGTAAGTACGAGCCCAGTGCTCTGGCTCATTTTCTTCCCTCTAAGGAATACGAGAGTATCGTCCCACAGTAACCTTCCCCTGAACCCAACAATTGCACACGGCTTTCTTTGTGGATTTCAAAACATTCTTACTTACATAAACACTTGCAAGTCATTTGGCATGCGATCTGTTTTGGAATATTCCCTCATAATTAATCGATGTTATTGCCAGGGAAGGGAAAAATCTGCTTTAAACATCGCATTCCTCACATAAAACAATCAGAGGTTCCTTGTATAGAAGACGTTCTAAAATAACAAATCCAGTCAGGATAACTGGCTCCTCTTCAAAGGACTTCCTAGCGGTTCATTTGCAATAAAAGATTGAAGCCCGAAACTGCGTTAAAGTGATGTTTGGAAGAAGTCGGACTGAATATATAGGTCCAACAGTGGTCACGTTGAGAACGAAGTGGATGATAATCAAAGGAGGCGTTCAGATGCTTTAGATATATGTCTGGTAACCAGTGCTGGAGGTGGTAGTACTTTGTTGGGCTCCTAACTTGAAACACATGGAGGTTTTTGGCCGCAGAGCCTTTGATATGTTGAGGCATGGCAAGGCCAGTGGATAGATGTAATAATAGTAGTTCGTAGTCATTAATCCTCTGACTTGAGATCAAACAGCAAGTGTGGGCCAAAATTCAAACATCTGCTAAATCAATTAAAGTCTTCTAGCTGGACGCATGATTTTCACTTAAGGGATTCCATGGCCTTCCTACAGTCCTCATCACTTTTGTGCTGAAGCTTTTCTTCTTGTTATTGGAAATTCCTAAAGCTAGTCAGGGGAATAGCAGTGAAAAGCAGAACAATGCAGAATGTGTCCCGTCTCTCCTCCCCACAGACCACAAAAGCTTTCCTTCCTCGGATGCTGGAGCTGTGCCATGGCCACGTGGTGTGCATCAACTCCATCCTCTCGCTTTCTTCCATCCCTGGAGCTATTGACTACTGCACGTCCAAAGCCTCGGCTTACGCCTTCATGGAGAGTCTTACTCTGGGTTTGCTGGACTGCCCAGGAGTGGACTGCACAACAATATTGCCCTTCCACACGGACACGGAAATGTTTCAGGGCATGCGAGTCAGGTAGTGCACTGCGATCACAGAATGAATTAGGACAGGTGGATCTGATAGTTATAGATCTACACAGTAGATACACTGAACTGGAAGGGCCTGTACGCATGCATAAATACACTTATAGGAAATAATGTTATATATAATGTTATAATTACTATATAAAGTTTGTTCTTTCTTGCCCTTGTCAGGTTCCCTCAGCTCTTTCCTCCTCTGAATCCTGAGATGGTGGCCAAGAGAACTGTAGATGCAGTCAGGACCAACACCGCCTTTGTTGTTCTACCTTGGACCATGCACTTTCTTGTTGCCCTAAAAAGGTCAGGTTTTATAATATCTTAATATAATACAGTGATCAATCATAGCATTAAAACCACCTTGCAGGTGCACTTTGTAGTTCTACAATTACAGACTGTAGTACATCTGTTTCTTTTATCTTGTTCTGACCCCCTCAGGGCCATCACAGAGCAGGTATTATGTGGGTGATGGGTCTGTCTCAGTACTGTAGTCACACTGATGGTGGTGGTGTGTTAGTGTGTGTTACACTGGTATGAGTGGATCAGACACAGCAGTGCTGGTAGACTTTTCACACACTGCGTTCATAAAACATTCCTACCTTGTGGGGCACACTGTAGATGAAAAGTCATCAAAGTCAATGGTCACAGGATGTTTCCCACAGGACGCTGTAGGCTGGAAAAGATTCACCTGCAATTTGGTTGGTGAACTATTCTCAGTCCAGCAGTGATACTGAGATGTTTAAACACTCCAGCAGCACTGCTGGGTCTCATCCACTCAGACCAGCACAACACACACTAACAAACACCACGTCAGTGTCACTGCAGCACCGAGAATGATCCACCACCCACATAATACCTGCACTGTGGTGGTCTTGTGGGGGTGCTGATTATTGAAGAACAGGGTGATAAATGACTATTCATGAACGTAGAGTCGAGTTGACTAATCACTGATGACATCATTAATAAGACCTCAGGAGAAAGGAATCCTTGACAACAAGCGACTTTATAAATCCCAGACGAAGTCTACCTCCACAGATCAGTAGAGAGTGGTGGCGTCCTTGCTGAAAAGCTTGCCCACATTAGAGGTCCAGAGAACCAGAGAAATTTAAAACTCTGTAACCGACTTCAAACTTAACCGTGATGTGCCTATTCCACAGAGCCATGCATCCCATTGTTAGCCTTCAGGAAAATCAGACTCCATCATCTGTTATTTCCTCTGAGGTATCCATATTGTTAGCAGTATAATCACATGTAGTCGACATTTTGAAGTCAACTAATCTGTGGAACCCATAAATTGTAGAACTACAAAGTGCACCTATGTGGTAAGTGGAGCTGATAAACTGGACAGTGGGTGTAGATACAAGGAGGTGGTTTTAATGTTATGGCTGATTGGTCTATATAGTACACTACAGATGTCAGGATATATATCATATAACAGTTTAAGACAGTTCTGGTGTTTCCTGATAACGAATGTAGTCACTCAACCAAAAGATTTTCAGTTGAAGTTTGTTTGTGTGCTGGAGTTATGGGGCTAATGTACCTTCAATATCTCTATTATTAGCACTAGCACTTGTTACTAAAGGGCAGTGTTTACAAGGCTGCATGACACATATATAAACCTTACATGGCAAATGACTTGGCAACACTTTACATTTAAGTGTTGACATGAATACATTAGTAATACATTAGTTAACATGAAGTAATAGATTAACAATGGTTAACTAATGTTAAGTAAACATGTTATCACCACATTAGACTAATGCTAAGTAAACATGTAACAACTATGTATTTATATCTTATGAGTAGTTATTAGACATTTAATTAACATTAGTTAACCATTGGTAGTTTATTACTTCATGTTAACTAATGTATTATTTCATGTTAGTTAGTCAATACTTAATGTAAAGTGTAATAATGACATATAGATATTTATAGTGTCAGTTGTTGGTGAAATGACATTGGTCGCTTGTTGGAAATAAGCTTTTATCTATAGGTTTATGTCAGCTGTCATGAGGCTTATGCAGGTGTCATGTAGCCTTACGAATACTCCCGTTCAGTAAAGCGTTCAGTAAAGGTTCAAAACCCATCAAGTTGTCAAAACTACACTATGTAAGATGTGGGGATTCTGAGACCTCTCTGATGGAAATATGTCATTGCCCGCAACGTGCAAAAGAACATATTGTAATGGGGGTTGTGCCCTTCAGAGACAAGGAATCTGATTATGATGTGAGGCCGTTTTGATAGAGAACTCAGTCAGATGTTTGTATTTGAGGCATAAACATGGAGATGGACTCTTTTTGAGTCTGTGTGTGTGACACTAATGTGTAAAGATGTATGGCATAGTGCCAAAAAACTCGGACCTCGCACATCTGACTTTTAAATTACCTTTAAATTCAAATTCAGACTTTCGAGAGTGAATCACAGCAGCACAGAGGCACCATAGTTTACACTTTTTGTCCAACCTCCTATCACTTTAGCTACGATGATCATACAGCATTTTTGAATGTTGTATTCTTATTCAGTGAGTCCAGTTTTTTATTATTGTATGCACCTGTACTTCTATGCTATGAAGTGACCGCCTTATGAAGACTTATAAGACTGCTGTGTTTACTCTCTACTCCATTTTTTAACATTTAATGTTTCCTGCTTTGGCCCTTAGCCTTCTGCCACAATGTGCTCTGGAGGAAATTCACAAGTTTGCTGGAAGCTACACCTGCATGAACACATTCAAGGGACGGACATAAAGAGCTGACCGCAGGGAAGGATGGAATGTGTAACATTTTGTTCGACAAACTTATCAAGCAATGCAAGCACTTGGTCCCTGGAACAACAAACAAGCTGTAGCAAAGGACTTCAGGATCACAGGATACGGTGTATCGCAGCGGCTTGTTTATCCAGCATCATTTTGTCAGTGGGTGTAGCATGGACTGATCATTTGTAGTTGCTTATGCTGGTAATATTGATGTGTTAGTCTGAACGGCTCACAGGTTTGCTGGCTAGTCCGCTCCTCGGACTTGGTGAGAGTACTGGAGTAACCCTGTATTAACCGATAGAGAAACTGGTTTGGGGAACGTGTGTATAAGTTTTCCGATGAGGATGTTAAAGCCTCACACCGTGGATTTAGCCTATGTTCTGTAGACTCTTACTAATTTTACATGCTTTTTTTTGTTGTAATTTAAGACAATGCAAGCTCTTTCTCCAACTCATTTTCAGTACATCCAGTGTATCCACCTCCATATTAATGTCAACACTGAATAAACAGTATTTGATATTAAAATAACGCCGGCTAGTGTTATTCCGTGTGCGTTCATGTGGGTTTGAAAACATGGGAATGTATGTCCCTGGCAGTGAGCTTGTTCTTTCTCAGCCAAAACTCACAGGCATTTCATGGTCAGCATTCCTCCACCATGGGCCAGCCAATCATGAGCTCATAGTGCTCGAGGTAGGGTTGTCAAAACACAGGCTCTACTTAACAGGAAAGCATGCTGCAGAGGGTCAGCCACTGGAAGGCTAATGGACAGATTTCAGTGGGTTTACTCAAATAATCAAGGGTTGCCTGCATCGTTTTCGGCTTTGTCAAATGTGTTTCCGTAGCCAGCTGTTACAAATGATCACCTTTAAGAAAGTTACATCCCTTAGAAGGTAAAGTCTATTAAAATACCTCTGCCTCTCCCCCCATATTAGTCATTTTGGACTTGAGATCAGAGACTAGTGCCACATAAAATATAACCCGGAGACTGATTACAGGCAGCTGTTGTCTTTCCCTAATAGCATACCAGTTATAAAACTGTTCTCTACATCTCAGGCATTGCACAAAATAGGATTAGGTATAAGAATTGCACTGTGCACTGGTGGGTAACAAGCACAAAACACTAAATTATTTCATATTGGGCTACAATTCAAACTGACTGATGTTGTAACAGTGTAAAGTGGCATTTAGACTAACATAAGCCCCCAGTTTTCACTCTTAGGGAAAACATTTTCTCCGATGATTTTTTTTGGCATCTTACAGCCTATTTGTTCAACTGCTTGTGACACCGAAATTAAGCGAGCAGTTCGACTCAATTCAAAACTAAACCTTGGATGTTCATGTGGACGATACTGCCAGTGGAAATTTCTCAGATTGGGATCATGACACGAAACTGTGTCATGGCCTGCACGTGTGTTGGAGAAGTCAGCTCAAATCTCAGGGGGCGAGTTCAGAGCAAGGTTAGCCAAATAGTAGATAAATGTGAGGAGGCTGTTGGACGGACAGCTCACCCTGTGATGAACTCTTCGCACAGCAAATAGAACAGCTTCATGAGACCCAACACAGGTGGAAAAGAGGGACTGCGACGGCTGTCCTGGGGCGCTGGTGGGGGCACACCTCATAATAGAACACATATAACCTACATAGCCTCAAATACATCTCATTTCCAAAAATCTCATTTCCAAAAATGTTAGGACGCTGTGCATGTATATAAAACACAAGGCACTGTTACAAATGATGTAAACCTGATGCAAATCATGTAAAAACACTGTACAAACTATTTGAACCCTATATTTAATTGACAATATATCATTGCTCTGCAAAAAAAACAAGTATCTCCAAATGGCAACTATACAGAAGAGGGCAAAACCAAAACCAAACTTTCTTCCAAGCAATTTGGGCCATTTCTGTTGGTCCATTCATCATGGAATTTTCACACAGGATAAATGGCAGCTGTGTTCAAATGATAAAATGATAAATGTTCAAATGATAAAAATCAACAAAAATGGAGACACATGTTTTTCTTTGGACAGCGATGATATCAGATGTTTTTGGAATATATATTTTGAATTTGATGCCTGCAACATGTTTCTAAAAGGTTGGGACAAGGGCAACAACAATTCAAGAATAATGTTTGTCAGGGTAAAGTAGCAAAGAACTTTGATCAGATTTCATCATCTGCCCTACATAATATCATTAAAAGATTCTGAGAAATCTCTGTATGCAAAGGTTAAGGCGCCAAATCAATATTGGATGGCCATGATCTCTGGGTCCTCAGGTGGGACTGCATTAAAAACAATTCTGTAATAGAATGAGCTCAGGAACACTTCCCAAAATCATCGTCAGTGAACACAGTTCATCGCTGCATCCACTAATGCAAAAGAATTTGCTATACATTAACATGCAAAGAAGAAGAAACCAGATATAAACACCATCCAGAAATGTCAGTATTATATGTTGCCTTGGTACTAATTTCAGCTTAACATAGGGCTGAACTTTCAAATCACTCTGAAGGACTTTGTTTACAGTCCAACAACTGACCTAATGCAGAACGCCTGAAACTTCAGTGGGGATGTCTAAACATAAAGGTTCCTAAATGCTTCGTGGCTTAGACATACAGGACCCACTCTTGAATCTCAGTTACAGAAGTGGTTTTTCAAACCACTGTCCATTGAAATGTTCTTTAGGGAACCAACAGTAGTTTTCAAAACACTTTTGGCACGTTTATTGTTAAGAGTGCATGCAAGATCATGTGTGACCCAGATTTGATTTAGTGCCTAGTGCTGCTGTGTTTTGTGTCTTCATTTGAAGGCCCTGTATTGTATTAACTTGTAATTGCTGTTGTTTTCAATTAATTTGAAGCACACATACAATCTCCAGCTAACTTTCATAGCTGTGATTTATTTGCTATTTATGAGACTTGGGCTCTGCTGAAGTCTGTAGTGCTTTTTTGTGCATTGAACTAAAGCAAATAACCAGTTCAATTTCTCGAAGACATTCCTTCCACTGAGCACATTCATTCCTTCTGAGGCGCTTTTTTTCATGGAATAGGTCTCAGGAGAAGTCTTTGTGGTGGAGGAAACATGCATGAAATTGAGTATAATGGTGACACTTGGCTGAACAATCTTTGACCTATGGTATGAGGATTGTGTTCTTCATCTGGCTTCATTTAACGCTTCATGAAATACAAGTTTGGAACTTCTGAACAGATTATCATGCATAGTCATTACACTCTGTATGCCAAACATGGATGCTATTAGATTAGGGTCCTGGAGTGGACTGGCATTGTGTGCATCCATCAATAAGTAATGAGTAAGTGGGGAGGAAAGAGAGACAAACGGACCCTGAGCTGCTCCTCGGTAAGGGGGAGACCCTGGATGCTCCATTACGCTGTCAGTCAGGAAGAGGAATGAAGGCTGGGAGCCCGCAACACAGCCAGGTTTAACTCAAGGGATTCTGGACCTCACTGTGTCCAGTGAGAATTAAGTATGGTTTACACAACCCTGCAAAAGTCATATGAGCTCAGTGATGAAACACATCAATGAAAAATAGGTCATAGCACAGCATATAAGCAGTATAAGCAGTCGCTTAGAACTGTCGAATATGGCCCACCAGTATATATTTAAACAATCATATGAAGAGTATATAGAAGCAAAATACTGGACAAGCAGATAACATTGGTTACATTTGGATTATACATTCACAGCAAAAGTATAGTTACGGAAATAGCTGCACCCAGAAGGAATCAACTGACAGGAATGAAACTTGGTGGGTAGGTTTGACATCGTGAGACATGCGACTGATTCAAGTTTTATGCTCGGTTGCCCATATGATGTAAGCAAGGCCTGGCCTTATCGCTATAAGAGCCACGATTGTGGACAGTAGTGATACCCCCCATGAGTCATCCTGTTAGTGCCAACACCATTGGCAGGCGGCTGCACGACGCAGGACTGCATGCACGCAGGCCCGTTATGATGACTGCCCTTAACACCACGTCAAGATAGTTTGTTGTCACACGTCACACATGCAGAAGGCCTGGTGTCACTCCACCTCCAGCCCTACCGCACAATCTGCAGGAACTGTGTGAGAATATTTAAACTGTATGGGATGGTTTATCACAGAACACCATTAGGAACCTCTACAACTCCATGCAGAGACGTCTGGCATGTTGTATTAGCATGTTTATCATTTATAGTTCCTGGTAACCTTTAACTTCCTTCCGAATAGCACTGCAATCCGACACTTCTGTCTGGGTGCAATTACTCTTTTGATGAGGAGGGTATTTATAAAACATGAATTCCAGATTAAAACATGAGCACAGAATTTCAGCTTTAATCATATCTGGGCAATGTTTTCCCTATAACATATGCAAACATGTTTTTTGTTGTGCAATCCACAAAATTACTGGGACAAATAAATGATGCCTGACTCTGATTCTCTTCCATGTTCTTTAATTGGCAAACACATGAAAGAGCTATGAATTTGAAGGGACAGTTGTAGCCAGTAGTGTTTCTTGTTTGATGTGAATGGTACAAAACAGATTAACAAATAACAAATCAAACCTACACATTGGTTCTTCAATGGTTCTATATAGAACACTCAATAATTCATACCAGGTGGATGCATAAATGTCTGTTGGAATACACATTGTATATGCTGCTTTACAGAACCAAGGAGTTAATCAGAAATCAGGTTACAGACCGGTCAGGTCTTATGATTTAAACCCAAATAAGCATTCATTTTACTTGTTGAAAAGGAATCTGAGGTGAGTCAGCTCACTCTCCCAATAGGTTTGCTTCCTCTTTATATATGCTCTCCGGCCAATTCATTAGGTATACCCCTTGTTTCTACACTCATTGTCCATTTTATCAGCCCACTTACCATAAAGGAGCACTTTGTATGTCTACAATTACAGACTGAAGTCCTTCTGTTTCTCTGCATACCTTGTTGCCCACTGTTCTTCAGTGGTCAGGACCCCCACAGAGCATGTATTATTCGGGTGGTGGATCATTCTCAGCACTACAGTGATACTGACGTGGTGGTGCGTTAGTGAGTGTCGTGCTGGTGGAGTTTTAAACACCTCAGTGTCACTGCTGGACTGAGAAAAGTCCACCAACCAAAACTATCTAGCAAACATCGTCCTGTGGGCAGCATCCTGTGACCACTGATGAAGGACTGGAGGATGACCAACACAAACTGTGCAGCAGAAGATGAACTACAGTCTTTGACTTTACATCTACAAGGTGGACCATTAAGTTAGGAGTGTCTAATAGAGTGGACAGAGACACAGCGCGGACACAGTGTTTCCACTTCAGCAGCACTGCTCTGTCTGATCCACACAAACGTTCCACAAATGTTCAGAAACAGTCCAGCACAGCTTCTCTTTAGAGCTTTAGTGACATGCCACACAGCTGGCCTTCAATTACTAAACAAAACAACAACAACAACAACAAAAAACGGTATTATATAATTAAGCTATGGAGCCCATTAAAAACACTTCCCATTGAAAAATAGTTGCACCCATAAGCAAGCAACCAACAGGAATGACACCTGGTGGGTAGGTTTATTGATTCAAGTTTCACTCTCAGCTACCCACGTGATGTAAGCAAGGGGCCTTATCGCTGTACCCGACTGACTATGTAAGGTCGTCCTGTTGCGCATGCTTTCCATTCTGAGGTATGGTTTTATTAATGTATTGTTCACCATACTGGTTGTGCGGTTACTACCATAGCACGCTGTTGGCAGCAGTGAATAAAAGAAGGCACACATGAAGGATCTGGAAGACCCACACGAACCACGGAGAGAGAGAACCAACAGATTGACCGACGTGTGGAGTGACCCAAAAGTCATGATTCCGGACATTCGGCGAGCAGTGATGCCCTCCATGAGTCATCCTGTTAGTGCCAGCACCATTGGTAGACGGCTGCACAACGCAGGACAACGCAGACTGTTACGACACCTGCTCTTAACACCACGTCAACGTCGCCAACGACTGCAATGGTGTCGTACCAGACTGTCTTGGAGAGACTCAGAACGGCAGCGGGTCATCTTCAGTGACGAGTCCCGCTTTTGTCTTGGTGGAGACCACCAACGAATCCGTGTCTGGAGGCACCGTGGTCATCACCAAGATGAACGGTTTGTTGTCACGTGTCACATGTCCAGAAGGACGCAAAATCTGCAGGGACTGTGTGAGAATATTCAAGCTGCACGGGTTGGATTATTACAGGACGCCATTAGGAACCTCTACAACTCCATGCAGAGACGTCTGTGTTAGCAAACATGGCGGCCCGACACCATACTGAGAGACACTACTTCTGTACGTATTGCCCATATCAGTCTAAATCTATGATCATTTATGGTCCCGGTTAATCTTCCTTCCCAACAGCACTGCAATCCCACACTTGCTTCTAGGTGCAACTATTCTTCTGATGATAAGTCTCTTTCCCACTAGTTTGCCTGTTCTAAACATTGCTCAGAAAAGTCAGACACCCACATTTATGAGACACAATAGTAATTTTAATTTAAAAATCACACGTTTTATTATGTAGGCTTTACATTTTATACAAACAGCAGAGATTTACAATTACTATGACTTACTCTTTATATTACTGTCCAGTAGTCTGTGCCTGATATACAAAGAAAACTATTACACACAGCTGCAGATTCACTGTAACAGCATGGGAATGGTGCAGAATCAAAATCTCATGCAGTACCTCGCTGCTCTCACTGATAAGAGGGAAACGTCTTTCAAAGTGGACGTACTTTCAAAAGGGTACTTTAAGTAATCAAGGAAGTCATAAACATCTTTTTGTTCTTGTAGAGCTTAATGTGAAGTTACTGGGGGAAAAAAAAACATCATGAGCTCCAAAACAATCTAATGAACATTTATTCAGGTTTTAACACCTTGCTCATCTGTAAACATTAAGAGGGAAAAATATATCGGCCTAAAGTAAATATAGGAACGTAAAGTAAAACTACATATACCATAAATGCATTTCATAGCAGTGTTATGCTACAGTTATGATATATAATAATGAGAAAAGGATAACAGCTAAGGAAAGCTCTGAGCAAGAATATTTGGCAGATTGGCAGATTTAAGTTCAATTTATTTCAAACTGCAGGCATAGAATGAATGAAAATCAGTGCTAGTGGTGTTTAGGGTACCCCAAAAATACCAGTGAGAACAAAAGGCACAAAATCTTAATCACACTTAATCACTGCAAGTAACAGTAGTTTATTTCAAACAAAATGAATCAGTCTATGCACTTCACATCCAGGTCCTATATCAAATTATTAGTGATTATTGTAGTGTTCATATTATTACTAGTTGTCATATAGTTTTGCATACAACCTTTTAGAGGCATATCTGTTATTATTAGTGATCCACAAGACTTATTTGCTGTTCTGTCACAAAAAAGCTCTTAAAATGCTTATAGAAAAGATATACAAATAAATAAAAAGAGAATTAAACAAACGCCAAAGGTTTAAATGTCAGAGCAAGACTGCAAGCAGCATGATGATCTATACCAGTAATTGCTCACTACTGAGCAGTGAGAGCAGCAGCAATATGTTACTTCTATATCAGTGCAATTTAATTACCAACCACACAGAACCCTCAGATATATAGAAATAAAAAAAAAACTTTTTAAAGGCAGTTTTGTACAGCAACCCCAACGTCCATATAATTCTCCATAATTTCTCCTTAATGATATGTACAATACATGGCAGACAGTGGCATACTGGTGTGTATCTATATATGTACATATTTGCTCTATACACAGACATATACACATTAGTTATAAGGATTTATGCAACTTTATGCAACAAATACCACTCAAACTCTATAAACAGCTGTAAAACAAAATATATATCTTTTAAGTTCAACAGAGAACTTACTAAAATACTTGCATATTTCTCATAGTTAAATCTGTGCTTAATGAAGAATATTACAGTGGACAAGTTTACAGCATGAAACAATCCCTTCATCATGAGCGTGTGCAGACGACTGCGTAAATGGGTTCCCATTCTTTTCTTTTTTTTTTTTTTTCAAGCCACAAAAACTCTACAAGGAAAAAAAATGCCTTTAATTCAAACAACTGGAGAACTATGTGGATTTAATTCAGTTAGGAGTCCAATAATAAGCTGTCCTCATTCTCACTGGGGGGCAACATGAGCTGCTGCTCATAGTAAAGGCTCTTGGCATAGTTGACTTCTTGGGAGATCTTGACAGCAAGGCTTTCACTTTTCACGTGAACCTGGTAGAAAGAAAGGGTCAGAGTTTTTACAGGTCAAACTAAAAAAGATTATTGAATTATACTCTAGGGCTGCACGATATATGATTTCAGCATCATTATCGCAATGTGCACATGTGCAATACTCACATCACAGGACATGCAATGTTAACATGTCATGCTACAACTTTTTTGCTGGATACAGAAGAAAAACTTGCAAAAGGCTTCTTGGATGCACAAAGAAGCGTTGTCACAGCAAGAGCATTAAAGTTCCGGAACAATGGCTCACACTCACAAGAGTGCTGAAAAGCAATTTCTCAGCTTTTTATTATTTTCACCTCTTTCACCTCTTATTTCACCTCTTTTTTTTTTTTTTTACAGTGAATAATGTGGTGAAAATTCCTGATGCAATGTCAGTTTTTTCCAATATCGTGCAGACCTATTACACTCATTCTTAAAAATGACCATAACAAATACAGAGTAGGTGGTCTCACCATAGGCTTTTGATGAGATGGGCCTGGAATGGCCACTCCGCTACTAGTGCTTTCAGCTTTCTTGGTGAGCTGAACATACACCTTCCCGTGATCCTTGGAGACCAGACAGTGATAGAGGTCATCGTATTTGACTTCCAAGAAAATTGCTTCCCGATCCACGTAATCCCCCGGCTTAAGGAAGTATACCACTTTAGAAGAGATGAGTACGCAGTAGCTGTCTATGAGCTCCACAGCGATAAAGCTACAGAAGGAGGAGCAGAGGAATGTGTCACAGCCACAAATATAAATACAGTATATAAAACAAAAAGTTCTGTTTCTGAATCACACTGGAAGCTATTCACATAACCAATGTATGCCTAAAACTCTGTCGACTCCTGCTCATTCCCGAAACGCTGGAACACTGCCGTATGCAATGATGGATTTGCTTGCATTCAGCCACAAGTGCATTAGTGAGATCAGATATTGATGTTGGACAATCAGTTTCTGAATCACCTCAACACAAACTTCTACATCCAAGGTATTGGATGGTGCTCCATCACTCTAGAGAATGAAGTTCCACTGCTCCATAGAGCACTGTGCCCCTCCAGCTGACGTGTAGGATTGGGGTAAGCAACTTAGTCTCATCTGGCGGCTCTTATTTTATTTGTAATGCGTTTCTATGGAGATAATACAAACCTTGTGTCCACAATTTAAAGTGCCCTTTAAAGTAGCTGAATGTACTAATTAGAAGGGCTGTCTGAACACGTTAGGACACATAGTTATGAAAATACATTGTGGTGTTCATGGGATAATTAATGGTTGCTTGGCCAAAGCCAGAGAGATGACTGATTGCAGTTATTACTATGTTTAAATTATTGACTGTATTTTATACAGTTAGTTTTGACAGCATGATCTGTTTGAGTGTTCCATTTAAATGTTCTTTTTTTTTTGCCACACAATAATGAAGCACAATAACCATCATTCCACAGAGCTGGTGCTGTTAAATGCCAGCTTGCTTTATGCTGAAACTAGCTGTGTGCAAGTTTCTACTATAAAACTAACACAGGTAAATACTTTAGTTGGCAGTCCTGACAGCAGAACAACTGAACAAACTGGAATTAGACAGAAACTAACTGAATACAATTCAGATACAAACAACAGGAGTTCGACAGTTCATTTAGCAAGTAGTGAAATAACTAAACCTGATATTCTGACAGTTCTAACTGTAATATAAAAAGCTACTACTTCTGTGGTGGAAGAAACTGTCAGTATTAAAGCATATTTGTAAGTTCAGAGCTTCTTTGTTCTACTTTTTTTTCTTTATTTGCATAACTGCTGTAGAAAAGCAACAGAACACTCCAGGTTGCGTGTTACGCAAAAAAACCCTGCTGTGTACATAATGTATTTTGCCATGATGTATGTTTAACATGTCATTTTGCCATGATGTATGTCAAACCACCATAATATATATATTTTTACTCCCAAGGGTTCATCATTTAAGGTGCACAATTGTGCCTTACTGTACCTTTTAGGGTATATTTACAACAGACATTTGTTTTTAATTAGTTGTTAATGTTTACCTTTAATTAGTAATAATTAATAAATGCTACGGATGTTTCTGTAGTATTGGTGTTCTAGGTGTGGGTCACTGGAGTTCTGGTCAGAACTTTCTACATTTGTAATCATACAGGAGGAAACGGCACTATTTCTGAACATACATGTAAGAAGCAGCAATATGTGTGAACATGTGTACGAGAAGGTCTGGAGCTGTAAAACGAACAGTGAGCAACAAAATGATTTCTAACTCGAGCCACAGAGTCTGTATATTACAGCAGCTAACATCCACAGTACAGAATATTGGCTAAGCACTAATAACAGGGGGAAGGGGGCAGTCGTGGGCAAAGGGGGCAGTCGTGGGTTGGAGGTTAGGGAACCAGCCTTGTGACCGGAGGATTGCCGGTTCGATTCCCTGAACCGACAGTAACGACTGAGGTGCCCTTGAGCAAGGCACCTAAGCCCCAACTGCTCCCCGGGCGCCGTGGATAGGGCTGCCCACCGCTCCGGGCAAGTGTGCTCATGGCCCCCTAGTGTGTGTGTGTGTGTGTGTGTGTGTGTGTGTGTGTGTGTTTCACTTCACGGATGGGTTAAATGCGGAATACAAATTCCTCTGTGTGAAAATCACAAAATGGCTCAATTTTTTTTAACAGCAGTTAACAAAGGAATAACTCTTTCTGAACGTAAATATTTGACTAACAAGAGCTATCCAGGTCTTAACGGCAGATAAACGACAGTCACTTCACTTAGCACTGAATTAACTGCACTGTTGTCAATTTCTCCTGAATGTACAGCGTAACACAACAGTAGTAAAAAAGAAAAGTGCAAGTACGAGTTTGTCATGTATCCAGTTTGTGCTGGAAGCTGCTACAGTCACCCGTGTATTGGGGAAGCAAATGTGTAATTGTGCGGCGGTGCTGATTAAATGAAATTAAATGAAGATTAATGACAGGATTTTTTGATGTCATTGGACATACCCCTGGGGGTACGTGTACCACAGCTTGGGAACCACTGAAGCAGAGTGATTATGATAAAGGTCTAGCATGACTGTGTGAGTGAGCCTGGTGAGCGGATGGCGTGGTGCTGCTGCTGGGGAGAGTAATGGACTGTGTGGCACCTTTGAGGGGAGAGGTCAGTTGGGCCACAGGGGGGGCTGCTGATCTGGATGGATTAGCCTCAGAGGTGACAAACGCCTTTGCTGGCCTGGCTTCAAGCACAGTCGCAAGCCCTTAAACTACTAGCTTTAAGCTGCTGAAAAATTTTGCTAGGCCGCTTCTAATACCTGACTATGGCACTTATTTGGGGGGGGGGGGGGGGGGGATTTGGGGGGACAGCGTTTTCCTTAATTAAAAGGTGTGAAGATCTGATTAAGTCACAAATGCTGAGATCTGCAAAAATGACACGTAAAGAAGCAAATATAGGCAATACATGGCCTTGATTTTTCACCTATTAATTGTACTCAACCCTTTTCATATAAGCATATCCAGCATGTTTTCTATCCAGCCTTCTGAAGTTTTCTGGTATTTGTATTTAGCTCTTAACTCTAAACATTTTAAAAGGCACTTTGGGCATTAGAGATCTTGTAGTCAGACCTGATGATAAATGTTGTATGAACTCATATGAAAGATTTGCTTGAGGCAAAGCGATACAATAACAAGCACAACGTAAACAGCTTTCTGGAAAACTCAACACTGGAAGAGCATGAGGGATTTGAGGTGAATACTCACTATTCAGAGTGGATGTTGTCTGTGAGGCGAAAAAGTTGCTCCTGTCCATCAGCTTGTGTGGACGAGAAACGGGGTAGCAATCCCTGAGGACCCTTACAGCAGCGTGGCTTCCTCACCCGTTGCACGCTGAGTCTGCCATACACATACACAAATCAATTTACTTCACTTACTGACACTCTTGTTCTGACCTCTTAGATGCATATTCCTGAGTGTCAGCAAGTCTCTAGAGCTAACATTACTGTTCAAACAACGCTTGCACACACACACACACACACAGAACATTGTAGATTTGACTGCTATATCTGTTTACAACAAACCCTTGTGGTTCAAGTTTTTCACACTCAAAACACATTTTGTTGGTTTATAGTCCTGGATATAGCCCTATAGCCACTTGCAGAGACGCAGCAGCAGAGGCCTTCAAACAAGAATGATGCTGGAAAGCAGCACAAGACTGAGATGATGTACTTGGTAATTTAGGTTTGGTCTAGAAGCTCCAAATGTCTACCACAGGTAACACATGTAAAGCAGCAAAGCATGTTTGTGCATTTTGCACGACTAGCTTTGACATCACTGCATCTGTACCTAATCTTACAGTGGCACTGACCTTATCTACCTTTGAGCATCTTATGCTCCGTGGACAAAGCCTATGAAACTACAAGGACAGTGCCAAGCAGATTCAATGCCAAGGCAAAACTTTAGTCTCATTCTCCTGCGATTGACCCCTCTCCCTGGCTGCCACTGCAGGCAGAGCTAAAATTCCTACATCTGGCTTGAATCTGGGCCTGCAGTCATTTGATTAGAGTTGATGGTTTCCAGTTGATTCACAAAGACGGCAGTGTACTGTTTCTCTGTTCTGTTTAAACTGTGGCCTGTGCGTCTGCAGCTGCTGCTGCTAATCTAGAACTGAGCTGGGGATGAGAGACATGAGGGAACAGCACAACTGAGGATGGCTTTCTGAAGAACTGAGACTGAGGGTTTTTTTGGGGGAGAGATCTTTCCTTAACCTATCTATTGCAACACAGAAAAATTACAATGGCCTCAATGCATAAAAAACAGATGTCTGCAACTTTTGGTTCCAAAAAAGGCGAGACAATGGTCTACCTTTTCAGTTCAAGGCTTCAAAAAGGTAACTTAAACTGTCTAACTTGCAGAACTGCCTTGCTTCTATAAACCACAGCAGATCAACAGCATCCAACCACTACACTGCAGCAAAGTATAATCTTGGTACTGCTTTCTCTTCATGAGAAGCCAACACTTCCACATGCACTTGGCTGAGAGATGGATCATAATTCTAACCGTAAGTCATGAGATCTTGCCGTAGCTATCTAGTGAGACTCCTAACCTTTCCTCCTATAGCCTCACCCACTGCTCTGAAGGCACTTGCGACAATGCCCTGCACTCGATTGTGGTGTTGGAACAATAGGGTTCAACTCTAGGTCAGACTCGGGGCTTGGAGTCCAGCCAGTCATCTGTCAATGGGTGCAAACAAACAGCTCTTACTTCTTGCTCCCTTCCGAGAAAATGCATGAACAGCAAGACGAGGGTGGGGAAGTGGGGGGGAGGGGGGCGGTTGCGGCTGTACGGTAGAGGTGTTTAATTCAGCTCACCATACACACGTGTTTAGATCATATGAGCTGGAATAAATTATATTCCAGTTCTCTGCTAAATACATTATGGGGCCAGTTCAACATTTTAGCAACATGTATCAGTTACCCAGAGACAAAGCATGTCAGAACTACTTATCTTAAGCCCTTTTAAACTGTGAGAATAGACCCTCTAACGACTCAAGTGTAGAGTACCTTGTTCTTACTGAATGGACTGTGCTAATGTAGAAAGCATTATGACTGGTATAGTGGTATCACCAAATAATTGCGTAAAAATATTGCATTGGCCAAATCTAAACATCGCTCAAATGCAAAATTTTTATGCAATAATTTGGTGCAAAAATTAGCATTAAATATCATGCAAGACCGGGCTACCGTGTTGTCTGCATTTTATTATTTTTTCTGCAGTCGCAACCCTACAGAAATAAGTATTATATCATAGCACTAATCCAGATGGGTTTAGTTCCAATTTGTGCATTTAATAAATGCTTATACATTGGCCTGGACAGATATGCACATGAAAAATACTGGATATCTGCATGGGCCCAAAAAAACATCCATATCGGCAGATCCCGGCTGCAGTGGCTATAAAAGCTTTTCTTTTTAATCATTTCCAGTCTGGCTGTATTTTAATCATTTTAATTGCAAGGACCATAGCTCAGTACAGCTGTAGAATGATGTGTATGAAAGCTATAATATAAATTAATGTCTACAGTCCTCATAATCGTCAGAAGAATCAAGGAATGTATATATAAAAAATCAAACACCATTTAGATAACAAAAGACTATTTTTAGATGTAATCACAGCAACAGATTTTGCTCATTGTGCTATGCTAAACATTCTTTTATACTGTAGGAAGAGGAACAAAGGTAGTGATCATGACTCATTGAAATGTAGGCAATACAATGTGAACCACTTCCAAAATGGATCCTTGGGATACATTCAACTCAAGCTTTTTTAAAAAAGCTTTTTTAAAGTTACATGCTTTACATCCTGATAATGATATGATAGTAAAATATCACGGTAAATACTGATATTCATTCACAAAAATAGTTATATATGCTTAAATTGGTTCAGTCAGATGTAGCTATTCCAGAAAAGTTTACTACTCGTATTTTGCAAATAAAGTACTGTGAAAAAAAAACACAATTATTGGTAACAGGCTATTTATATGATCAGTATGCACTGCCAACTTCAACACACACACACACACACACACACACACACACACACACACATCAATTAACAAGATTCTGCATAACTTTTATTCTAAGTTGTTGCTTTGCTCTGCATTTCACTCCAGACAGTGTCTCAAACCTTGGACAATATGGAGCAGCTTCGCTCAGCGTTTAGCACTGCAGAGAGGAGCAGTTCAATCTTTACTGGCATCACAACTTCAACAGCACCCTGTAAGGAGCAGCCATGCTGTGTGATTTTATCACTGCTTGCTGGTTGAGGCAAATTATCTTAAAGTTTCATAGGGAGTAATAAATAAATTAAATTATTTATGATTTAACCAAAAAAGGGAAAAAATTTAAGGCTAATTTTAGGACCAAATCATAGTGTGCAAAAGAGTGTGCGAAACCAAATCAGGGCATTTCTCACCCTAACCAAAGTCACATACCTTTTAGCACCTTTCTATGGCACCTTTAAATTAAACCATGTATGCCTAGGGATCAAAACTGTGTAACTGCTGGGTGTACTGAGGAAAAATCTAGAACCAAACCTGAGTTCTATGCAGCTCAAAGGATAAACTAAACAACAAGTTCTTGTTACTTTTACTGCACTAAGGCGTGTTTGAAGATAAATTATGTCTTTACATGCTCAAACACACTTATTGCCAAGACAAATCATTTTAAATCATTTGCTTAGGTGCCTACAATGTACTATATGTGAAGGAAGAGGGGCACATTTTTAATTATGCTGTGATGGTTCTCATTTTTCATGTGTGGCATAATCTAACTGCTGAAATCACTCACATAAATTCACCCAAATGCCCCTTCAGGTCTACCTTAAGTTTGTAGTGTATACACTGGATTATGAAAGTGCATAAATCAAAAGAGGAAACATTCATAACTCCCTATTAATCTCTTGACCTAATCAGAAGTCAGATATGAATTCAGAAGTTCACCACAACATGTCCATCAGGCTTCTTCCGACGCAGAGTAAGGCCAGTCAAAAGGCAAACCACATAAAGAGAATTTCATATGCTGTGCAGGGGTAATAGAAACGACATGCCTTTCAAACATAACTGACAGCTATGAGCTTGGTTCAGGGTGCTTACTTAGCCAAAGCCTGAGCCCCTGCCGCTGCCCCCCGGCACTTCTCCGCTTTGTTTTGGGATTGTAATTGAGCTGGCTCTGGAAGGCTGCCTGGTTTGCATAGTGCAGTGAGGAGGGGTGCATATGTGTGTATGTGTATGTATGTGTGTGTGTGTGTGTGTGTGTGTGTGTGTGTGTGTGTGTATGGGTGG
>CM067492.1:20918195-21016701 GCA_034552555.1 Semaprochilodus insignis
TGTGTGGATGTGTGTGTGGATGGGTGGGGGGGGGGGGGGGGGTGAGTATGCTGAGAGATGAAGGAGGGAGAGTTCACAAGCAGGGCAAGAGAGCAAAGGGAGTGTGTGGACAGTTGCACTACTCCTGGACCGCTCCAGCCTGTTTCTCATTTACTTGTTTATTTCCTGTTTGTGCTCCGATGGTACATGTAGGAGATGTAATGGGGCTGTTGCACTTGAGAGGACGCGGTGGTAATAAACATTTCCCCGTGAGCTTTTCGTCTCATTCATGGCCACGTCTGCATGAAAACCACAACATGGGAGAAAGTCTGGAGGCCAGGATTTATAAGCGAGTGAAAGGAAGTTTAATGGGGACTAATGCACTGGGTTGTTTGGACATTGAAATATGGAGCTGATCCACCATGGGGATGAGCATGTTAAGTGTATGCATAAACAGTAACAGAAAGGGACCTTGCTTTACCTGCGAATGCGTCTGTGAGAGAGTGTAATAGCAGGGTCAGACAGTGTCCGCTGTGACCCATGAATCCTGCGCGTTTTCGGTGTGAACTTTGGCTGAACTCCTCGCCGCACTGTGGCAGGCACGCTCCGAATGCCTCCCCCTAAAACCCTCCCCTAGCTCCCCACTGCACAGTTCACCAGCAGGTCCTTCACACACACACCCACACACCCCTCCTCTCTCCTCCCCCTCCCGCTGCACAGGGTTGGAGGGCAGGAAACTCTCTCATTCCTCCTCCAGTTGGAGCAGAAAAGCTACAAACACTCAGTGCGGTAAGTCCAACTCCCGCCGACGCCTGGCCGCCTTGCATATACATAGGCAAATGCAGAACAAATGGCTTTACATACCAGACACCCTGTGTAATATGAGCTCCACTTGGGCCCCCCTCATAAAAGCTCAGGTAGGGCAGTGTTGGAGCCAGAGGTGGGGGTCACACCCAGAGGGAAAGCTCTTAAACCAGTGAGCAGGAGCGATTAAGCGCTTTTGAGTGGTGGTGTGGATCATTAGGAGACATTCATTAGAGAGAAAAACCCACCAGCCACAAGCTAAACTAATTAAAAGCCAGGTGGGATTTATAGGTACATCTGGTGTTTAAGTGCTTATGGAGAGTTCACTGAGCCTGAAGTGCAGTCCACAACCCCACAACCCTGTAAACATCATGAAAGCACAAAGGGTGGGAACAGCACGCGTAAGTGTGTGTGGGTAATGACTTATACAGTGCCTCTAGTCTGAATTTGGACTTAGCTGAAGCAGTTAAAGAGAAGTATACCTGTGGTTGCTCAGACTGGCCATGTCTCTTACAGTCTGGGCTGTTTCTGAGGCAAAATCCAGAGCTCCTGCCACTGGCTTGGTTACTGTGCCAACGAGTCCTTTCCCAAGGCCTGAGAAAAAGCCACTCACACCCCCCTCTGTCTTTACACCCTCCACAGTGGATGTAATGACGCTGGTCAGACCACCGATAATACCTGTATGATGCAAAATGTTACTTAGTGAGATGAGGAGATTCGACTCAAAAGACGTACAGTATGACAAAGCACATATATAAAACTAAATGTTCTTTTTTATAAATAAAAGAGTTTGATGTAGTGTTCCATTGATCAGCCTCAGCCATTCACACTGAACCTATAAGGAATGTTTCAACCCTAACTGCTTTTTAAACAAGGTGTAATACAGGACAGTCAATCAGAAGAGAGGAAAGTGGACCATGAAATAATTAAAAACAAGAAAAACGCAAGATATGTGCACGCTAAAACTCGATTATTTCTTGTGCAAAACAGGCCAGACCATAAATTGCACAGTGAAAGAGAACTATGATTAGGAAAATATTAATGCAAAATTATAAGTTGATAGTGTACCATGAGCAAGACCATGAATGCCTGCCACCAGGTGTTCCCCACTGGTAGCTCCATGGTAACGAATGTACTCTCGCTCACTCTGGTGTCGATTGTCCATGGTCTTGCCAAGCCCATCTGACAGGGTACCAGCAAACTGCAAACATGTAAACAGAAGGAACATAAAAGTGAAGGTAGAGCAGCAAAGACACAAACAAGAATGAAACTCAGATAGCGCTCACAATGGGGAGGCCCAGTGCATGTTCAATCTGCCGGTCCAAATTTGAATTTTTGGTATATCCAGATTGCATTCATATTGATTTTGTTGTTGACACAAAACAACACATGGAATTTGAAAATCTGATCCAAACCACAATTTGAAGGTGGTTTGAAATGCAATTCCAGTCAGCTTTTTACAGATGTGTCTCAGTCTGGCCGTTCTCACCGCCCAAATCAAGAGTCTTTTGTGTCACTCACAATGTAATAGACAAAAATCAAATCCAGAGTGACAGAAGTTTTGGCATTCAAAAAGGGCACTATAGGAAACCGTGAGTAAACAGAGCGATTATTTGCAGGGAGAAATGATGCACCTCAATCTCTCCTGCATTTGTGTATGAAAACCACATAGTGGCCACATAGTAACTGAAGCATACGTCGATAACCACAGCAACTCATGCATATAGGTTGATGTCTGGGCACACAAATCGGATCTGATCACTTTCAAATAACAGTAGTCTCATAAGATTTGATCTGAGAAACAAATCTGCTTTGCCTCCAGTCTGAACATAGCCTTTGCTGCAAAATACATAAACCATAACCCATGTGGTTATAAGAAAAAAATACTGTGCTAATAATTTCCCAATTTTGTTACAAACTGTATCTGTCAGTGTGCTACAAGGTCAAGTCAGTGTATAACAATTTATAAGTCAGTGCTTACATATAATCATACAGCAATTTGTTACACAAGCTAAACAGAGTCTAATGTTTCTAACATTTGTTTTGTGGATGTCAGAAGCCAGCAGTGGTATTGCACAAGTAGTTGGGTCTACATGAAATACAGCCTGTGGTTACAGTCCACCAAATCAAAAGTGTCCAGCAAGGGAAAAGTCATTACATGTCCTAGAACAAGCTATAAACAAAATGTTCCTAACATGAAACCCTTATATGAAAGTTTGTCATGACACATTTTGTCACTTATAAGGTGGCTTGATTAACAATCCATGTCTTAATAAATCTTCATCCCATTCAAGAATTTGTCTGTTAAAATAACAAGCAGTTGTGATGCCAACATTGGCCCTTTCAGCCTGTAAAAAGCCTCCTGCAGGGTCCCTAAGGAGTGGACTGTCTGCTTTGGACAACATCAATGACTTATTGTGGCTCTCAGTGTGAAGTGATTGATAACTCATTTGTCTTAGTCAAAGGTCCTTCCATACACATGACCCAAAAAGCTATTTCATTCAGTCAGTCACAAAATCAAAGAGCTTTTTATGTCCAATAATATGCGCAGGAGTTTAATTCCGAGGAGAATTCTTTAGATGTCAACTAGATTTTTATCCGCAGTTCTAAGTATTTCATGAAAAAAAATTAATCCTTGGTTAAGCATCCATGAGATAAATTACACATCCATCTATCACGGCAAAGTAATGGCATTCAGTAACCCTGTGACTATGAAAACATTATGTACAAGACTTTATGCTGGCCGCCAGTGGTGTATTTCTCATCGCTGTATCCGTTCCGCAGTTGAGCTATGGGGACGCTGATTTTTCACAGCGCCTCATCCAGCTGTCAAATATATCAGGCAGTAATTTGTCTAGCGGGGTGGCTTTCCACCCTTTCGGCACAGTTAATCTGACTTTGCTCAGAGGGCCCCCCCCCCCCAATCCCCAGCAGGTGCCTCCTGGAAGTGGGTTTGTGTTACAGGCCGAGCGAGCGCCCTACTGGAGCCTGAGCACTGGGTAAACACAGGCGCATTCTGCAGAACTCCGGCAGGAGCCAGGCATGAACTTGGGATGACCTCTCCAAGCAAAGTCCCTGGTGAGTTCATCTGAAGGCCAGCTCCAATTCTCTCCACCTCCTCCTCCTCTCAGCCTTTTTTTTTTTTTTTTTTTAAGCTGCACTGTGAAACTAAACCAATACACTTACCAGATCTGAGTCTGGAGGTTGGGGGGGGGATGGTAGAGGAAGAGGAGAATGCTTTCAAGTTTATAGCCCCCCCCCAATCTCCCTGGTCAAACCATCAGTTCCTCTAGTCTAAGAGCTGGGCCCCTTAGTGTGTGTGTATGTGTGTGTGTGTTTGTGTGTGGTGGGGTTGGGGCACATACAACCACAATGTGACTGTCATAAAGTAGTTCAGGGTGCAGCAATCAAAGAGGAAGGACTCTGTATGAGGTAAAGATGTTGAAACTATTCCGGAGACAACAAAGCTCCATTCGGCTATGATTAAGCATGCCTTAAAGCAAGTGGTGGAATGCGATATGTCACAGATTAACGGTGCATAAGCAGCTGTAGGGATGCAGCAACACGAGAAAGCAATGGTCAACAGTTTCAAGGCAGAAGCATTACTGGATGACACTGGTGTGCTTTTTTACAGTAAATACTATGCCTTTAGGAAATATAATTTAAATCTAGAACTAAACTGCACATAATTGTAATACTGCAGCACAAACACGTAACAACATGCACTGTGGAGTGCATTTTGGATAATAGGCATTCTATTAATGGGGAACTCCACCGATTTGTTTTTCCATAGAAGTTTCATCACTGCAATGAAAGTCTTTCAGAGTGGTGTGAAGTAAAATGGCTCATTATAGAGAAAGTTACTGAATCAGCTTTCTTTACAGTGGTGGTGATAAGAACCAGGGATTTTAAAGTCTACAACACAAATATAGCCATTTTATTTACTATACCCAACCCCCAATAAACATACAGTTTCTATGTCGCATTTATGATGGGAAAATATGATTAATTTATCCCTCCACCATAAGTCGATTAAAATAATTTGATTAACAAGATAACTGCGGACAATTCTGACTTGGTAGAATAAAGCATTTCATATCAACAATTCAGAAATACCGAATAGAGTTCCCTTTTAGCCCTATAAGGGTGATGCAAAACATGGCTACTTTTACTATTTCATTTACTCTTTTCCATTAATACCATGATTTCTGAATGCTGTTGCTGCATTCTATTTCTGTAAATATATAGATATAGAATTCTAGAAAATAGGACTATAATTTACACAATCCTGGTCAATAAACAATAAACAAATTAATAAATAGCACCTATTGGGTTGAATTCTATTCTGAACGAGCACTCAAGAAGAAAAAAAACAGTGCATTCAACAAAAAAGGAATGCTTGTGTATATTTCAAATAGTGAAAGAAAAAACACGTTGAGCTTTTTTGGTGAGCTGAAAAAAACCAAAAAGCCCCTGTAGTACCATTTTTAAAAAGTACTGCCTCACAGTCACACACATTCACACTGAGGGGCAATATAGAATCTCTAACTAGCCTCACTGCATGGCTTTGGACTGTGGGAGGAAACCCACACAGACACTGGGAGAACATACAAAGTCACAAAAAGGACCCTGGTCGTCTGGCAGGAAAATCAAACCCAGCCCCTTTTAGCTGTGAGGCGACAGCACTACCCACTGCGGCTGCACAACCGCACTTTATTATAAAAAAATACTGAATACTGACAATATTCAACAACACGTTCAGAAAAGCTTCATGATGTAATGAGTTATAATCTATCACAGTAACGATACATCATCGTCATCCTGCACACCCCCAGATAAATTCCAGAAAACTGCTAGCAGTTTTTAAGTCATTTCTGGGTGGCCACTAGCTTTATTTGCAAAACAAAACAATAAAACTACCCACTATGCAATTCTCAGATAAGGTACATAAACTAAGAAACCTCAAAATGAATAACCAAATCAAAAGCTATCAAAGTCCTCTGCAGAACCTTCGTTCTAATACAAGTTACTGAATTTTTATGATGCTGGTGAATTGTCTTGGCACAGATTTTTCATCTAACCCGCTGGATATTCTGGGAAATGTGTGCATGGGGAATAATATTCTGTTTGTATGAAATTCTGCCAGTGGCAACAGAGAGGTTTAAGAGTGAGAGGAAACAATCTCCACTTGTACCCAGTGTCAGAACTCCAAGTTCAGATGCTTTCTTTTCCTTTCTGCATTTCTTCAAATCACATCCATCACACACAGAAAGAATAGAAACTCACAGCTCATTTCACTATATCCCAATACATTTTCAGATTAATGAATAAACGGAATTAGCCAAATGACCCAAACATCATTGCTTTGCTGTGATGGTTACGGGCGGCGGTCAACAGCAGCAATCAGGACGCAGAAGCTACAGCAGGAATCCGGAACGGGGTTGGGGCAGGATTTGGTGATGGAGCCTGCTGTCACAGCGTGCTCTCATGGCCAGAGCAGTAAATGAGGAGGAGAGGATGGAGGGGAAAAACACACAAAGGGGCTGGCTGACAGGGAACTGGCCGCCACTGAAAGGCTGGGGCTCTGTGGCCCCGTCAGCCATGCATGCTGGGAGCTGGCTGTGGGGCTAGAAGTGAAGGCTGGGGCAGCACTCAGGTCTGACCACACACAGCCGACATAGCTACTGTACGGGCCATCTGCTGCCACACTCGCCAGCACTGGGCGCGAATGAAACCTGTCAGGGCAATGAGCAAATGAGGCCTGTAGGAGCTGAGCTAATAAGAGTCCAGCTGAGCTCAGGAGCTACAATAGTATCATAAAGTAACTGAACGATGACATAAAAGACAAGAAGCTCTGTGTATGGATGCAGAAATGCTTTCATAATAGCCCATGTTGAAAGAAGCATGTCAAAACTGTGAACCCCAACCATCTCCACTTCTAGCCATGGTACTCCTAATTCCAATACAAAATCATTAAACTTTTAGGACTCGGTTCCATTACATGGAGCTTCCTTTCATCGAATGTATTGTCATCTTTTAAATCCTTTGCTTTAAATGTAGGGGTTACACAGATTACAAAATGTGGTTTGGATATCATCATGCTTATATTAAAAAATTGTGCTGTGCCCGTTCAGTGTAGCCCTTAGTGTAGTCCAAGTAATCAAGTGGTAGAATTGTATAAAAATCAAGGTCATTACCACCACTAATGCATATTAAAAAAGAATCAGGTCAGAATGCTTAGCTAGGGAACTCCACGTACGCCTGACCTTTCTGTGCTGTTCCATCTTTTTCCTGGAAATAATCAAATGACCGCATGGGTGGTTCTGTTCATGCAAAGTATTTCAGTGTTCTTAGAAACGTGTGTTTAAAAAGCCCCTCAGAACAAAACATCCTGAAGTCTCTACCTAGCACTAAACCGGAGCTCTAGTGCTAAGAAGGTTGTCCAATTACTGTTCTGATATAAAGGCCTCATGCATGTGTTGTCAAAGCACAACAAGAGTAAATGTGTGCTTATGTGAGGCTCTCTTGTTAGCTAGAATTGCTCACATGGCCACAAAAACATGTAGTGCTATTTTTATGGTAAAGCTGTTTAACAGTATAATTTTTAAGCATCTGTTTTCATATTTAAATTTCCAGCATGTTTTTTCTATTTGTGTTCCATGCTAAATCTAGAACTGTACAGCCAGTATGAGTTATAACACTGTACAGCCAGTATGAGTTATAAAATTTGCTCTGTTGCACAATGGGCAATGCATGTGCACTAGAGCTTTTGGGGGGGTTTAACTAAAGCAGGTATTCAGGCCTGAAGCAATGCAGGCATTACAATGTTGAGGCAGCCATCTGACATTCAGGTATTAACAGTCGGAAAGGGAGCATTACCTTAGCTGCAGAGTTAGAGACCCCATGTGTTACGTTGCGGATGAGACCTCCGACATTGCCATACTTGATAAGCTCCGACACTCCTTCTGTAACATCATTCAGCAGGCCGATGGGATTGCCCAGGAAGTCCACTGATCCCAAGATCTGAGCTGCCTGACTGAGCAGCTCCTGAACAAAAATACAGCAGGTAAACACTTAACATTTAATTATTTATTAAACAAAACATTTTTATGAAATGGTCTCAATTTCAGTATAGCGTCAAATTAAGCACAGCTTGTAGCAAACCACAGAGAATAACAGTTTGTGCTCCTCTTTGTAAAAACAGGAACACACTGAAGGAACTGGAGTACCCATACCTCCCTGAAGTGCTTAAGTATATCATTGATGATGATCTCCTGGGTCTCATACGGGTGCACTCTAGTGAAGGGATACATGTTAATGACTGCATCCTCAAACTTAATGAGTGGTATTCCCAAAGTTCCCTTTAGAGCCTGTATGGAACACAGAGAAAAGCAGATTAAACTCTAGTCCCATCATAATGCGAAATGTAAAACGGGGGCCCACTTACCATTAAATCAAATAAAGTGCTACTAGCTGCATAGCACAACCCCTCATGCATGACTATGCAAATGTATAACTGACAATAGAGCATGTGCTCTTACTTGGTTCCCATATTTTATGTCATAATAGCAACACATTGGATTTCTGACTGTCTGGAGCACAAAAACTGGTTGATTCTGTCAATTCTGCACCCCTAGTAAGCATTCAATATCAACATAATACATTATTTGGCAAGACAATGGAATGATTTTCATAGCTCAGCTTAGTACTATATTGTTGCTGTGAACAGTCACCTGGGTGGACACCAGGATCTAGCTGACTGTAGGGAGTAATATGCAAACAGAGAGGGTCAACCATATAGTCGTATGTTAAATACAGGAGTGTACATAACACTTCACTAGCTAAAAATCATGGTATATCAGCCGTATGGACTATATACTGTAACTGTTTCTGATGTGCATGCATTACCGTGAGGTCTGGAGGCAACTTGTGTGAGGTGAAGACACTTAGTTTGACTTGGGGGAGGCTGATCTTTAAGTTCTCAAAGTAGTAGTGTTTTGTAGGCCCTGTGTCCTCACTGGCCTTCTCATACAGGTTCTCATCCAACTTTTCAACCTCTGAAACACATCAACATTTGACAGTCATACACTACCAATGGCAGAAGGCTTCTTATGTATACACTTAGGACTACAGTTGTATTACATAGTTTGGGCACCCCGAGTCAAATGACTTGTTTTGTTGCTTTTGTAACAGTAGGTGAAAGTAAGTTCACCCCCTCTGCAGAGAACACACTTCTGCAAACTCTAATGCAATTACAATTTATTTGAGAAATTTAACATACTGGACTGTGCATATGTTATTGAACATTCCGTATTTATGCTTTTTCATTTCCAATGTGGTAATACATCTAAGTTTGATGGTATGTAAATTTGTTCGTTTTAACATATTTTCACTTAGAAAAACAACAAAACATGTAATTTGATTGAGGGTGTTCAAACTTCACATATATGTACATCTTTATATACAACCTTCTGTTTGTCCATAGCCAAAGAAAGCCAGCAGCTTGAGCAAGAGTTTCTCTTCAATAATGACAGTGAAGCGCCGGGCAGTGACCATGAGGTGCTAGTAAATGTAACAGAAATGAATGATCCATAACAGCACACATTAAAAATTTTGAACGTTGAAAGAAAAAAAAAATCTTTATTAAAAGAGGGCAACAGTCAAAAGAGGCTAAATCTGAGCAAAACTAGTAAGCACAGATGTTAGTTCTTACTTTGAAGAGCTCTGTAAGCATGAGACTGCTGGGCACTTTGACAGCATTAACTTGCAAAGCAGGTCCAGAGTCCACCACACTGCTCTCGATAGAGCATGGGGTCACACACAGCATAACTGGCTGAGTGGTGCCCAGGAGTTGATTATCCACCTGAGGAAGAGTGAGAGAAGAGAGATGCATCGCTTATAACTTTTCGCCTCCTGGGACAGAACAAACTGAATATTTGTGCTGCAGTTACCTGAATGTTCTGTACACTGAGCTCTAGCATCTGGCTGGCAGCAGTGCGGGTAAAATGCACATTGATGCCAGTCAGTGTGGCAAACACCAGCTCCTCAGGCACTTTGTTCACCAGAGAAAGGCCCACACCCTCATCCAGGTTCACTAACACCTACAGGGAGCAAGCAAAGAGCGATTTATGTAAAATGTGGTGTGTTTTTAACCTGTGCATTCAATATTTTACTGGCATGGTTTATCTAATCTCAAATGAAGCTGTACTTCCATTCATGCATTTCAGAAATCATCTAACTTATAAACAACTGAACTGATGAATTAGAATGATTTGTTTATATGCAGACAATTAACCTCAAGTTCCCCTTCAGTAGCTCTCTTCTGAGTATTCTCCTTGCTTGGGTCCTCCTCTGAGCTGGGAGATGTTCTGTTCAAACGCCGCTGATTAAAGTCACTAATCTGGAATGAAAACACAAAAATAGACAGCCATTCAGAATTTTTGCAATTGCAAAATCCAATCTAATAACTTGACATCAAAATGGTGTCCAAGGACGGTATCTGCTTTGCAAATCCAGAGAGATAAGGTCACTGTTATTCTGGGTTACTGGCTAATTTTACCTGCAGTACACGAGTGGGTCCATCAGGCAGAACCTGTACAGACAGCACCCCAGAACCTGGCCTCATCTTCTGGTAAATAAACTGCTGTTCTGGGAGCAAATCAAGCAGTCCCTGGGTAGGCCCTAGTACTACCTCAGCACCATCAAACAACCCCGAGACTCCCCCCTTCACCTGCGGCAAGAGTTATAACAACCATTTACGATAATGACATGAAAACGAGAACGCAGAGGAGACACAGTCAGTCCTAAGAAATGAGACAGACCTGCACCACCAGTCTGGGTAAGCCGCAGGTCAACATGCCAGAGCTGAAGTGCCACGTCTGGGTAGTACTGCGGCGAGAGTCTGGCCGCCTCAACATCAGTGGCTCATAACTGCATGAGAGAGAGAACGAGAAAGAGAGGGAAAAAGAGAGCGAGAGAGGTGGACTAAATAAAGAGCAAAGACGATTAAAATATGGATATAGAGAGCGTGAAAGTCAGATTCCTTAACAGCCACATGATTGAAACATATAAATTCCTAAATAGATGACTGAATTCGGCTGTTAACTGATGTCTGGCAGTCAAAAAACACAAACATCTTGCACTGAAAACAGGATCAAAAGCATATTTTCTGCTCCTGTTACACAACTTTTCAAATTTGCAAGAATTGTGTGGGTGTGACAAACTGGCAAAGCTCTAAGCCCCAGGCTAAAAGATGAGACACGATAGGCGTAATCTGAAAACAACGCTCTCCAACCAGGACAAATCGTCATTGTCCTCATTGCGTGGGTTTAATATTCTGGACTATTCATATGAGTCAACTTATGCAACTTAATTTGGAAATTATACTGCTTGTCCAATACTGTTCCCTTCAAAAAATGCATGCAACATACATACATGCCTTCTGTAACATTCACAGATAAGGGCATCGCAGACCAACCTGTTATCTGTGACCGCTGCCAGCCCAGCAATGTCCAGCACAAGTGAAGAGTCAGGGGGTCGGGGCTGGGCAGGTTTACTCTGAGGAGGAGAGGAACCTTCATGACAAAGCATTCCTTTCCCTGTCATTCTCCACAGCTGAGAACGCTTGCCTGGCTCCTACAGAATAAAGGGTAAAATCAAGACTGTTAGGAGATCTGTCTCCTTGGGAAATTTAGAGAGAAGGAATGGTATGTGATAAAGTGATAAAGCAGCACCTTTTTCTTCAGTATGACTCTCTGTGTCTTTGGTTCAACATCGAGCACCAGTTCAGCGCTGCTAGCCACACGCTTCATTACTCCTGGTCTTTTACCTGCATCCCTGAAGACACAGCAAATCCTCAATTACAGATAACATAAATGGAATATATAAAACTTCACAAAGAGCAAGTGTCACTAGCTTCCACATGCAAAATTATTCAATTTATGGGTTGGCAATATAACGATATTTACAATATGCTTTATTCGCAATATGCTTTATGAATACATTGTGGATATCAGTACAGAAAAAACTAATTGTTTGGGGGTAAAACAACCCAGTCAGTTTTTTGTCTCCTTTGCTTTTTTTGTATCTATGTTGCATAAATTGGGTGACTCATTACAATAACCCCTCCCAACGCCAGCCCCGGTCTGAGGATCTCCACCCATGGCTTCAGAACTAACCATTGCAAGACAGCACCATGTTGTTCTTGCCACGAGTATTACGTTCAAGCCAAGAGTTAAGCTCAAGAACTGGTTTGTTGTCGGCTGCACATGACTGGATAAAGTATATTTTTGCTACAGTAGGTAAAAAACCTGCAAGTGTGAGCTAACCACTTTGTGTCTGACACAAAGTGTTGAATTTTCCTGTTCCATCTTAAACGGCATGACAGTTATGCTGACGCTTCAGGCTGCCTGTCAAGCTTCTTGTTCTATTTTTCTGCTCCAACTTAAATGTAACAACCTGGTGGCTCAGGCTACCTGTCGAGGCACTTGTTTGTATTTTCCCATTTCATTTTAAATGGTGCAGCACTTTACATGCTGGATCGAATTAAGCTGTGGCTCATTATCATGTAAAGCAACAGGAACTCAAACTGACGGTCCAGAACAGGGCTGTTTAGACAGTGTGAGGAAGGTGCTGTGTAACAGACATTTCATTAATAACCGAGAACTGTCACAAACGGCATGGTATATTACAAAAAAGAATATAACTAGTTCTGTATAACAGAATTTCATCCAGCATGGTACATGAAAACTAAAACAAATATAGTATTTATAGTCTATGTATTTTTAAAATGGTGGTACAAATGGGTTGTTTCACTCAAGTTCTCATCAAACCTCAAAAAAGTGTATATAATAAATTATATATTCACATTTCAAATGTAAGTATTGCCACCTTATATTTTCCCCACATCATCCACCTCTTATGTCACGGACAAGATTGCTTGCACAGTGTATGAACGCTGAAAGTTTGAGGTTTCTGATATAGAACTCACTGAGAGAAGGTGAAAGTGGCAGCGATGTAGATGAAGTTCTCATAGTAGAGCTTGTTGTACTCTCTAAAGAAGTTCATGTCAGCAGTGACCTCAGAAGAGCCGGCTCCTTTCACGGTCATAATGAGGTAAGGGGAAAGAGTGGGCTCATCACATGCATAGTCCAGCGCTGCCCCAGCCTTCACCTCTGTATGTAATCTCATGTCTGTGACTCCATGCTGCCAGAACTGAATAGGCACCTGAGGTAAAGTGAAAATCTCATGTTACTAGACAAAAGGCACACAATCATTACATCAGGTGGGATACAACAGGAAACTGAAAACTAACACAAGAAAAATAACAAAAATTACAGTCATAAAGTTGCTGACGCTTCATCTCACCTCAGAGATGTTGTCTATGCGGAAAGGTGGGGGTAACTGGTCAGTGTCACTGAGTGAGATTTGATAGGTTGCTCCTTTTAGGGAAATCTCAGCACGGAGAAAAAAGCAGTTTCCCAAAGTGTCCCTAAGGAAGATGCCATAGATGGGAAGCTTATTCTAACATTTCTCTCAGACCTTTTCATTTCTACTGATTAACTAACTATTAAGTAAATTAAGAACTGACGTGTAGGTTACTGCAGTTAAGATATTATTGTTGCAGAGTACCTCATATTGACATGGAAAGACTTTGGTTTGTTGACTTCAAACCCTCCAGACCAGGTGCAGTTGGGTACGTCCATGAGTCGGACACATAGCAGCTGATCATAGTCGTTCCTAGGCCAGTGGAACACTACACTGGAGCCTGGCAGGGTGGAGATATAGCCATCTGGATTTGTTGTGCCCTAGAGTGAGCACATTTTGTTCAATATTTCAAAATTTACAATATTGTTACGATATTCATTTACAAAAATTACATATATGCATATCTTATATTTAAAGCACTGAGAAAAATGTCCAGTTCCTCCCAACAGAATGCATATTTCAAAGCACGCTATCACAAAGTTCTTACCTTCCCTTTAGCAAACTCTCTTTGTGAGAAGGCCAATTTGTGCGAAGACTGATTGTCAAGTAGATAGCGAGGTGCAAAAGTCACAATATGGGTGTCCTGGTAACGTCCCTTGCCTTTTCTGACATTAATTCCTTAAACAAATTATAATAAAGTCTCATAATACACAAACATTAAGAAAACAGTATTACACAGTAAAAAAGGTAGATTAGATTTTCTGCTCACCAATATTATAGATGAGTCCTGGTCTGTTCCCGGGCTGGATTACTTTGACTGCTCGCACTCCACTCCCTCCATCCAGAGAGAAACCCTGACACCAGCCTGGAACACTATCTGGGTGGATGCCTTTACCAACACGCATAGTGCACCTGACACACGAGTGAAAGAAAAGTTTGTAATTACAAAAATTAAGCCATGAATAAAAGAAAGACTAACCAAAAGCGAGAAATGTAAAGTGTGCTGATGAAATGAAAAGTGTCCTTCTTTCACTTACATGGTAGGCTGCTCTTTGTCTGTGTAGCAGAAGAGGAGCGGGCTCAGGCTCCTGGCTAATTCGTGCTCCTCATACTGCCCAGCAGCATCCGTTTTCCCATTGTCCTGGCGGAAGATCAGAGGCAGTCCTGCAGGGCATAACGCAAAAGAAAACAATTGCACACGGATTACACCATCTCGCTCTTTGCGTCATCATACCTTTGTAGCTAAGAAGTGAGCAGTATACCAGTCTTGTTTAGAAGCCAATAGGGAGCAGAAATGAGGATCTTCAGCGCCCCCTGTGCTCGGAGAACAATGCGGATCGTGAGACACAGGAGCCGTTTGTTTGTGTCATACAGACGCATGCGCACCACGTAGTTTTGAGTGCCAGGAGGAATCAACAGCTCTTTACATACTGGGAAGTTCTCCAGAAGAATACCTGGGAAAGACATCATGTATCTAAGATTAATATCCCATATATATATATATATGTATGTGTGTGTGTGTGTGTGTGTGTGTATATATATATATATAGACAGAGAGAGAGAGAGAGAGAGAGAGCGCTACTCTCCAGCTTACCTAACTCTATATTCTGTGAGGTATCTGCACCATGGAGCACTGCCTCTTTGCCCGGTTTCATGGTCCCCTTGATTGAAGTCCCTTTAATGTAATAGTTGAGGTCACAGGGCAGCAGGTTAGCCAGTACTAAAGTGGGCAGTAGGTAGATGGTGTGTCCTGGCTGCCGGTAGATCTGCTTGGTGCCACCAGAGACTGTTTTGGCAGGCTGCTGGTCAGGGTAGTTCTCTTTCTTGATAACAACACAAAACCTAACCAAGGGAACAAAACAACTGTATCTAAGAAACAAGAACACAAATTGTCACTGACGCCAAGCAATTTTAATACACTCTGCTCACCATCCGATTTGATTCATGATTTCAAGTTCAACTTAGAAATATACTCGTCCATTAATAAAAATATGCTTTTTGACATTCTCTACTGTAGTGATAAAGAAAGCCCAACTTGGTCATATCTTTGTGGTTGTGATTTTCATTTAATTAGATGAGCTACACACATCTCAAAATCATACAGACAGCATCATGGCCTGAGAGAAAAGTTAGGCACCAGCAACGCTATGTGCCACTACAGCATACACTAACATGCCAATACTATGACAGCGCTGTGAATGATCCAACACCCAAATTACACTTGCCCTGTAGTGGTCCTGTGGTGATCCTGTGGATGTCCTGACCATTAAAGAATGAGGGGAAAGGGAGCTAACAAAGTATGCAGAGAAACAGATGGACTACAGTCTATTATTGTAGAACTACTGAGTGCACCTACACGATAAGTGGAGCAGTGTAAATACAAAGATGGCATTATAACAGATCACATTATAATATACCAATATATTTTACTGTGACATCCTTCTCTTCTGTCATTACCTATATACCACTGTCATTACCTACATACCACTATCATTACCTATACACCTAGATACCTTTAGAACATGCACAGTGCAGCTAAGTTATGTCAGCACATCCTTAAGCAGATTTAGAAGTAGCTTATCTCTTGCCAAGTGTAAAGTGTTGGATCCCTTACTGTCAGAAACTTAGCTACAGAAAGTGGAGTGTGTGGATGTGGAAATGTGAGGTTTTAGCAGCAAACTGATGGCTAAGTTCTTTAAATCACCTATAAAGCAGGGCTAGACTGAAAACTAAATTTAATCCTGGACTCTACACCAGCCCACTACAGGTACAGTGAGCCCCCCTCAACTCCCAACCCAACAACCCTCACCTGATACTAAGCCGGGTATCTTAATTACAGTAAGCTGGCACATATTTGTGAACAACAGTAAACATGGTTTATCTCTTTAAAAGACATGACCGTGAACACATCAAAGACACTGTAGCTTGGCTGAGAACTAGACTGACTGACAGTTAGCTAGCTAGTTAATTAGCCAGTATTCAATAGTACATTAACATTTAGCCTTCTGTAGCATCAGCGTACAAGCAGACTGAATGAACTGGCCATCTTACCCCTTCAGCTCTCTGTCCCAGCGATTGGACAGAGCTGATAAACTGGACAAGAAGTGTAGCTACAAAGAGGTATACCTAATGAAGAGGCTGGTGGGTGTATACAACAACCACGCATTTGTCTTTCTCACTCTCCCAGCGGCCCACCTTGAATTCTTCATGTCTTGTTAAACATGAACTAATTAATGAATGAATGAATTAATGATGATCAAATGAATTAAGTCAGTGAGTGAGTTACAGTCCAGGTCTATGAGGTGCTAAAAACACAATATATCTAAAAACACAATATATTGACTAAAAACGCACCCAAACTCAAACCTCTCTGCATGTACCTGAAGCTGCGTTTCAGCTGGTCATCAAAATCAGCTGACTGGCACTCCCTCTTGCTGCTGCTGATCTCACCAGGGCGCTCTACGCTAGTCCAGTGTATGGGCATCTTGCAGAAAAACAGCCCAAGGCCTTTGGGCCGAGCCTGAAGCCTCCATGAGGTCAAGTGGAGAGGAATAGCCAGAGCTTCTCCAGGCATGATAGGTGGAAGCACAACTGGTTCTGTTGGGAACAGTAAGTCAAGAAGATTTTAAAAAGGACACATGCTATGAAAATATAAGCGCAGACAAGCCAGAAGCAGGAGAGCTGATGGGACACTCACTGTCTGGAGCTGAAGGGCTGTCCAGTCGCACCTCCATGGGGACTTCTAAACGATTTTTCACCACAAGAGCAGACTGCACTGTGATGACCTTGCGTGCACTACCCTCCATAGTGATGGAGAAGACCACTCTGACAGGGGGCAAGGCTGAGAACTGCACACAAGTTTAAAATCAGGACTTCTAAACAAACTTAATGAACATTTCATAGAGAATATCAAAGTATATACGCACATATACATGGGGATGTATGATGTTGGTTCTGCTGATTGGGCTGCCAACCTGAACAAGACATATCAAATGAGATGATTAAAAATCCAGCTCAATTAACTATCCAGACAACTAGATTAGATCACAACAATAACATCAAAGAAAAGATTAAAAATGAACCCCCTGAAAAGTTCAAGGACCTCAGTAATATGTGGTCACTCTTCAAGTACAGAGTATTTCAGTGAATCATTCCAACATTAATCAGATTAGTCTGATGCCAGAGATTAATATTGTGATTTGACTGTTTGTACTTTAATAAAGGCCAAAAACTCACTGTGTTGGAGGGGTTATTGCGATCAGGAGCAGCGTAACGGAAGAACACTCCGACCTTATCCACTGACACAGGCTTTACCTGCTCCCAGCCTCCAACACGCACCAGCAGCTGGTGCAGCTTCAGCTCATGGGTGTGTCTGAGGACAGGACAACAAATAATCAAGACCAAACGAGAACAGATGGGCTATTACAAAAGCAAGTTCCCTGCGTTTAATAGAACATAAAAAGGGACTTAAACTCAAATTCAAGGATTCAAGGACAAATACAGATATCAGGTTCCATTTACAAAACTCAACTCTGCACTATCACACTCCAGAACATAGCTAGTGCCCCTACAAAGGATACCGCATTATGGTATTTGTGCTCAACTTTCCATGTCATTAATAAACTACCAACATTGACTGATTGTCCCTTAACCTGCACAACCCCTTCATACATTTACTTCCCTTCATACTTGATTATTTAAAAGTGTGTATAACACTAGATTTCCTTTTTATAATTCACAAAGCCGCATATAAACTATTGCAGCTTTAGTTGCAGGGTTTAAAGGAAAAGTGGCATAGAACGAATCCAGTTCTCCACTGTAGTCGAGCATCCAAGTTTGGAGTTAAAATTTTACTCCTTCAGAACTAGAACAATGAGTTGAATGCAGCTAACAAATGCAAGAAGTCAACAGTCCCCCAAAATACTTTCTGTAAAAACACAGAATCCATTGTATTCATGAGGTCAATGTCCCACGACCAGTGTAGATCAATAAGTGTAGATCACTGAGCCTGCAGCTTTGTTAATTTTTACAAGCCACATTAAGTCATACTGTGTCCTAAACAACACAGTCAAGACCGACCTTAACAAAGACATGTGGTTTGAGTGAAGAACGACTTGGTGATGTATTTTTTTTAGCAATGATTTGGATCAAGTCACTTCTGAGTTCTAGTGTTTGTTAGCAATGTTAGCCTCACTCAAGTTCCAAACAAGAGAAGCTAAATTTTGGCACCAGATGTCTTGGCTGATCGACTACATCTAGAATATATGAAAAATTATGTAAATTCTTTGCCAAATCATTTCTTTAAATGGGTTCATACTGTTTATTTTAGTGGGCTGTATTTGGTTTTCAACTGAGCCTCAATACAGATACGTTTACACACACCTGTGTCTAAGTTTCTCATGGGCCTCAAACTCAAACGGAATCTCTTCTCCTGGCAGCACCTCTCTCCACTGACTGATGTTATGTGTGTCATCTGTCCCAGGCCCACGCACATCTGATATAGAGTCAGCACTACCACTGTGAGACAGTGCCACCCTGTGGACATAAGAAGATCCAGGTGAATTTCCATAGAAGCAAAACTTCAAGTAAGCTTTCTTTTCAACTAAACGTTCTAATTTGTAAAGCTAGACCTTCTTACCTGGTTGGGGTGGTGGTGAGGGTGGCAAACCACATAGTACATCCAGTATGGTTACGTAAGGCATAGGGAACAAAAGGCTGCCTCCTTTTAGACAGCTTCACGTCCGCTGCTGAAAACACAAGGAAAAGCCCCATTGGTAAACCTTAGTTTTAGTCAACATGAGAGTAGAACCAGTATCATCATTTGAGGTTTTTCCATAGCACACAAAACAAACGTTCCACAAACTGAAAGTGAATTCACACGTGGATGATTTGGGTCTCTCTAACAAATCAAGAGTGGATCAACTCCATTCATAACTTGAATGGATCTTATGCATCTGCAGTTTGCATTTTTTCCCCCCATGTCATTTTAACACACACATACAAAGCAAGACAGTTTCACAGACTAGAATTTCAAAGTCATATCTATATGACTTTATAATCTTCAACTTAACAGTGCAAAGCCATGAAGTGATTGTGCAGGTAAATGAAAGAATGCTGACTGAAAACAAAAATGCGACTGGGATAATGACTCCACAGGGTTAAAACAAAGCCAAAAGATCAAAAGAAATGGCAAGAGGCTGAAAGTATAGGAGAAGCTATGCTACAACACCAGACAGTTACTAAAATTCCACTGCTCAGTCTATGAACAGTACCTCGGGCATGAATCTGCTGCTCAAGGCAAGTCAAGCTGGCAGTGCTCCTAGTTCTAAGGTGGGCAAGAGGCACACCTGACACCAGAGAAACAAGGTTAGGGCAGAGGAGAAAGAGAGATAGAAAGACATGCACGAAAGATGTAGGATAGGAGTGGACTTAGAAGAGCAAAGGCTGCGATTCGCAGGATATACTTCACAACTACCACATTTAACAAGATTTCTTTAATATGGTTCTTAGTCATGCCATGTAATGCTGTTAAGTGACTGAAAGGCATATGCTCTGCATGTTACTGATGTGCACCTTACTTGGCTAAATAAATGAGTTCTGTAGAACTAAAGAGGTTAAAAAACACATAATTTCCGTGTCTCAAAACCTTTTATTATTCCCATAATATTCCCATAAGGTAGAACGTGAAGTGTTTTTCCTCCCATGTAATAAAGTACACAGAATCTTTTTCCAGTCCTGGCTGGAAGTCAAGACTGACCGCATGCCTGATACTCACTTTGGCCAAAGGAGGGGGGGTCCACAGAAGAGCCCATCCAAGACAGGGAGGCGGAGGACTGTGGCGACTGCTCGTCTTCCTTACAGTAATCTGCTAACCACGAAGTCTTGGTGGTGCTGTACTGCTCTGTGTGTCAGAACGACAGGCCGACAGCAGGGTGAGAAAAACATCACACCACTCATAAATATGGAGGCAAACAGTTAGAGAAAAGAATACAGGTGAGTGAGGGAGCTCGACCCAGACTGCCTACCCAGTAAGACAGAGGTGATGTTCACATCCAGCCTCTGCTTGGCTCGCACTCCCATCTTCAGGCGAGGAGGATGGAGCCGGCCTGCCGCCTGCTGCTGCCAGTTCAGGACACATGGCCAGGGCTCGATAAACGGCTCCCAGCCTGCAGGCACACATACAGGCAGAAACCGGTCAACAAAACCTCAACATCTCTTCTGTTTCTTCTCTAAATGTTGAGCTTAGTCTCTTAGCTACATATTGTGTCTCTAAACTGATCCAAAAAAGAAAGAGCGTGCTTTGGAAATGACTGATGACAGCCATCATCAACTCTAAAGCTTAGTGCAAAGCCTTTGAATCGGTTCCAGCTCACCTGAGAGCTCTCTGTTGTAGTAATCTCCAGACAGGGTGAAGCTAGCATTTCCTTCTTGGGTAGACCCAATCCTCTGCAGCACTGACAGGCCTTTGATGATGCACAGAGGTGGAAAATTTTTTTAAAAAAGCACCCCAAATTTTTCCCTTGAAATGCTTTTATGATATTTGCTTAAGCTGACAAGACCCAAGACAACGTTAGATGTTAAAACAGATGTGACTACGTATGTATTGCACTGGTATTGCATAATATTATTAAGGATGCTGTCAGTTTGAATCTGACACCTGGCACCCATTTGGATAGCGTTTCCCCATAACATCCTGCCTTCAGTTTGGGTCTTTAAGCTTCTTAACGGCTTGATATGACATTCTTCAGACTATATTTCTCCAAAGAAACCGGTAAAAGTAATCTCACGTGAGAAGGTGAGCTCAGCCAGGGGGACATCACAGTCCAGGCAGTCATCAATGAAGCAGATGCACACACTTTCTGCCTTAACTTCCACCCCAGACAGAGGGTGAGCTGAGTGGGAGCTTGAATCAGAGTTGGCTCTGCTCCTTCCAGACATGCTCTCTGCGTTCTCCAGCAGCCATGTGGCAGCCTGGTCCAGCTGGCCTGCAGCACCACACACAAAACACTTCACTACATCCACCAGCTCACGTATCACATTTCCTCAGTGAGTCAGGGAATTTGAAAAGCAGGGTTCTTTAATAAATGAATTTTTACCTTTGCAGTGAATGAGAGCCCTCCTGCAGTCTTCCTTCCTGAATCCCAGGTCCTGTAGGCGTGATAGCTGATTTTCTGAAAGTACATTCATGTAGAACATCAATCAGTATCTAATGTTTTACACCTCTAGACATACTAAGGTTGTCTTCTGTGGGACTTACCTAGCAGGGCCTCTGTTCGATGTCTGAAGCTGTCTTTAGGTTTGGAGGTAGTGTCTGGGTCGGCAGTGGAAGGGGCTGTTTGGGAGCTAGAATCAGTGTCAGCAATACTAGAGGAGCCAGTGGGAATAGACTTAGCGATTGCTAGGAATAGCTGCACATCATTGTAGGAAAGTCGGATATCCAGAGCAGGAAACTGAATCTGTGGAGACAACAAAGAGAACAGAAACCAGAAGAAGATAAAAATAGGGTTAAAAAATATCTACATATTGTAGGAATGTAGGATTAACTCTTGAAATACTTGAGTATAACCTGACCTCCAGCAAAGGAGGAAAGTCTTCGATGTTGAAGGCATCCAGCAGCCCTGAGCTGCTCTGGTAGGTTGGGCTGCCACACAACTCCACTTGCACGTTGACAGGATCAATGATAGACAGGGCTGTTTCCTGCTCACTGCCCAGTCGGCATGAGAACACCTGTCCAGATGGGAACGAAGATGAAGCATTAAATAAAATATCCGCAGTACAAAATCTGGCACTGCTACTGTAGTAACTGGTACTATCCTAGGCAAAAGCGTTCACCTCAATGCCAGCCAAGCTCCCAGAGAAGGGTCGATCAAGCAAGCGAGGCTTGTAGGTGAGAACAGTGGTGCCCTTCAGAATGATGGCATTGGTGTCCAAACATGAAGAATCTTCCACAACTACAAACTCTGTCCCTGAACAGGACGGTAAACAAGTAACCCACTCAGTTCCCATGAAAAAAATAACACTGCATGACCACAAAAACACTGCCAAAGAAATATTTACCTGTCACATTCAGCTTGACCTCCAGATATTTGTCTTGGGTGACAGGAACAGTAGAGCGTTTTGTAACAACACCACTTTTGACAGTTTTGGGCATAACAGCACCTGCTGTACCCGGGTCACTGTTGCCGCTGGGCCAGCGCTGGCGGGCGGGAGCTGCCCCTTTTTCTACTGGCATCTGCAGGAAGTCCCTGACCAGTTGGAGCCAGTCAAAGATCAGGAACACTCGTAGGTTATTCAGGACCACAGTAAAACATGAGGAGTCCTTAGTAGACCTAAGACACAGACAGATTAAAAGTTGTCACACAGGGCCTGGTGTGTATCAAGATGACCAACACAGTGGACAAATCTATAAAGATACAGAACACTCAAGATTAAGATCCATAGAAAGATTGTCTGATCTGATTACAACATGCATTATCACATAAAGAAAGGCACCTGTAATGGAGCTCTAACTGCAGGGAGGCCCGGTTGGTACCAGTTCTAGAGGGCTGCAGAATGCATTCAAATACATTGTGCTTGCCCGCTGCGGCACTGCTGGATTCACTGTACCGTGTGTCGTAGGCCAAGAGTGAATGAGACACCAAATTCACCGACTTGGAGCCATTTGAAAAACTCTCAAATAGCAACTTGGATTTCATGAAGTCAAATCTATAAAGGGGAAAAATTACAGGTCACTTAATCTTTGCACAAATGCCACAAGGCAATTCACATAATATAAAATTAATAAAAAAACAGGATGTGAACTAAAAACCTGGCCAAAGACTGCTTAGATCCAGAGGATTTGGGTCCATCAAGTAATTCTAGACTGACATTCATCATGTCTACCAAGAGAGAAAGGCCTGTATAAACGTCACCACTCAGCACCGTCTGTCAATGGAAAATGCAAAGGAGAAGACATTAAAAAAGCATTTAAATGAGTCTCCTGAGAGAGTGACTAATTCGGCTACAGCAGTTCGCAAAGGTTTACACATCACTTTTCCCAAATCCCACAAAGCAGATGTAGCTACAAATAAGCCATCTGTGGATATATGTTTCAAAACAATACAGTGTTTCACCAAAATGGTACGATGGTAAGCTATTAATTGAAGAAGTTGAAAGCTGGCTGGCATGACCTAATCTGCATAGTGACCAAGACATACGGAAAAACATCACTGTCCTCATTTTATATGCAGTTAGAGACACAAAGTACACCAATTATTAATTTGGACAATTAATAATTGATATAATGTAAATTAAGGGTGGGAGATTACATAGCTGCTGGGATCCTGCAGGTTGTAAGGTCTAAGAAACTCCTCCACAGGCTCTCCCAGGTTGTGCTCCAGCAGGCCACGAATTAGTTGATACCTTTCAAGGTCCAGGGAACAGTGTACAGATGACAGGCTGCCATGGATGGACATGTCTGGGGCTGCATGACTCAGCTCCCTAAAACACAGAATTGGATTTTGCTTGAGTCATATAACACAAAAACATTAGAGGTGTGTGCTTAATAACTTATTTACATCCGCCTAGAAACACTGTCTCTGAATGCAGACAAAAAGAACACTAACTGAGGACAAGCATGGGCATGGTCAGCTACAGAACCTAAGAGACATACGTAGCTAACTAAAAACCCCACAAAAAAAACATGTACCACTGTTCGTACTTACTTGTCTAGGTTACGCTCCACTTTAAGTTTGAGGCGGCAGCGCTCCTTTAGTAGACTGCCTCCTGTTCTGCGCACTAAGTAGGAAGTGAACACCAAGTCAGTGTCCAGGTGCTTCCCTCCACTGTCCCACGGTTCACAGGGCAGCCTTTCTGCAGCAAATAAGTCCATCTCTTCCAGATCCAGGGCAATGCAGTCCAGCAGACACACATGATCCTCTACAACGCAAATGCACAGGTTATGAAACATGACTTTTCAGAAACTGCCTTGTAACATATGCTGGATTCATGCTGCACAGTAGTATTATAGTTATCAACCTGGGCTTGAAGGCATATTTGCATCAGGGGTGCGTCCCACAGCAGACTGGGGCCTGCTGAGGGTGAAGCCAGAGGCTGTGTTGCTGGAGGCTTTGAGTTTGTCTGCTGACGCTTCCTCACTTGCTTTTGAAGAATTAGGCTGAGCATTTTTTACCTGATCCTTTAGGAAAAAAAGAGCGTCAGCAGAGAACAGATATCTCTCAGTCACAAAAACAAAATCCACCAGGGTTCAGCATAGAATATGAAACAGAAATACAGATGAGAAACAGCAAAAATGAAAACTATAAACATTAGAGACAAAAGCAATGTATGTAAATGTATGGAGAAAATAACTGCTGAATAAATGGCACTGTGATAGTATTGTGTACTATAACAGAGCATGAAACAGGGTACAAAAATGGGATTTCATGCTGTACGTGCAGCTGACAAACGCGTTCAGATTTCACACAGTGTGCTCAGAGTGGCGGGTTATTAGAAAAATGTGGTAGGGGTGGGTGATATGGCAAAATAATAACATGACGATCTTTTTATGATACACAGCATACATGATACATGTATAAGTTTTTTTTGAAGAACTGGAATAGACAAAAATAATTAACATGGCCTCAATTAAAAATACTACTGAAAACTATGAATAAAATGTTGTTTGAACGGAGCTAATTATGATCTTTTCTAGTTTCTTGGTATCCTGTAAGTACTGACAATATCCACAACATGCTCAGAAAAGCATGCTGTGTTGTAAGCTATCAAAATAACAATATATATCATCATATTGCCCACCTCTAAGCAGCAGCATGTCACTAAAAGAGTGACAATTCTAACATGAATTAACAGTGAAAGAGAAGCACTTCAAAACCAAAACACATGAATGACTGATACCTTATAATGGGAGGGATCCTTGTATGAATTAGCATGCAAAATCAAATTCTTAAGAAACAAAAGCCATAATGAGCTAAACGTTATTTTAAAGAATGAATTTGTGTTAAAAAGACACAATAAGATCAATAAGATGCCCTAGTGAGAGAGCTGGGACTGCATCTATAGAGAGCTTTCATCAAAGCTTTGTTTTGTAGGAGTCTGGGGCTATACCTACCCTTAAAAACAGCAGGAACCCTAAAGTACCTCCCCATAAGGAATGACCTCCTACTTAACCAAGCAGAGGGGAAATGCTCCTGAGATGCATTTTACGGTTGCAGGGTGGCTGAGTGCGTGCATATCAGAATGTGCATGATTGGTGTCAGGACTCACCAGAGAGGGGAAAAAGGTATGTGCCATGGTAAGTTTCTCTACCTTGTCTCTGAGAGAGAAGGTGCCACGGGTGCCTGCCTGTAGGAATCTGTTGCTCACTTTGAGCTGGCCAAGGTTGGCCACAATGAGGCGCTTTGAGCGGGAGCTCTCTGGAATCAGGAGAACAGGAGCCCCTGCCTCAATGTCCAACAGCATGCGAGAAGCTCGCTGTGGACGCTCATGTACCTACAGGACAGGGCAGATGGAACATCACCAAATCAGTACAAAAATCACTTTCAGTTCACAACAGCAGTTAAAAATGTCTAGTACTGTGCAGAGCTTACATACAGCTATTGATATAAAAGGGCATTCAACAGGGTACACAGGATTACACAGAAGTCTCAACAACTAAACCTCAATATCAGTTGTTTCAGTATTTAGTGCATCAGCCCACCGTCTTTATTAGAGTTCACATTCTTTTTAGGAAATACACTTTACAGTTTTTCTGTCTGCAGGGATATTTTTTCCACACGTACAAAGTTAAGTCTAGTCTTTCAGCTAAGTTGCATTTTCTGCTTCTTACAGTCCAAGTAGTTTCAAACACATTAAATAATGTTAAGGTCTGGACTCTGGTTTTGTCAGTCCATTGCTGTGAGAACACCAACAGCTTCTCTGTTTGATTTGCAGATTTTATTCTTTTTGTCTGTTGCCTTTTCTCACCAAGCTGTCTTCTCACAGCAGAAGGATAGACAAAATCACCTGTGTTTTTCAGATCTCAAGCAGTGGAGCCTGATTTCTCCTTTCTCCCTCTCTCAAAGTTGTTTATCTGATAGGGACAGTTTAGGTAGTCGGCCAGGATTTGCACTACTTTAACTACGGTGTTATAAAGTCCTGTTTTATCATTTATTTTCATTTGACTTTCTGCATTCTCATGAAAGCATATTAATAGATATAATAAATAATAATATATCTCCTCCTAATAATAAATCTCCTCAGAAATACTGGCACTTGGAAATAAAATAAATAAATGGTGCTCTCTCACTTGTGCACAATACTTAAAATTACAGAAGCAACAATACATAAATAGTACATCAGTACATCCAAATTCTGCTTAAATAGGGCATAAATGACTAATCGTTGGTCAGGGACACACTGTATACTACACACAATATAAAGATATCAAAAAAACTATAAAGAACTGCACCTCTAATAACAGAGATGATTCTAAATCTTTATAAGAAACCCATCAAAGTTTAGTTGGAGTATCAGTGACGGATGTATTACTTCTGACTCTAATAACGTTATCCAATTAAAAACTAAAGTTAAATATGAGCAGTATCCTAATGAGAAACTCCTGATCCCTGGCCTGAGGCATGTGGAAGGAGATTAGAGCGTGGGTAGACAGAGCTCAGTGTCTCTCGACTGACAGAAATGGGAGCTGACATCTTCCTGTGTAACCTCCTCTCATCACGGAAGGTGAAGGGTGGCTCTCCAACTGGCAGCTTTCGAACACCTAGTTACTAGAGCAATACTGCCGATCACTACAATGAAGCAATGCTTATAGAAAAGTACATAACACAGCAGGGCAGTACGAAATTGTTTTGAGCATGCAGTGTTGGTGCTATAAACGAGTGTTGGAACACAATTTAACAAAACTTAAACTAAACTAAAACTACAATGAAACAACTAAGTATACACTGAACAGCCTCGTCATCAAGTAGGCTACACCTCCTACACTTGTTCATTTTATCAGGTCCACTTACTATATAGGTGCACTTTGAATTTCACAATTACAGACTGTAGTCCTGTTTTTCCTCATAATGTGTTTGCATACGCCATAATATAGTTCACCATGTAAATTAAACACTAACTGTAAATTAAATATATGAGATTTTTTATTTAGTTAGGCTGTACATAGCATATAGCCAGGCTATACATTATATATGCTAAAGTTAGCAAAGGCAGTATCACCACCAGGGGGACGAGAGAGATGCCTTTGGGAGGACATTGGCAGCAGGTGAACTGTAAAATTCCAAATTGCTGCTGGCAACTTCTGGCATTGTTTAAACATCTGGATCTGTTCTCTACTGTTTTATTTACCTGATAGATTATAACCACCACGACACACCAGAACTAAACCAGTTGCACAAGAAGCACTTTTTTAAGGCAGGCCTTTACATGCGTAATGCCATGGAGAAGTCTTCCTTTACAGAAATACAAACAGCAGCTTTTTTAGTTTAGATTTAGTCTATTATTAGCAAGCAAGAAATATAAAGGTTAGGCAATTAGTTAGAGCTTATTGTTGCTTGGCAATAAGGAAAATCAAAGCATAACACACCCTTGGAAAAGTGCAGAATGAACGCCCAAGTTAAAAAAATAAACAAATTTAAAAAATTAAAAATTGGTGCTTTGGCAGCTAATAACGCTGTTTGATATTGCACATGTCACATAGCTAGAATAGCTCATGAATGACTGACTATGAAGAACTGACTAGAACCTCCATCAGCTCTTCGACTCTTTGTCTGCACAGGCGACTGTGAGAATTAATTTCTTCCAACATGCACAATGATACTGAAACACTTCATAGCCCTGCCAGGAAGCAGCACCAGCTGCATTACAAGAATCAGATGAACTGCTAAGCTGCTAGCAATGGTGCTAGAGCTACTACTACTATAATGAAGGTCAATGCCAAGTTCTGCTTCCAAACGTCATCACGTGCATTTGCTAGAGGGAAGGTAACACATTGATTTTAAGAAGCTACACAAAAGGCAGCAAGAAAATAACAAATGCAAAACATTGCATAAGGTGAATCTGAGATAATTAACACAATAACTATATCTTACTTCAGTATTGAGACATTAATTGGAATAACCTTTACCAATTGATCACTGATTACAACTCGTCAAGTCACAAAGATATAGAAGGTATACATTACAAATATTCTGTCCAAGATTAACATTAAACAAACAAGGAATAAAAATGGCCTACTTACAGCCTGGCCTTCAACTGCTGCTCTCTGCCTGCCCAAAACATCCTGTAACTGGGTGAAATGCTGAATGAAAGCTACCACCTCAGTCTGGAATCGCTGCGTGTGCACATACTGCACTGAGGCCATCTGCAGGGACACCTTCATATCGCACTCCCGTTCTAGAGAAGGGTCAGGCTGTCCGTACCTGCAAAACGTAGATGGGCAGTTTCTAACCTGAAATATTGCTGCAAAGTGCAGAACAGGCTTTGATGTAGTCAGTAAAAGTTAATTACTTGTATATATTGAAGACAAGTGCCTCTCCACCCCGTGTCGTGAAGCGCTCCCTGTACAGGTCACCATGAGGGGTCAGGTCACTCAGTGATAGACTGCCCAGGCTTCCTTGCAAGGCAAGATCTCCCTCTAAAATATTGCACATTAACAGTGGTTGGTAAATAAATACATACATACATACATACATAAAAGTCAAGTAGCACAGCACCTGCACTTATCAGAAGACTTTAACTCACCAATCATTTCTAAATGTGTAAACAATTTGGAGACGCTAGCTTTGGCAAGCTCATTGGTCTTCTTATTCAACACTAGAGACAGGGAATGAACCTGTTAAAGGGAAACAAAGAAGAAACATTTAAAAAGTAGATAAAAATGATGTATATTAAAATCTGCAAAGGCATTTATATGTACAAACACATCTTAGCAAAATGAATGCCTATTCCCCTACCTTCAGGTTGACTTTAGTATTGACCCGCTCCTCCAATTCCTCCTCACTTATTTCAGGGCACAAGTCTGCTAAATCAGTGGGTGCTGTGTTGTACAGTGGGTGTCCAGGTATAGGCTGAGGAGGGCAACTAGGCACTTTGATAGCATGGTTATTGGCAGTAGAACCAATGCCAAAGAAGTCCAGAATGACAACCCAGGTTTGCAACGTGATGAGAACGTCCAGGCAGTTGAAGTCTACATCTACACTACGACCAATACTGCCATAGCGGGTCTTAAACTCAGGGTGCCGTCTGTCCACCAAAAGCACGTTAATGTGAACCAAAGAGTCATCGAAGTCTGGCAGAGGATGAGGGGATGGTGTATTCCGAGAGGGTGATGGCGGAGGGGTGCTGGGGCATTCTGGGTCTTTTTTAGTTTTCCGGCTTGACGCAGAAGGAGTACTGGGGTGTCTCTGATAAAACTGGAAAACATTCTGGGCCTCCTCAATTTGAGCGGGCAGTGACCGTGGCATGTCTGGATACAAGGCATTGGATGTTGAAGGGCATGACTGGGAAAGATATTCTTTTGGACTGAAGGTAGATGGTTTGGGGGCACCCCTGGAAACCATGAGGTGCTTGTGCTTGGACTCAGGATTTGGCTCCAGAAGGTCTTCCATGAGCAGGGAGCGAAGGGCCAGCTGAACTGACAAGGAGTGAGGATGGTCCTTAATGAAGTCTCCTTCCAGGTCCTGGAAGCGCAAACTGACCAGGCCCTGAGATCCCTGGCTAAGGTCTGCGCTCAGCTGTACCTGGAGCTCAGATACTTTGAAAATAGCTCTGACTTGGGTGAAAGAGGGAGGCTGGAGAGGAGGGCTGGAGTTCTGGAGGGGGAGTGGGGTGGAGAGAGAGGATGATATTGAAGCGTAAGACAGGCCAATTAGAGGTGGGTCGCGGGCAAACAACCCACCCTGTGGGTCAGGGAAGCGATGAGGTTTGGTGGAGGAGGGTGTTGGGGGTGGGGGAGTTGGTGGCTGACTGGGAGTTGCTCTCTGGTCCTCAATCACTGATAGGTTATCTATAGTCTGAAGAACCTGCTCATACACAGGTTTACAAAGGAAAACCTGCAAAAAGGCAAAACAAACTGTAAAAATTTGTTACTGCAGGAGCTGAATTGACTGATCCAACTCAAATGTACCAGACTACTTTACCTGAACAGCATTCACAAATTTGCCCTCGACTTTCAGTAATCCTGTACCCTGATATGGTTCATCACATGACAGGAAAGTGAACTGTGTGTCTTCATCAATGGGAACTTTCTCAAGAGTACATTGGATGGTGGTGTCTTTTAGAATGTGAAAAGCTAAAGAGGAGAGAACATTAAAAGATGGTCTTAACATTACACAATTTCATTTAAGGGCAGACGTGATAAGATTATCATCTTTGACATAGACTGACAAGCTCTCCAAAAACAACATGAACATCTCTAAAACAAAGTTGTTCTTCCAAAGCCTCTGCAGTGAGACCTGTAGCTTGTTTTCCTTTAAAACTTGCCAATTGATTTTTCCTTTGAAATTTGCCCAAGACACTTATTTCATTATCTCTGACTATCAGCAGTCATACGACTAAAGAAAGCTGCCAGTGCAATCTCACCTTTTCCACGGCTTAAATATTCAAAGAAGTCATGACGAGTAAACTGTGGCTCTTCAAAGTTGATACCGATGCCATTATGAGAGGGGGACTGGCTGGAGTTGGGGTTGCTGTCAAGGCGAGGTCCCTTCCTCAGGACAAGGTGACTTGTATTGACAGAATAAAGTCTTATATCCTTGACTTCAACCTGTAATTTCGCTCCTTCGGTCTGGTCCTGTCCCGCTACAAAGTTCTTAATGGTAATGCTTCCTAGGTGACCAACAAGAAGCTCTGGGTGACCAGGTTTCCGAGGAATAGATACAACAGGCGACTCTATACTGACATTTAGAGTAAGTTTGACCAGGAAGGAGTCTAATCCTGGCTCTTCCTTAGGATCTGTAAGATCCATTTCATCTTCAAAAGGGCCCAATGTCCAGTTGCTTTGACTCTGGGACCTGGATCGCCTGGATGGGGTTTCAAAGAGAGAAACCATTCCACTGTATTCTGCTGTTTTGGTAGCCAGCACAGAGGATACTTTAGTAGCAGCCGTTTTCAGCATGGACCGAAAGTTGTCTTCTACCTCATTGGCAGAAAGACTGAGCTCTTTCAAGAACTTGGCTGAATGGTTGTAATGCAGTGATGCCATATGAAGCTCTAGAGAACATTCTCCTTGGGACTTTTCCAAAAGGTGGAAATTTAAAGCCTCAGAGAAAGTTAATCCAGAAGTAGGAATTGTTAATCCAGAAACTTCTGCAGAGGGGTCATCTTCGAGATTTCCTAGACTGACCACAAACTGACCTCTTCCACCTTCTTGAGTCAAATCCACCAGTTGAATGCATCCCAGGGAGCCGTTGATGTCCAGACGACTACCCATTGATACGTTGACCTTTGTCCCATTTATGCTGGCCGTGGCAATTTTCATGCCCCTCTTTTCCCCACCTAAGACAGTTCCTGTCGAAACTGTTCGCAAAAGCAGCAAATTTAATCTGTGAATTTCTACAGTCAGTTCTTTATTCTGATCGTAAGTAGACTGATAGGTCTCCGCTTGGTCCTGTCCACTGGGCAGCAGTGGTGGTTGTGGTGTTGAGGGAGTCCATGTGCTTTCCTCCTTAGGAAATGACTGCTGGAGAAATTTGAGCAGCTCTACAATGGTTTCAGGGTTGAGAATAATATCCAAATTGTTGACCTGCATGGAGGTGACCTGAAGGGAGCTATCCAAGTTCATGGATGGACAGTCTGAGCTGACAAACTGATATTCCAGTTTAATGAGAGCCTCCTGATCTCTAAGAAACGAGCTTAGAGGAGATATTTTGTCAAAAGGCAGACCTAATTCTAGAGGCTCTGGAGACTTCCCATCTTGTGAGACTGGAGATGTAGGTTGACTCTCTCTTAGACTGCCAGTTGGCACATCAAAGCTGAGGTGCTTATGAGACGCCACAAGGAGGTCAAAATCAGAGCCGTACGTCTGCAAAGTATCCACCAACAGAAGTCCATGGACTGTAAGGGAAATCTCAGCATCATAAGGACGCTTCACAAAATGAGCATTTGTACCAAACACCTTGAGGACGGATATATACCGGCCTCCACTTTCAACACCAAGCTGCATGTAGTTGATGTTGAATTCTGCAAGGAGAAGCCTGGATTCAACGAGCACCTCCCGTGTGTGCTGCTCGAGGGTCATTACACTCTTTGTGAGATTTTTATCAGACCCATGGAGCTTCCATTGGCTATCCTCTCTTTGAAAAATCTTTTCATGGCGGAGTGTTAAAGGATCAGGAGATTTGATGCTCTCTCCCTTGTCACCCTGGCTCTCGTCTGCACCAGGGCTACTTAGCATAGCCAGGCAGCTTCTCAGTGCAGTCATCTTCTCTAAGTTGATGTGCACTTTCAGGTCTGGTAAGGTCCCTGAAAGAACTGCCCCAGGGAGCTGTGGGTCTGAGGTGTAACGCAGCCTCTGTTCCAGCTGCAAGAGCACATTGAATTTCTCCACTACATGGGTGGGCCCCACTTCACTCTCCTGCAGATGTTTCCAGCTGTCTTTGTAGCGACCAACCATGATTTGAAGGTCATTAAAAGATAAGGAGTACTTCTCATACAAGATTCTACTGAATGCCTGGGCTCCCTCCACTGATTTAAGGCTACAGAGGTCAGGGGTCTTCTCCTGTCCTTTTAATTCAGTCTCTAGTTCAGGAGGAGGAGATCCAGGAGGTGTTGCTAGGGGTGTCTGGTATTCCTCATCACTTAACTCATCTCCATCTGACTGAGAGGCCTTGAACTTAATTTTAGGGTCCTCTGTAAGCACAGAAAGAAAAACAGCTATTTATAGTTACATTCATTGTGCTAGCATGAAAGTTGGCCGTAAAAACAAGTAAACCAACAAAATGCTTTTCATTATTTTATATTCACTCACCTTGTGAATTGGTAAGAAGAATGCGACCAAGATCAACTACCACTAGCATGGGGTCGTCAGACTGAAAATCATCTGGGAAAATAACTTGGGGGGCACAAATATCCAATTTCATTGTCCATCGCTTACTATTCTCCTGCAGTGAAAAAAACAAAAACAAAGGTGGTACCAAAGCAGAAACACATCAACTACCACTAACACCAGTCATGGAACAAAGTGTATGTTCTTACAATAAACTCCCCAACTAGCAGCTGGTCTATAGTCTGCCGGATTTCAGCTTTTGTCTGCATTTTGAGCTTGTTGTACTGTCTCCTTGCTGCCTCAGCCACTCGCAGCTCTAACTCTGACTGATATCCAAAACCTGGGAAAAAAAAAACATTATCAAAATATTATCCTGACTTTGTATTAACTAATAAGTATTAACAGTAAAAGTTCAAACAAAAACAAAGAGCTGGAAAACAGCCGACCTGAGGTATGAACACGCCCCTTGTAGAAAAAGTCAGCCACTTTCTTGATAGCCTGAGGGTTGTAGATGATATTGAGAGGGCTGGTATTAACCTCCAGTCTCCTCTCAAATTTGCTCCTTATTGGGTTACGTTCATAGATCATTTCAAAGACAGGGGGTGCAGAAGACTCCATATTAGAAGCTGTAAAATACATAAAATACAAACACAAATTATTGTAAACCTTTACTTTCACCCCATAAAATGAGCAAATCTTACTGAACGTTAGTACAAAACAGCAACATGTAAAAGTGGAATTCATTGGGATAGTTGGCTTAAGGTTAAAACATGCCTAATTGATACCAGAATATAAAAAATGTACAAAGTAATACCATTAGAACAGTACTGATTACTCATCTCTCATAAATGTACAGATTTCCACTCACCAACGTTGCCTTTGTCTGCACTGTTACTCTGCCCAAAGGGTTGACTGATGGCAACAGCAACCTTGTCCTATAAAAAGAGAAAATTATATCATGACATGTTAATGCAAAACAGTCAAAACAATGCAGAAATGGCACGAAACTTTCACACACTGAGCAAGAGAAACATACTGGTTTTGGTGATACAAGCACAGGGAAGATGGAGCCCTGGGTGGTGAGGTCTCTGAGAAACAATCCTCCAAGCTTTACAGAGAGCAGAGAAGACTCTGATCGGGGCAGGGACTCAATACCAATTTTCACTCCTGCAAATAAACAAAGAATTTACTATTCAAAAAGGCATTACAAATTATATGGTTCTGTTTTCTTTGTGGAGAGAAAAAAAAAATGGCACACTGTGAAGAATTTATTGTACCTGAGAATTCCAACTGAATCACCCCACTCTCACTGGACAAAGGGTTCAATTTGTCTTGCTGGAAAAGAGTGACAGCTGCCTTCTCAAGAAAGAAATCCAACCGTGCAAAGAGGTGATCCCTCCTGGTAAAAGTGTTGAGAGTCTGAGAGTCTTCTAAAGGGTCGAAGAGGTCATCTGTTTCAGCTGTGAACGGTAAGAATATTACATTGTAAAACACAATACCTTTTTTGAAGCTTAGAATTTTGAGGAAAAAAAACTAACTGTGAAGTCTTCTGTGAGCATCTTAAGAAGTATGATATAAGCTCCAGTGTAAATAGAAAAGCATTACAAGTTACCCAAAATATCCCACTGAGCAGTTCCCGGCATAAGGTCATCTGTCACTGGCTGCCCATCTGGCCCCCTCTCAGCACCTCCATACCAACCGCCCCATCCAGGGAACCAGGACTGCAGGTACTGGATCATACCCGAACTGCCACTCTTAGGAATGGAACTGGTTGGAGTGGTGGCTGTTGGCTCTGAAATGGGCTCTCTTATACTCTGTCCATTAAATTCAACAGCAAGTAAAGGACACAAATTATTAGGAATACCTTTTAAGAGGTAATTTGACCAACTTCTCAAAACGTCAGAATATTCATTAATATAAAAACCATTGTCATAAAAGTAAATATAAAAATCATTTAGAGTGGTTGGATGCAAAAATGCAACAATGTAAAGAAACTGGCTGGGACTGAACTGCTTTCAAATGGTGGTGACAGGAGACATCCGCAGTGCTTAAGGCCTCTAAAAGCCACCTCACAGAAAGCTATTATGAATTTGAACTTGTCTGTTATCTTATTTAACAATAATGGAAAGTGTAATCCTTTAATATTCAACCCACTACAATAAAGGTTTGGTGCCACAGTATGGTTCTTTAGTTCCAGTCCTGAAGGACTGTGTCTAGCATGTCTTTTTTTTTTAATCTGGACAGAAACGACTAAATTAATAGCACATTACATTTCTTAACAATTATCCCAAGCCCAAAGCTGACACTGTGACAGCGTCATATGCACTGCTGTCAATAGCCAAAACAACCATTTCGCCTGACAATGGATTTGCCCCTAGCTAACATTGTATATTTCAACATAAATCATCTCAGCTTGCCTCTGCAATTTCCTCCTGTTTGCGAAAGGAGTCACGAACAATTTCCCTGAGACTTTGCAACTCCTCCAGGGTCTGTTCATCTTCAATTCTCTCAAACTCACTCTGTTTTTGGGAGAAACAAAGTCTGTAGATCACAGTTTTCAACTAAAACAATCTTAAATTTTTTATTAAAGCAAATACACATGTATATATACACTCATCATTGAAAAAGAAGAAATCAACCGACGGGAATGAAACTTGGTGGGTAGGTTTGACATCATGAGACATGGGAATGATTCAAGTTTCATGCTCTGCCTCGCATGTGATGTAAGCAAGGACAGGTCTTACTGCTGTACCTGACTGACTATATAAGGTTGTCCTGGTATGTGTGCTTTCCATTCTGGCTTGTGCTGTGCTGTTGCTTACAAGCAAAGGATGCCTCAGAGATGAGCTCGAAAGCAATTCAAGCAGTTGGAAGAGTTCAAGAGGGGTCGCATCATAGGGCTCCAGAAACCGGGATGGCCATATCGACGTTTTGCACACTATACCGGTCAAGCGGATACTACCATAGCACTCTTTTAGCGGCAGTGGATAGAAGAAAGAATGGACCAGCGCCATGATGGATCTGGGAGCTCTACACGAACCAATGTCAGCACCACTGACGCTGCATGATGCAAGACTACATGAACGCAGACTGTTACGACAACACCACATCAACTTCTAAGACAGCAATGGTGTTGTGCCAGACTGTCATGGATTGACTCAGAATGGCAGCGGGTCATCTTCAGTGATGAGTCCTGCTCTTGTCTTGGTCGAGACGACCAACAAAGCCGCTTGTGAAGGCACTGTGGTCAGCGCCAACATGAACGTTGACTGAATGAAAATTTGTTGTTGCGCATCACACATCCAGAAGGACTGGTGTCACTCCAACCCTACCCCTACAACAAAATCTGCAGGAACTGTGTGAGAATATTCAAGCTGTATGGGATGGATTGTTGCAGGACACCATTAGGAACCTCTACACTCCACACCAAGACATCTGGCATGTAGTGTTAGCAAACATTGCGGCCTGACACCATACTTAGAGAAGAGACACTACTTCTGTTTGTGTAGCTCAATAAATATTGCCCATGTCAGTCTAAATTTATCATCATCTATTGATCCTGGTAACCTTTATCTTCTTTCAGAAGAGCACAAGTATTCTTTTGATGATGAGTGTATATTTATACACACACACACATACACACACACACACACACACACACACACACACACACACATATATACATGTGTGGGTGCGGGTGTGTGGCTTTGTACAGATCATTCTTTCAAGCCTATAAGTCTATAAGTCTATTGAGGGTGTTTTACCTCCTCTTGTGGACTCAGAGTAACTCCCTTAAGCCTCTGGCTATAAAGGCTTGTGTAGAGCTGAGCATCGCGCGCTCGTTGAAGGGCAAAGTCCCAGTTCCCCCGCCTTCGCTTCTCCCTGATCTCATGCAGGTTAGCACTGATGGCAAATGTCCACCACTGGCGGCAACTACAGCAAACACAGAGCCATTTATAATCCCAGCAATACTATTTTTAATCATCAAAAGGAAAAAAGTGTTTGTATGCTAAAATATCATAATATGCCTTACTTTCCTGAGACAGGCACTCTGGGTCTCCACTTGCGAAAAAGCATTTCCCTCTCCCTCCTATCAAGCTCTTTGAGAAAGGCCATTATCTGCTGATACTGGACCTGTAATTTTGATTAAACCAAAACGCATTTTTAGGCAAATGTTTACACTTTAACAATTTTAATAAAACAATCTTAAAACAATAAATAAAAAGTACATAAAAAAGTATTGGGATAAAAGTTGCCACTGCATATAACAGTGGTGTCACTTTGGGTTGAGACTCATCTGAGTTAAACAGTACCTGTGAGAGATGGAGTGACAGAGGCTCCAGCTGCACTTGACCCTCAATGCGCGGGGTGTTGCGAGATCGCAGTGGCTCTTTTGAGGCATTTCTCCGCAGCAGCACCGAGGCACAAACTGGCTCAAATATGTACTGATGCTCTCGGCTCTGCATGCATGCAGTCATTGTCTCCTATTTGTAGGAAGTGTGACAAAGAAACGGATGTCATGGGAGTAAAAACATATTTTACATCAGCCAGAGTTCTGAGACTATTTTGTAAAATAATGAGAGCAAATTAAAGTTATTTACGTGAGAAATTATTTTGAGATCGGTACCTGTATTTCTGTTGGAGGAAGATCGCCAAGCATGGTGCACTTTGTGTCCCAGTACACACTGAACTCCTCGATTTCCAGCTGCTTCTGTCGCATGAGCTTCGGAGCCTGTTAGTAGAGAATTTCATTACATAAGTCACAGCTACAGCATTATTCATGGCATATTTAATAAAATCTGCCGTTCATCTCACCGCTCCTTTAGAGGGGTTTTGTGCTGAAACATTCTTAATACAAACTCCAAAGGCAAATGGCTTCTCTGGGTTAGAGAAGTTATCCTCGAACCTTAGGTGCACACCTTGAATCTTTAACTGCGTACATTAAAAAAAGAAAAAAGAAAACACATTCAATTCTATTAAACTACAACACACTGAAATGAAAAGAACATTCAAATATAGCTACAAACAACACTGGGCCAAAAGGTTACCTCAATATTCTCAACTATTCGGGTGACCACAGAGGCAGTGACAGAGTACCAGTATGACTCTCCTTTCTGCTCGCACTCACTCTGAACGACAAAAACATATTCATGTTTCTTTGAAAGCAAACAGACAGCTGTTTTTCAAGCATTCTAAATAGCTATGCTTCATTACCTTCCATTTGTCCTCTAAGGCTTTGAGCAGCTGTTTCTTTTGCTCCCGTTCAGCTTCCCTTTCCCGCACATCATCGTATTCTTGGGGATGGGCAGGGCCAATTATCAGATTCAGCTGAGACATGGAGATGAGCCATGGGTCGCTATGAGGCCGATAGAAGGGTATCTGAAGCACGATCTTCCCAATGAAGCCTGCACAAACACAGAAAATAAGAATCAGAATCCGCAAGATTATGAAGCATTCTTAAGTCATCATCATGGCCCAAATAGCATTTTATGGACTTTCACTGCAAGTTTCCTAACTAACTATTATATTTACGTGTAAAACTATTATATTTTAAATCTGTTCATTCAAATATTATCTAGTAGGTGGGCAATACAGCAAAAATACAGTACTGGGACACTGCAGCATATATAATAGGGCTACGATATGTCACAATATTTATTTTTCAGACATCTGATCAGTTGGAAGAGAGAAAAAAAACAGCAATGCTACATTTAAAAAAATATGAAAATAATTGATTTTATTCAGTCATATTTGTCATATCGAGCTGCACCAAATCCAGTTAAATGAGACTAATTTTGCTCTCTTTATAATCACACACGCTGTTGGTGAATGTACTGCAAGTACTGATGATGTCTACAACAGAAGAAAAAGCATCTTCTGAAAAGCAAAGTTCAGAAAAGCATACTGTATTGTGACATAATTTAACATTCCAAGATTCTATGAATGTGCAGTATTAGAATGTATGTTTCATTTATCACCATTATCATGATTTACTTTGAATTTTATTTTTGATTGTTTGAGTTTCTTTTGCCTAGCCGAGATGAGGTCAGTCATAGCCAAGTGTGGAACAGAGGATCTACACTCAATCATATTCAAATCAGCTGCGGTGCTCAGCATGACACTTAGATAAATACCGCTATATTTACATATCTGAGATGAGTCATTAAACATGGCATGTCTCCATTGTATGCTAACCTCTTTGGACTGATCTTCCTCTCATAATCTAATCATTTAAAGAGGTGCCACACATGATTGCTTGAGGCTTCTTTTCCATCACTAAATCTGCTGTTTTAACAGTAACTGCTCTACTTAAAGGCAAAACTTACAAACACTAAACAGAGAATTGGACACCAATGAGTACCGTCCTAACCATACACACTTAAATACACTAAGCGAGTAAAAGTAAAAAAAAAAAACAACTAAGATATGTACTTTCAGGTCACCAAACCAGAAATTCCTGATCACCCTTCACTGACACTTCTTTACCAGTATGAGCTCGCAATTATAGGAATGTCACAGACCACAAAAGCAGATATCAACACATCTGCTGACTCACACAAATCAGCTGCACACCTCTGTTACATGCTAGCCATTACCTGCTTTGACCTCAAAGGGTAGATCAAACTCTCTGAGTGCATCTTTCCTTAAAGGAAGATTCTCAAGTTCTACGGCCCCTGAAACATAAACGAAAACCCAGTCAGAAATATTCACAATTAATCAGCATGGCACATTAACATCAACAGCAGGAGAGAAAACATACCTTTGAGAAGAGCAACAGACAGTTGGTCAGTGTTAAGATTGCTGACATATTTGCCCAGGTATGTGTTAAGTACCCAAGCAACAAGTCCCTCCAACATTATGAGAGGTCAGGGTGGAGGGACCAGGATGAGTTGGGAATAAAAGGAAGGGGATCTTTGATGGTGATGGACAGGGGCTTCACACTCTCTGCTTTCTGCGGTCATTTGAAGTCTTGCTACAAAACAAGAGACAGAGAGAAGAACATGTGTGCTAGAGTACCGAAGCAATTCATAAACCAACATAAAAACAAGTGACTTTACATTCTGATTTATATTTATATACATCATTAAATATGATTTATCCCACTCAGTTGTGGGTCATCACTTAATTTAAGAAGATCCTTAAACAGAAAGTTAAGCAAGGCATAAGACACCAGACAGCAACAAAGCTGATTATGGGCTTCATGTCTGAAGAGAAGCTGCATCTGAAAATGTCAATGTCTAGCCTCTATATGTAGGGCAGTAATCATACACAAAATTAGATACATAACTAGACAAATAGCAGATGTCATACTCTGACAGCCACCTACAAAACAGACACAAAACATGTTGGCTCCCTTTATCTTTAGCCTCTGCTGACCACGTAGGCGGACGGTTCGGTCAGTGTCCAGTGTCTAGCAGACACAAGACTGTCAGGACTGTCTAAACTGCGTTTGTGGTCAACTTTTATCCTGAGATAACACATGACGCTGTCAGCTGCTACAGTCTGATGGTCAGCTTACCATTGTATTAGGCCCAGAAAATGAGTAAAGGAGAGTCTTCCAAAGCAAACAGTTCGGAGGAAGCGTTTTAATCCATACAAATGTAACGGGGTGCCAGGACATTTATAAACGAAACCAGAGTCCAGCGGTGATCACCGAAACAGAAAGTCCGCCCTTGTCAGAACAGAAACGATCGTTAGCCTGGAGCTCGTCTCCTCCTCATATTAGACAATAAAGATGACAGCTCCCACCCACAGTGACCACGGCTGACCGACAAACCTAAATGACAGGCAAAGTAACTTCACCGAGACAGCGAGAGAAAGCTGCGGGGGCAAAGGTTGCAGTCTGCTAGCTACTATACTTAGCCTGCTAGCAGGTTTAGCATAGCTCGGCGGCCAACCAACAACTTTTTAAACATGACGTTAAACAAGCTTAAGCGACTCGGCTTGCTTCTTTTCTCAAAGCTGGACGGTACGGCCCACTCGGTCTTGGGAAACGCGGCTTAACCGAGCTATCTGACAACATTATTTAGCGTCTCAGCTCGCTTTGTGTTTGTCGCTCAGCTACATGTCAAACTGATACAAGCGCTGAGTTTCCTGTATCGATGCCCGAATCTTTCGCTTGAACCGATTCACTGATTCTGACTGACTCGGTCTAAGCAAATATTTGTTTGCTCTTGATAAAACATATTTTTTTACATTCCGTAAGCTCATGAGACGAAAACACTACACATTAAGAAGAAACTCTTTGGATTCGCTTGCATTTTCGGCTGTACGCGTTGAGAATACCGTTGAACTTCACTTGTGACTCAATGAATCGGAGTTCGACTCATTGAAGCGGATGGTTCAAAAGAATCGGTTCGATAAATTGAACCGAACTGACGAGCAAAGTTCCAACCGGGCTTTTCCGGTCACGTGTCCAAACAAAGCGATTTTGCCGCGCGTGCGCTTTTGGAGTAGTGGACATCTAGCGTTGGGAGGCTAAACCCAGCTGAGATGATGAACAGAGAGGAACACCAATGGGGAGGGCTCTTCTGATCGGAAATAAAACGCTAAAGCTCTGTAGAGAGAGGTAAGAGCAGCAGCAAAGCAGTCCATGTATTTCCCCCAACATAAATGAATAAAATGACATGATTCATTTATTATAATAAGAAAAATAGCATCATTTGGAGATACTTATTTATAAAGCATTTTTTCATTTTAGTTACAAATCTCAAAGTCTACATTTACACTGTAAATTAAGTTACAGCACAGTTGTACACAACAACTGAAAATAAGGCACAACTCTCTACAGCTAACCTCCAGTGTCCTATACAGTCTGCTTCCAGTGTCCTAAAGGGTCAGCCTCCAGTGTCCTATATCTACAGTCTGCCTCCAGTGTTGTATATCTTCAGTCTGTCTCCAGTGTCTTATATCTACAGTCTGCCTCTAGTGTTCTATGTCTACAGTCTGCCTCCAAAGTCCAATATGGCCTGCCTCCAGTGTCCTATATGTACAGTCTATCTCCAGTATCCAATATCTGCAGTCTGCTTCCAGTGTTTTATATCTACAGTCTGCCTCCAAAGTCCAATATGGCCTGCCTCCAGTGTCCTATATGTACAGTCTATCTCCAGTATCCAATATCTACAGTATGCCTCCAGTGTCCTATATCTACAGTCTATCTCCAGTATCCAATACCTGCAGTCTGCCTCCAAAGTCCTACATGGTCTGCCTCCAGTGTCCTATACCTACAGTCTGTCTCCAGTATCCAATATCTACAGTCCACCTCCGAAGTCCTACATGCTCTGCCTCCAGTGTCCTATATATACAGTCTATCTCCAGTGTTCAATATGGTCTGCCTCCGGTATCCTATACCTACAATCTGGATCCAGTGATCTGTATCCAGTATCTTATACCTACAGTCTGTCTCCAGTGTCCTCTATGGTCTGCCTCCAGTGTCCTCTATAGTCTGTCTACAGTACTTTATTGACTACTTATTTTTAAATGTTTTATTTTCTATAACCATGTTTTTTTTTATCAGTATTTATTAAAATACATCCATAATGGTGAGCCTTATGTCATATAAACAAATGGGGTAGATGGTTAGGCATTGTCATGTGGACAAAACAAACCCAGTTTTTCCCATGGGGGGGGGGTCCAAAAAGCAGATTTAGACAGTTAGCCAGATAGTTCTGTACATTTAGAAGTTATACTTGGAACATTAGAGAAACATTAAAGATCACAATGACCACTAGAATTTATATTTTACATTTGAGTACAGCTGCGTTTAATTTACGCAGATAATCACTTGTTTTGTTCCCGGGTTCACTGGTTTTCCCCTAGTAAACACAGCCTTGTTCCAGAATATTTTGGAACTTAGTTTGACTGAAGGGCTGTATTCCAGTGGTAAAGTAGCCTAAACCACATACAGAGATTGGTGGCAGATAGTGGTACATTTTGTGTTACGCTTAAAATCCTGACTACTAGATAGCAGTGCTAGTGCCAACCCTTCACTCCAACATAAACAAGTAACGTAAGGGTGGACTCTTGACATTAGCATTAGCAAACCTATGCATATTGTGGGATGTTTTCTTATACTGACAGTTTTCGTAAAATTAGATTAACAAATTGGAATGTACTTCTTGGAGCATCACAATATATTGCAATATATTCAACTGTAAACCCTGTGTCATTATACATAATGTATAACCTGGTTCTTACCAACACGCAGCCCTGGCACAAATCCAACGAAACTTTCTTTAGTAAATATCTGAATAAATAAAACATACATACCTCCTTTCATTGATTATCTGACCACACCAGTGAGAAATACTGCACTGAAATGATCAAATTGGCCAGTTTGTGGTCATATACGTTATCTCTTTAAAAAGTGTAGTACCAGTGTTGAACATAGTGGGGCAGGGTTGCACAAAAAGTGTGAATGGGAGGCCATGGCAGCTTTAAAATGTGTCAATGGTGTCATGTTTATTTCTTTGTTGAGTTATTGCCTTCAGCTGTGACTGGCAAACCGGGGACTCACTAGTGAAAACATAGAGCAAGGTAAATGTTTGGTGGTGCATTAACATGGACATCTTAATGCACTAATGCAGACAGTAGAACAAAGCTTGAATGCATGATGGTGCTAGATTATGAAATCACAGCATATTCTGATGTGTATTAAAACTGCTGTCAGTATTAACAAATCCTCTTTACACCAGCTGCTGTATGTCAGCTTCTCATTTGCACTGTACTGTCAGTGTAGCTTTCACTAATCGAGTTGACTCAAGCTGAAGTCTTGCTCTAAATCTACAGCTCTTAAAACTGAACTACTGTGATCCCATGACTTCATCAGACATGATCAAATGCACTGTGATGTGTAATCCACCAAGATCCCATGATACAATCCCCCCCACCAACCACACCAGACCTTACAAAGGGCACTGATGTCATCTCACCTTGCCCAGTGCATTTGTGGGGCAACACAGGCACATCTGGCTGCCTATTTGTTTGCACTGTATCTTGAGTGTAAATGTAACATTCTTCTGAAGAGAAATGACATGAAATAACAATAATCCCAGCAGACGTGGAGCTCCTCACCCCCGGCCGGTCATGTGCCACCACATAATCCACAGCATGCCTTCAGTGGCGTAAAAGGCCATCTGTTCAGTTCACAGTCCTACAAACCTCCACATCTGGACAGAAGAGGGGGCAGTGCTTACTGTCTGTTAGTCTGCATGTGTGCATGTTTTCAGCTCACAAATATGATTAGATATTGTGTATCTACTTCCACTCATCACTCTATTTACTAAGGCACTTCAAATCATTTTGGCACCATTGGAGTTTGTAATCATGTGTGTGGAGGGCTTACATCGCAGACGTGCACCATATAGCAAGCAGGTGGCTGTTATAATACAAATGAATTAGGGATGCTCAATGGCATAGGGATCATATCGATATTGTAAGACAGTTGTTTACAGAAATTATCGTCTGACATGCTTAGAATAGACTAGTATTTAAAACTGATATTTGATAATGCATTTCTTGTGCTTTAGGAATGGCAGAATGTTTAGCTGATGCTGAGCAGCACAACTGTGCTTCAGTTTCTGCAGTGATATGTCATGCATTTATACATTCATGATTAAAAGAATAGCTGCATCCAGAGGGAAATGTTGGATTGCAATGCTATTGGTGAGGAAGATAAAGATTACCAGGAACAATAAATGATGATACATTTAGACTCATGTGGGTAATATTTATTGAGTTACACATACAGAAGTAGTGTCTTTCAATATGGTGTCGGGCCGCCATGTTTGCTAACGCAACATGTCAGACATCTCGGCATGGAGTTGTAGAGGTTCCTAATGGTGTCCTGTGGTAATCCATCCCATGCAGCTTGTATATTCTCACACAGTTCCTGCAGATTTTGCGGTATGGTGCAGTGTTGATCGTGCATCCAATGTTTCATGCCAGTTGGCTGATTCCTTCTGGGTGCAGCTATTTTTTTGAAGATGAAGTTATATCTCTCTGTATTGCTAATCCAGGCAGATGTAATACCAGTTTCCATATTTTGTAAAAACATGTATCAACATAGGTAGATACAGTATGAATGTCAAAATACATATGTCCATAATTCCAATATTAATGCGTCCCTAGAATAAATAGCTATTTTGAATTCACAGCCTTGTTGCTGTAGTACACACACAAGCATTTGCCAGAAAAATCCATGTAGTTTCTTTAGATTTTTCGTCTATGCAAGGCCAAAAAAGATACTGTGATTCCATAAAGCATGCATCATAAACTGAAATCCATGTTCCATGTTTCATTAATGTAGTTATTTTGTTGTCAAAGGTTGAATTGCTGAATTGAAAGGCTGAATGATTTTGTAACTCCAGTGCAAATGGAACAAAGTGCCATTTTGGGTGTGAAACATGAATGGATATCTGGGGTTGTTCTCTTGTGTAATCAGCACCAAAGGGGTGGAGCTTTTCGACCTGTGTAAGTCAAGCAGCATCAGTGTCAGTAACAGTAGAGGGCCACAGGAAGCAAGGTCACGCTGCTGTTGTTCTCAGGGATCTGGGTTCTCAGGGTGTGTAGATAATGACTGGAGAGCTGGAGGATCAGTGTCCTAAGCCCTTGGTTTACTATAATCTTCACTGCTGTCCAATTAGGCCAGTCCTGACAGGTGCCATTGGTCATCTGTGTTTGTGGCCATGTTCCTGACCCTTTATTGAAACAAAACAATGTATGGATTTTTCAGCTTTTTCTGTTTGTTTTTAATGTACCATTGTATTATTTGAGTTTTTCAAAGGTAATGGTGCTGTAAATGAATACAGTAAGACAATATGTCACAATGTTTTGTGCTTGTACAACAGAAGTACTGTATTAATATTTAAACAATATACCTCAGAGGCAGCATAGACTATAATGACATAACAAAGACATAAATATACACCAGCAGTCAAAGAATTACTGAGATGCATGTATACTACAGGTCCAAAAGTGTGTAGACACCTGAACATGCCATCCGTATGTGCATGACAAACATCTCATTTTAAAACCATTAATATGGAGTTGCCCCCACTGTTCATGCTATAACATCCCCCGCTCTTCAGGGAAAGTTTGGCATTAGATTTTGGAGCATGGAGAGAGGTCAGGTACTGAGGCTGGGCATTAAACCCTGTCTTACAGTCAGCCAGTCCATTAGCATTGCACATGGTCCTGCTAGGCTTGTGTGCAGATGCTTGGTCATGGAAAAGCTATCCATGAAGCTAATGATGAACATTTCTTGTGTTGACATTGCTTCCAGAGATGGCTTGGTAGTAGGAGCAGCGACTAAGGACAGACTATTTTTATATGCTAAATGCCTCTGTACTCGACAGTAGTGTACTGCGAGCATGCATGTATAGGTAATTGTACTTCATGATAACAGCACCAGGGCAGATCTAGCAGGGTAGAAATGTGATTTAAACTGATGGTTGAAAAAGTGCCATCCTATAAAAGTTAATGAACTGAGTTCAGTATAACAAACAAATGGTACAGATGATGCACTAATGTTGTCTATGGAGATTACAAGGCTGTCTGCCTGATTGTATGGACATATTAGCAAGGAGTGTGGCTGAATTAGCCAAACCCACAAATCAGAAGGGAAGTCGGTGTACTTTTGTCTATGTAGTGTAGCACAAAATTTAACTCCGTCCTACCAGCTACAGGCAAAAGCTGCCCAGAACTCTAGCTAGGATTTTCACACGTCCGGTTTTAGGCAGGACCGTCCAGTTTTTCAACTCCCAGTCCTCCGTCCGGCGTAATACCTGGATGGACAAAACAAATGGTTTGCATTTCATTGGTTTAACAAGGTCATGTGACATCGTGACTTTGCAGGTAACTGCAGGTCAACCCTCTAAATGCTAGTAAGCTCCCGTCTGACTCACAAATGTCATTCATTCCACCCAATTAGGCGAGTAAAGCAATCATTTATGTGTTATAAAGGTTAGGTTATGTAGTTTGTTTTAATTCTGTTAATTCTATTAATTCTATTTAATTCTGTTCTAGTATTGTGGCTGACCACCACCGCCTTTATGATGAAAGTGGCCACCCTAACACTAGCCCAAGTTCACAAAGTAACCACCCAGTCAGTTGTTCCTCATATAACCACTAAATCTATTTATTGGTTTAACTCAAAATATGAAAACCACAAAAAACAATATTGAAAAACTTGAAATGAGTCTCACTGTATTACAGTAACTCCTCTGTAACATAACACTTATTTGCACAGCTGTACAAATTCTGTAAATAATACTCTTATAATTTGTCGACTCAGACTTACTTAGGTATAGCATATCCACATACATACATAGTACAGATATTCATGTATCTCTTTATCTCCTTTCCTGACTCTTTATTCTTATTCTCTTTATTCTTATTCTATTTATTGTATCTTGTTGTACTTGTTAACAGTCTGTGCTCTTATTACATGTCACACATGTGTGCTCTCACCAAGACATTTTTCCTTGTATGTGTGAAATATATAAATTCTGATTCTGATTAAAGTACAAGGACATTCCAGCAAGATACGGCAAGATGCCAACAACACATTTATCTGAATTTTTGGGAAATGTGTACAGCAGAAAAAATACATCCACAATGGATGCTCTGTAGAAAGCACCAAATAATACATGGGAAGCAGTTCCTTTGTATAATAAATAAAACCTCATGAAAATATGACAACATAGTCTCATCAAACCCAAGGAGGACCCTTAATATTCACTCATCATTGCAAAAATAGCTGCATCCAGAAGGAATCAACCAACAGGAATGAAACTTAGTAGGTTTGACATCATGAGACATGCAAATGATTCACACTCAGCTGCACATGTGACAAAAGTAGGGGCCTTATAGCTGTACCTGAATGACTATATAAGGTCGTCCTGTTGCATGTGCTTTCCATTCTGACTCATGGTGTTGTGTTTGTAGCATCATTTGCAAGTGAAGACTGCTTTAGAGAAGAGTTGAAAGCAATTCGAGCAGTTGGAAGAGTTGAAGAGGGGTCGCACTGTAGGGCTCCGGGAAGCGGGATGGTCTTATTGACATATTTGCGCGCCATACCAGTCATGCAGATATTACCGTAGATAGATAGATAGATAGATACTTTATTGATCCCAAAGGAAATTTAGCAATCTATCTATCTATCTATCTATCTATCTATCTATCTATCTATCCATAGCACACTGTTGGTGGCAGTTGATAGAAGAAAGCACGCACCAGCAACATAAACGATCTGGGAGACCTACGAGAGCCACGGTGAGAGAGAACCGATAAATTGTCCAACAGTGACCCAACAGCCATGATTGCGGATATCCAGCGAACAGTGATGCCCTCCATGAGTCCTGTTAGTGCCAGCACCATTGGCAGACAGCTGCATGACGCAGCACTATATGCGCGCAAACCGTTACGACAACTGCCATTAACACCATGTCAGCGTCACCAGAGACTACAATGGTATCGTGCCAGACTGTCATGGAGTGACTCAGAACGGCAGCGGGTCATCTTCAATGATGAGTCCAACTTTTGTCTTAGTGGAGACGACCAACAAATCTGTGTGTGGAGGCACCGTGGTCAGCACCAAGATGAACAGTTTGTTGTCATAAGGCCAGAAGGCCTGGCGCCACTCCACCTCCACCCCTACCACAAAATCCGCAGGAACTGTGTGAGTATATTCAAGCTGCATTAGGAACTTCAACAACTCCATGCCGAGACGTCTGGCATGTTGCGTTAGCAAACATGGCGGCCCAACGCCATACTGAGAGACACTACTTCTGTATGTGTAGCTTAATAAATATTGCTCATATCAGCCTAAATTTATCATCATTTTTTGTTCCTGATAACCTTTATCTTTCTTCCCAATAGCACTGCAATCCGACCCATCCTTCTGGGTGCAGCTATTCTTTTGATGATGAGTGTATTAATAAGTAGCTGTGGTTTTCCTGTTGTATTCATGTTTGTATTCATTTTTGACTGCACAACAAAAACATTGATAAATATAGCATAAATATAGCATCTTATAAAAACACATGTATTAAAACAAAGCAAGCATACATCGAATTAGTTGTTTTCGATCATGTGTAGGCATTGCACTGTAGCCAGTTTCTGTCCTGCAGCTCCAATCTGGGTTAGTGTGAAGGCAGGGTGAGATTCATGACAGTGCAGATCCACTCGCCAGTGCCTCAGTCACTGCATCTTTTCTCAACCCAGTTGGCCCATGGCCGCGTAACCATGGCGACGACAAGAATTCCGCCAACGAGGATCCTCATGTCGGTGTATATTTCCCTGTCTCGTCCCACTACCTTCCTGAGAAAGCAAGGGGAACGTAAATAATTATCACAGCGCTCTTGTCTCGCAGCTGTGGGGTGTTAGTGGAGGAGGGCTGCTCAGGCCCAGGCTCAACTGGAGCTGTGTTTGTAGCTTGTTTGCTTTCACTCATGGCCCAGAGCTATAACTGTGTGCTGTCAGGTTGCTTTACAGCGCAAGAGTCACTGCTGTTCAGTCAGGGACATCCCCCATCCACAGCAGCTCCCTCCATCCGTGTGCCTAATCTCACCACCCGGAATAGCGCTCTGTGTTCTTAGGATTATGGCTCCAGACTCCTATGATTTCGATCCAGTTTCAGCAGATTATCATTTATGTTTTTACAATCCGTAACTGTGCTGACATCTCAGATGACGTGTCCATTTGAATGTGTACCGTATGCTCCTCTTTTTGGAACCTAATGAAATGACAAAATGTGAGAATGATATGAGGAAACAAAGCAAAACAGATGATGTGTATCGAATGGCAGCCTTCACAGGAAATCACAATGATGTGCTGCTGAGCAATGAGGGGGCACACAGATAAAACAGCAGATGTGGAAAAAATGGCTGTAAAGAGCGGATCAGGCTGTTTTTCCTTCTCTCTCTCTCTCTTTCTCATTACTGGGTTTAATCAAAGATGCACAGCCAGATTGTTGCTGCTACACTACATGTGCTGTCAGATTATTCCTCCCACAGACTGCAGATGTACACGTTCGATTCATCCGTCTTCTCTCAGAAAGTATTTGTTGTATGCCAGTCTAACTGCCCTATTGAGTCAGTTCATAAGTGTGAAAGTATCATAATTGCTATGCTACGGTTAATCAATGCGGTTGCTGTGCATAATCTCAGATTCAGCTATGGCACACATCACAGTCTGAGCATCAGATGTTTGGCATGCACTGAACTGTAACAGCTAAAAGCGTGACTCTGCGTGTAGCAGGGAAGATGATGCTCTTCTTCTGTTCATTAATTTTCCATCCTGACTGCATTCCTGCCTTCTTTTTGGTAAAAAGAGGAGTGTTTACTAAAGGAACCTCTGATTAGGGATGATGGACTATATGGATATGTCTCTATAATGTTTGTTTTTCTCATAATGAGTTAGATAAGCAGCCCGGTCTTATTTAGACTGTACAGTGTCTAGTATACTTTTATTGATGGCACGGATGATGGTAATGTCTACTAAGCTCTAGCAGAGGCTGACCGTAGAAATGTAAGCACAAGCAAAACAGGATGCACATATAAGGCAAGTGACTTGAGAAATTCAGAGGTGAAAGAGAATTCAGCACCAGTTTTTGCAGAGCCAAAGAAGCTACTGGGCGATTGCATGTACAGAGCCCAGGTTTATCTACATATTGTTCAGTTCCGATTTTAGCTGTTTTGCACAATAAAATATTTGACATTTAATTTGTTTGTTAATATGGTTCTTATTATCAATTAGAATTCCTAATTATATGAGAGTAAATTTACAATAATAAAAAAACATTAGACTTAGAATATATGTATATATACTCATCATCAAAAGAATAGTTGCACCCTGAAGGAAGTGTTGGATTGCAATGCTTAAGGTTACCAGGAACAATAAATGATGATAAATTAAGACTGATATGGGCAACATTTACTGAGCTACACATATAGAAGTAATGCCTCTCAGTATGGCGTCAGGCCGCCATGTTTGTTAACGTCAGACGTCTCTGCATGAAGTTGTAGAGGATCCTAACGGTGTCCTGTGATAATCCATCCCATGTAGCTTGAATATTCTCAGACAGTTCCTGCAGATTGTGCAGTAGGGGTGGAGGTGAAGTGACACCAGGCCTTCTGGACATGTGATGTGTGACATCAAGCTTCACCTTGGCACTGACCATGGTGTCTCCACACATGAATTTGTCGGTCGTCTCAATTGAGACAAAAGAGGGACTTGTCACTGAAGATGGCCCGCTGCCATTCTGAATCACTCCATGACAGTCTGGCACGACACCATTGTGGTCTTTGGTGATGATGACATGGTGTTAAGGGCAGTCGTCGTAACGGTCTGCGTGCATGTAGTTCTGCATCATGCAGCCGTCTGAAAATGGTACTAACACTACTCATGGAGGGCATCACTGCTCGCTGAATGTCCACAATTGTGGCTGTTGGGTCAGTCAGGTACAGAGATAAGGCCCCTGCGTCCTTGCTTATGTGACATGTGCGGTAGGGCACGGAACTTGATTCATTCACATGTCTCATGATGTCAAACCTACCTACCAAGTTTCATTCCTTTTGGTTGATTCCTTCTGGGTGCAACTATTTATATATAAAATCAGGCTTCACTCTTGCTCATCCACAGGTGTTTCTGTGCACCCTTCCACTTTGAGAAGAATATGGGTCTGAAAGGATGTGTAGCTGTTAATATGTCCTCACTGAGAAAAGGAAAACTTGCATTATTTGTGGCTTTCCTCAGATTGTAAGGTGACTTCTGTGTTATATGTTTTCTGTTTTTTTTCTGATGCTGAATAACTTTTCTGGAAATTACATACATGGAAAGTGCTATATGACTTTTGGGGTGCTTTAAACGTCTAGTAAGAAGAAGTGCATCCTCACAAATTCCCTCCTAAAGATACAGATACAAGACCCGACAGCCAATACCATAGAAAACTATTTGTTTTAATTTTCACACTTTTGGCTCACAGTGGGAAGAACAGTTGGAAAGCAAAGCATCTGAATGGATTTACTTGATGCAAACACAAAAGATCAGCACAGAATGCTGATTTGTGCTTTAAGAAGACCATGTATTTGCACTGGCTTTCAACTGTGAAATGAACCAAAACACTTAAACTGTTTAACACTTTGGCGTCACCATTTATTTCATATTTACTCAAAGTAAAAAACGAACAGAAATGAACGAAATAGAAGTGAAAAAGTAAAGAATGAAAAGTTCCCTTTCTATTCACAGTTGTTATATTTGATTGTACATTTGATTTTATAGTTTAAAGTCCCTCAAAAAAAATCTGTCTGTGCTTCGACTACTGGCTCCCATTAACCGATCATGTTTGCAACATCAGGACTCATATATGGGATGCATGACATTTAGGTAGTTGTCAGTAATATGTCCATTTCTGCCAATAAACAAAATCGTCGGATGGACTTTTGCAGCTTCGTGTGCATAACATACTCTCTTCCGCCACAGCAGGTAACAAAATACAAATTTGTAAGGAATTCTTTGGTGACATGAGTCATTACGGTATATGATTTATGATTTATGATAAAGTCTACTTTATGGCTCACTGGGATTATGTGCAATATATCAACTCTCTTCTAAAGTGCAAGTAGATAAACCTCACCAGTAATCAGTGAGATTCTATTCCTCATTAACAAAAATAACATAGAAAATATTCATTACCTTGCACATTTACATAAAAAGTCCATTATGAAGTGCTAAAATAGTATGCTCAGTACCTTTAAAGGAGAATTCAGGTTGTTCAACATTTTTCAGACCTACGTAATTCAGTTGCTAAAATGTAAACAACGTCATACAGAGTAGTTTGATGGAAAATGGTGCATCGTAAAGAAACTGGTTTCTTATAGTGGTGGTGAACCAGGGTCATATTGCCTACAATGCAATTATAGCCATTTTACTTCTTTCCAAAATGACCAGCTGAGTATTTTTGGGTAAAGTTAATAATGGCAAAACAGGGGTAAATCCGATTTCTCCCTGCTTGTAGTTCTCCACCAAGAATGGATTTTAAAAATGCCATTTTGAGAAATCCTTAAAACTACCAGAAAACAAGGTATCAGGCACAGAAGTATTAATAACTATTTCATATAATAGCTTTCTGTAAGACGGCTTTCAGAGCCATTAAACTGTCTGGCGTATCAAAATCATTGTGAACAATTCTGACTTGGTCTCTAGACTGGTACATTTCACTTCAAACCCCTCTGAATGTCTTTGTTTACATCTTAACAATTATACAAAAATCTTGAAATTGATATTCCCCTTTAACTAACAGCCTGAATAAAGGGGTCTACAACACAGTCATTTTATGCAGTGTTGTTACAGTTGGAACAGTTGATGTCTTAAGGCTTGGTTCAGTGACTTCAAGTATAAAAGCGCTCTAGCATCTTGCATCATTCAGTAATCGTTCAGAGTGTCTGGGATTTGACGCAACCTGTATTGGCCTTTTCAGCCTCACCTTTACCACTGGACGGGCAACATGGGGTCTTTTGTGATGATGGAAACATAGCGCCCCATCTCTTAGTCCTCCCTGCAGACATCCATGAACCTGTTGATGTAGCAGACCTTGAGGTGCAGCCTTGCGGGTTTCCACTCAGTCTTCCCCCTCCTCCTCGTCTGTCCTGTTGGCTTTGAGCCTCTGGAAACAGTGGATAGTTGAGGCCAAGAAAAAGCTGGCAATGATGGCAGCCACCGATATACAGATCCCGGAGAAAATGACTATCAGATAGTCTTTAAGGGTGAGCAACCCCCGACATTCTCGGAAGCTGTCCTCAGAAAGCATGCTCAGAGAGACCTGCTGCCCGTCCACTGGGAGAGAGCACTCCATACCCTCCAGCCCTGCAGAGGAAAGCACAGCCACACTTAGACAAAGCTGCACAGCTCCAGACTAGAGGTGCTCAAATGACCTGAACATTAACATGAACTGCGATGGGGAAAGAAATCATTGGTAGGAAGTTATTTACAATGACGGGTACTTTTATACATCAACTGTAAATCTGTATGATTATTACAGCGGTTCCGACAGAAATGAGGTCACCCACACAACTACATGCTGTCAAGTATATATGTGCAATAAATTGCCACACACAAATTGCCATTGTGGTGAGGAGAAATGATTAGGGTTGAATTCCACTATATCTGACCTACATCTGACTACAGTTAGTTTACAGTTTTAATTTTTAATATTTGCAAATGTCCTTGATTTATTGTAATTATATGATTCAATGTGACAAAAATGAACTACACTGCATAGCCAAAAAAAAATTATTATAAATAATCTTTGGACCATTGGGCACAGCGCATATTCACCATGAGACCATTTCAACAAACCTATGCAGTATCACAACATTTTTTTCCTTCTAGAGGTGCCATCATTTTTGACCAAGATCTTTCCGTATTAATGACGGGACAGTCAGACCACTACATAAAGTCCTCTTCAGCACATCCCAAAGACTTTCTAAGGGGTTCCAGTCAGGACCCTGTTTTGGCCAATTTATGTGTGAAAATGATTCTTCACGAGTACTGAACCACTCTTTCACAGTCGGACCCTGATGAATTTTGGGAGGACTACTTCCAGAGGGTAATTACATAAATGAACTTAAATTAAATTAAATTAATATTAGCAGGAACAGAGGGTTCAAAGCATATTTTCAATATCTTTTTGGCTGCTGTGAAGCCGGCCAGTAAATCAAGACTCATAAGACTGCATGACCTTTTTCTATTACTCCAGAGTCCCATACATACACTGCCTAAGAAACTGAAACCTTTTTGTCCAATTAGCCTAACAAATGCTTTTCTTATGGCCACACAGCTGTTCTCATTGTGTGTAAATGCTCTTACTTTCACTATTAACGATAGCTGCGAGTTCTACTGCCGATGTTTACGATTTGACTCCACCAAGTGTTAAAGTGATCTCTGATCAATCAATCAATAAACTTTTATTTGTATAGTGCTTTTTACAACTGACGTCGTCTCAAAGCAGCTTTACAGAAAAGCAGATTATGGAAAAAAAAGAAAAGAAAAAAAAATGAGTCCATGTATAGACTTAAGGAAGGGAATCTGGGTCCAAGTCCCCCATGAGCAAGCCAGAGGCGACAGTGGCAAAGAAAACTCCCTTACATCTTGGTCATTCAAGATTTTTCTGACCACATTTCTTCCATGAAGACCGTTCACCACCAACCTTATAGGTTTCAATAATGCTTTGTACAGTTATTAACCCAATAATTTGACCCTTCTGAAACACCTTTTCCACGACCTCAAGATACGTCTTCCCACGTAGTGGTTTAAGAAGTAAGAAGCTGCTCACTGCATAAGCTAGGGTTAAAGGAATTGTTGCCAGCTGAAACATCACTACAATCACTGCAATAATTATCCAATCAAAGCCTCTTAAGTATTTATATATTTAAATTCAAACAGCGAGTTGGCCAGGCAGCGTACAATCATAATTAATAAGTAAAAAAATAGTAAAGTAATAAAACAGGAGGTATAAGTGGCCTTCAAGCATCACTCTTTTAAGGCTTTTGTCTGCTTCAGCAATTTCCCACTGTGCCCTTAAAGTGCTCCAACACTGTGATTATAACCCACAGATTCATCTGTCCTGAAAGTCCTCTTCCTTGGTCAGAGATATTTTGTCGCCGTCAAAGTCATCACAATCCAGATTCTGACAGACAGGCCTCACCTGGAATGAGGCCAAATTCATGTTGCTTCGGCTTGGTTAGCACCGAAAACAGCGCACTGAGGACTCATGTGCTCTGACACATCTACTGTGAGATCAGGTGAAAAACAACCCTGCTTTACAGACAGCTACGTCAGAGCAATCTACCACCAATGGGGGAGACATAAAGCTGCCTGAAAACACCACATTCTCAGTCCTTTGTGCAGCTAAGGACAAATGCAGGACTGCATTTCTTTACATGTGATCATGTACAGTGAATGAAGTAGCATGAGAATGCAAATAAGTCAGCAAATTATTGTGGCACATGAATAGCGTCAGTGCGACTGAGAACCGGTCCCCCCAAGAATGGCCATTACATAACCGTGAGATGCGGGGAGGGATTCTCTCCAGCTTTTGTGTTTTCTCTCCTCGAAGCCATCATCATTCATTTGTCAATTTTTCTAGCCTGCTCTCTGTTTTCACAGAAGGAGACTTTAATCTGCTTTCAAATGCGTGGTCATCGGACACCAGATGACAGATTTAAAGTGGAACATCTCCTACGTAATGCAGTCACGCTGACAGACAAACCCAACTCAACAGAATGGCACGGCAGACACCACAGAACCTCTCCGATTAATCACATTTATACTGAAATCCCCCTGGAGTCTATGCAAAAATACACCAGAGTGATGATTTGCAGAGCGCCGCTGGCTCCATAAATATACCGGGTCACTACTCCTGAGCTATGTTTGTTCTGCTGAAGACAAACCATTTTCTTTAAGAGGTGGCAGTTAGGAGGGATCATTTATTTCTTACACTAGTCAAAGCATCTGTGTCATTCAGGACTGAATTTCCTCACTTGTTTCAAATGCAATCGTTTCATGTAGTATGCAAACAGGGTAGCTCTCAAAACATTCACCATTCACTCTCCAATGCATATGGACCATTTACTTTAAATACAGTGTTTTCATATTTATATATGTCTGCCTACAGCAGTTTAGCCCCCCACATCAGCTTTAAGTTACACTCATCAACAAAATATTAGTGGCATAAATAGTTGCACCCAGAAGGATTCAATCAATAGGAATGAAACTTGCTGGGTAGGTCTGACATCGTGAGAGATGCAAATATTTTAAGTTTCACTCTCAGGCGCATGTGACGTATGCAAGGACAGACCTTATCGCCGTACCTGACTGACCCAACATCCACAATTGGAGACATTCAGTGAGCAGTGATGTTCTTCATGAGTCATCCTGTTAGTGCCAGCACCATTGGCAGACGATTGCATGATGCAAGACTACATGCACGCAGACCTAAATGACCACTGTCCTTAACACCACATCAACGTCACCAAAGACTGCAATGGTGTCGTGCCAGACTGTCATGGAGTGATTCAGAATGGCAGCGGGTCATCTTCAGTGACGAGTCCTGCTTTTGTCTTGGTGGAGACGACCAACGAATCCGTGTGTGGAGGCACCGTGGTCAGCACCAAGATTAACAGGTTTGATGTCACACGTCACACGCCCAGAAGGTCAATCCACCTCCACCCCTACCGCAAAATCTGAAGGAACTGTGTAAGAATAAACTGCATGTATATGAATAAGCATGCAATGTGTATAAGTAAAATCAGAGATGGGCAATACGGCAAAAATATAATACCACTATACTTCAATACATGTTCATGATGTACAATATGTTACAATATTTACTTTGCAGACATCCGACCTACAGGAACCAGTAGTGTTACATTTTAAAGCAAACCTGACTGTTAAGACATGTAGGTCCCAATATGGTGTACAAGTCCAATGGCATTTAAATATGCTGTGTTAACAAAGTAAATAAACTTACTGATTATTAAAAATAGACATAATCCTTTTACTAGTAGGCTGTCATTTTTTGTCTGCAACAAATGGTTGCTCTATATGTTGCCCACTAACAGCGAGCCAGTATTAGCGAACTAAATATCTCATGTAACGCTATCATCCTTCTACAGAGTGTGATTACTCAAGAGAAAAGTCTTTTTGATTGTCTTATTTCCATATTACAATTAACTTGTGACAGAAGTAAATGGAGAAGTCATTTTTTTCAGACCATTCCAGACAATTTCTATTGGTCTAATTATCACAAAACTTAGAAGGCAATTGCCTTTTTTAATTATGTCAAAGAATAAAAAAATGAAGGAAAATTGAGGACAGAAATTATATATTGTCATATTGCCCAGTCCTAAGCAAAATGTAGGATGTTCACAAACATGTGTCTCTTTCATATGGAACGATTCATAGAGGCACAAGAAACCAGCATTTATTTTTTATATTTTTTAATTTTACATCATCTGAGCACAGCAGCCATTCTACATTATGCTGAAATCTAATGATGAAAGGACCAATAGAAATGCATGGAAAGTGCTTGGAATCAAATCACTATTCACTGACTTACACTGAAAATAAAGAATGTTTTTGCCCTCTCCTGTAAACTTACCATTTTGGACAACCTTGTTTTTGTCGTTTGTCGTATTCTAAACCATTCTCTTATAATAAAAAGTCATAGCAGCAGAGAGAGCGCTATATTTGATAGACCTCTCCTATGTAATAGAACGAGACGCCACTGTGTTTGCCACACTGTCATTGGCAAAAGTCAGTTTCCATCAACGTCAAATGCGCGTGGTGGTGAGTGTGGTGAGTCAGTCCAACCAGAAGGGGTTTTCCACATGCAAGAGATTCAGTGACCTCAGCCTCTTTTGTTGTGCTTATCACGTGGCCGTCCTCCAAGCTCCAGCTCATCCAGTCTTTTAGCATGCCAGACCATAAGTGTCTTACGCTGGAGCTTCCCCCTGAAGCACACGCCACAATTCACACAAACACTTACACAACAACACAGGCTTTCACCCATTTGGGTTGAGGCAGAGGACTATTGCCACCATGCAATCAATTCGGTATTGCAGCCTTTTGTTATGTAAGAGAACATCCTGACTGCAGATAACATTGTCATTACTATTCAACTATTCACAGCCGAATGCTAAATCTTAATGTGAGTTAAAGCACTGTGCAGAAGTACTGAGACCATTTATTTGATTTTCAGTCAAAACGGCAATTACATACAGAGTATTCCTTATTAGGAGATATTTATGAGGACATTAGATATAAAATAGTCTACCTGCAGAAGGAAGGAAAACATCCAAGGGAAATAATGAAGTTCAAAAAGTGAAAGAAAAATACAGAGAAAATGGGGCTCCTAACACCCATGCAAGATGTGATAGACCACCAAAACTGTCACCATCAGATAAACACTCCGTAGAGGTTTCGTCTTTGAGATTTGAGAAGATCAGGCTCCAGTCTCGCTTCAGATCTAAAAAAAATCCCCAGGTGCTTCTGTCCATCCATCCACTGGGAAAAGCCAGTTCAAGGCCAGGGGTCTGAAAGGATGTGCAGCTGTCAAATAGCTTTTGTTCAGAAAAAGAACAGCAACAGACTGACCTCCCCAGTGTCCAGAAATCAACATCACTAAATGCTTTTTGGGATTTCTTGGGCTGTGAGAAGCAGAGAATGTAAATACAACTGTAACACTGAACTTCAGAGGTTGCGTAGCACTGGGTAGCACTGTTGCCTCACGGCCTGGTTTCGATTACAGGGAGGTGCGTCCGGGTTCCTTTCTGTGCAGAGTTTGCATGTTCTCTCTGTGTCTGTGTGGGTTTCCTCTGGGTGCTCCGGTTTCCTCCCACAGTCCAAAAACATGTAGTGAATTGGAGATGCTTAATTGCGCCCTAGGTTTGTGTGTGTGTGTGTGTGTGTGTGTGAATATGAATGTCTCTGTGTCTGCCCTGTGATGGACTGGAGGCCTGTTCAGGGTGTATCCAGCCATCTTCCCTACGAGCACTGCGATGGGCTTCAGCACCCTCCACGACCCAGAAGGATTAAGTGGGTTAGAAGAGTCAATGAGAGTGAGTGAACTTTGGAGGTGTGTACACTGAAAAGAAATGCGTGTGTGTTTCGACTGGAAATTGAATAAATGAATAGGGGTCTCAATATGTAGATATTCAATGCAACTAATTTGTCAACACATCTAATTGACTTGGAGTTCAATGAATTAACGTTTAATGTTTGGCAGATGAAGCATTAGGAGATACGTTACAGCTACTCCAGTCATTCTAACTTGATCCTTTTTTAGAACACCCATATGCATGCTTGAGTCACATATCACACGTCACATATGTGCACAGCACATTACACATCTTACTCACACATACAGCACATGATTAGTCTTGTTAGTTCTTGACTTTAAGAGAGTGGAGTTCGAGTTACTCCGTGGCAAGCATCTAAAGTGTGTTAGAAGCGCATTGTCATCCGTATCAGATTCAGTGTTGCATTGAATTATGGATGCCATGTGTTCACCTTTGACTCATGCTCATGGATGACAAGTGCATTGCTGAGTTTCAGCCAGTGACCTTTGGATCATTTGTGCAAATAAAAGGGTGGGTCAAGACCATGCCAGCAGTACATCACTGAGTAAGTCAAATCATTTTAAACCCTCTCTCGAGACCCCACCTCCTAAAGCTCTCCCTGGATTACAGTGTTCTTTAGCTTGCGTCTCTCGGCCATTTAACTGCTTTCTTTGCTGATTTCAATGATGCTTTTGCTTCAAGTATCTTTGAAATATATATAATTAATAAATTATTAAATTGCACTAACGCAGAGATTGGCTCGAATGCAATCGCTTAAATTGGTCCCGTACCTAATCATTTCAGTTGATTACTACAAATTATATACTAATTATTAACTGCGAGTTATTTATGTAAGGATACTCATATGCTGCCAAAGGGAGTTTGATTTGAATGACTTTCTGCATTTATTCAACAGCTGCGTTCTAAAATTGGAGCATACAGTTTTACATACAGTATAAGGTCCTATAGCAAGCTTGCAGTGTGAATAGAGTTAAAGATCATGTTTGTAAAAGTGTTATTTGCCATCTAATACAAACCTACCATATGATATGTCATAGTACTTTTGCTTAGTCGTTCTGCACATTGTGTGCACATTAACCTATATAAATGCTACTAGACGTTCAGTCTAGTGTTGGTTTGCAGAGTTTTATCATCTAAATATTCAGCATTGACACTACTGGTTTCATCGGACACATGAAGGATTGTGTTGAGGTTGAATAGGGTTGTACTAGTTAAGCAACCACCTTAATCCAATCATGTTTTTGTAAAGCTATGAGGACTATAATTCTTCTTTCATAAAAGTATCACAAGGTTATCTGCCCTAGGGCTGAACGATTTTGGCTAAATATCTAACTGCTATTTTTCTGAGCAATATTGCGATTATGGTTTAATTTTCAACTGGGTTCTGAATTTAAGGTATGAAAGAAGACCAGCGCATACTTTTCTCTGGCTTCAGTGCCAGCCTGCCAGTTATTTTATGGTTGTGATGTCACAACACATGTATGCTTGCTTCTGCTTAGTTTTATGAATCTAAAAAAACAGTTCACCAGCTCCATGTTATTAAGTTTAGGTTCCCTGCTTAAACTCCCAACATATCCATTTAGTTCATTCTGCAAGACTATCGAAAAAAAATTGCAGCTCTTGTGATCCGAAAATTGCAATCCATTGCGATTTCAAAGCTATAAAAAGATTACTCTTTCAGCCCTAATCAGTCCTTTTCGTTCAACTTCACATTTAGCTTGTGATAAGTAAATACAGGCTTCATTTTTTATTCCAAACATAAACAAAAACAAATTAAGAATTTCTATTTGACAACACATAAATAATGCATGTGCAGTCATTGTGTCTATACCAGGAAAGAGAGAGTACAGTGAGCGAAGTGAAGTGAACATCATTCTTCATCCCCTTACACAAAGTGTACGTTGCCAGGTCAGCCCTCTGAGAAACAGGAAGACCTTGAACCTTAATCTGATACAGCACGACCTTAGCTTGTGGAACTAATGATCAGTGACCTAATGAACTACGGATGGCTTGTCTACAACCATCGGCTTCAGTTTCGGCAAGTCTTACATCCTGTGCTTACAAAATACCCAACTACAAGAAAAGACAATGTTTTCAAGTAGTGGGACAAACTCATTAACCTATTTCAATATGGCATATGTTCCATAAATTATGCAAATACAAAAAAAAAAAAAAGCATTTTGTTATGGATGCCTGCAGCGCTGACCTCTTTGTCTTGATCTTAAAAATTCTCATAAATTATTAAAATGTCTTCTTGATAAAGTGGTGGTATGCTGTGTCACAAGTGTTGTCTTTTCGAACATTTATTGTATTGTAATTTAACAGCACCCTCGTCTGCTAATGTGTGAGGTACTTCACTTTCATTTGACCAGTTAATGGTCAGCTCCAAACAAACATGGCACATATTAAACATCATATCTGAAACGTGACATCATGACAACATGAAAGACATAGTATATAACTGGGATATATGGTTATCAGATGCCAACATTCTATAAAGTACATGTGAAATGCTCTGTAAGGCAAGATCAACCTGCATATTTGGTGTAATATTTGGGTGCTGTGTGTGTTTCAAAGAGCATGACAGTTTTGTCTGCATATCAAAGCATGCCTAAAAATACTCAATAATATAAGCCATTTTTTAAGCAGCTTACCAGTCGGGAGCTTGTGACGATTTTCCATCAGCCAGAGAAACAGTTTGGCAAAATGACAGTTGCACACCCAGGGGTTCCCCTCCAGGCGTATTACTCGCAGGGAAGGCAGCTGGCTCAGCACCTTGACGTCCAGGCCGGAGAGGGCATTCCGTTCCAGCTCCAGCTCCCGTAAGGAGGTGAGGCCCGAGAAGGCGCCCTCGCCCACCATCCTTAGATGGGGGTTGTTTCCCAGGCGCAGCTTGATCAAGCTGCGGGACTCTCCAAAAGTCCCCGAGGGGATCTCGGTCAGGTTGTTGCTTCCCAGGTCCAGGTAGACAAGTCTGGAGGATGTACCCAAGGTCCCGGGCTCCAGCCTGGTCAGGGAGTTATTCCTCAGGTCAAGGTAGACGAGGTCGCTGTAGAGAACTAAGAAATCAGAGGGGATCCAAGGTATCCAGTTGTTAGACAGGAGGAGCCTCCGCACGTCCAGAGGGATGGAGTCTGGTAGACGGGTGAGCCCTTGACCGGTGCAGTCCACAGTGTGATGGTCTGGACACAGGCAGATGGATGGGCAGTTTTGGCCCCAAGCGAATAAGGTAGAGGACAGCAAGGCTAGGAAAGACTGAAGCCAGTGAACACATGAGAACATTGTTGAGGGGGGTGAGAAGTGGAAGGGAGAACAGGGGGGGATTAAGGAAGGGGGGCTCGGAAAGGGGCAAAGGATAGTGGAGGCAGGGAAGGGTCAGGGGGCAGGAGACGAGGAGGAGGGAGGGGGGAGCATGAGGAAGGAGAGAGAGTCAGAGTCGTCGTGAAGGCATCTTTTCTGTTCTGTTAGATCATAAGCTGAAAAAGCTCCGGCTTCGAACAACAGCAACAAAGACACGGAACGCTGTTTTCCAAGAGATCATGTAGCAGGCAGTGTGGCTCGAGTGGCAGCCCGCTGGCTCTGAGCGAGAAAGAGGAGGAGAGGCAGGCAGCGAGGGAGAGAGAGAGCGAGAGAGAGAGAGAGAGAGAGACACGCGCGGGGGATTAGTGGAGAGGTAAATAGAAACGAGCAAAACCACAGACTGGGGAGAGCCGGGGGCGTGAAGGGTGGGTGGGGCAGGAGCGAGGGAGAGAGGATGTGACAAAAGGGGAGGTGTTGGTTGGCTGGGTTTTAGCCCACAGACGCTGCTGATGCCTCACGGAAGGACGAAGTCTGCATCTTCAGTGCCATTGCCAGCTGTATGGAGCATCTCCATTTTGGTGCCTCCACTCCTCTGCGTCAGTACGCACGACGCTCAGCCTGGTGGCTGCAACAGATTTGACCCAGGGCTGGTTGGAATCGACTGGCTCCCAAAATTCTGGAATGGGTGGATGCCTAGAAGGCAGGAGTAGACGCAGACGATAACGCTTCGCTTCTCTTTATGTTGTCTTCCCCGCGCAAATGATTCAGTCAGCATACAAATCCATACTCCAGCTCCATTGCCATGGTGATGAGCATGAGCCCAGAGCCATCTGCATACACATTACTGTTCTGGAAGAGTGCGATGGAGAGTAGTCAGGATGACCATGAGTCTCAGAGTCTAGACCTCATTCTTCTTCATCAAACTGCAGATACTGCAACTCTGTAACTCAGGCATCCCCAGACCACACTGTCTCTATTGTTTACCTGTGCTGTGCACAGCTACCAACAACCAGGAGACTTCAGAAAGCCTTCAGCTGGACTACAGCATGGACTGACTGAAAGAGCATCTCAGACAACAAAAGGCTCTGACGGTACCTCTCTCTGCCAGCTCTCTCATGACATCGCTGCTTGCTGGCTCTCCAGCTGTTGTTTATTTCTGTCTCGCCGTGGGTCCAGATTCGCGTGTGCTCCTTTGCTGCTGTAAATCTCCCTGCACAACACACATGCTGCAAGCACAGACAGACTCCTGTTTTCATCACACGTGCAGAAAAAAAAAACCAGAATCACAGATCAGTGATAGCTATGACAAAGTACTCTGGCACCAGTCAGTTAGTGTGTTATCTTGATTGCTAGTGTAGCTTTTATGGTGGTGTCCACCATTTGAGCAACAGGCATAGAGGAAATGTCATTTTCGTTAGTAGATGAGAGGTACAGGATATCCTCCCAGCGGGGCAGCCGACCATGTGGGGAAAGCCAAACTGACTTCCCATATGCAATTAACGTCTGGCATCTGAATAAATGATGAATGTCAGGTGCGGCAAGCTGTTGGACACAGTAGGCATTAGACAGCTGCTCTGGAGGAAGTGCCAGAGTGGAAAACTTGGGAGCCTTGCCATCCATGGACACCTCATTCTCAGGTTTAAGAACACAGTACATACAGGAGAGAGGAGCAGCTGTGGGTGAAGTTGAGTTATGAGAAATAATGTATTTGAGAAATCAATTTCCAACCTGACAAAAAATATGCTTCTATTCTATCTTTTGATCAGTATTATTATAGCATTGAACACAACACTGTTTTTAAGCCGAGCTGGGTTACTATGATGTATGAAGCTGTTTGACCAACGGAGACCAGGCCAGCAGAGTTCAATAGAGGGGAAGTTTCAGTCCCGATTTTACATCTAAGACCGGAATAGAGAAAAGAAATCTGAGATGGCCTTCCCACGTCTAGCTGTGCAATGGTGCATGTGTGCAGGAGGTGACAGGGTGCCAACACCTTCAAAAAGAGCACCTGTCAAGAGGGCACTGGAACATGGTGACACAGTTTTACTCCAGCTGCAGTCTGGGGCCTCACGCCAGATGATGGTCGGCAAAAATGAGGTTCTCTTGGCCTTCTGCATTCCTGGACGAACACTGAAAGAAACGCAACTATGGAGTTGAATAACCATCCACTACCTTCTTCTGAAGTCCGTGGTCATGACAGTTAAAGACTCACTAATTATGATTTATCTACTTTCACACTTTAAAGGAGCAATTTGTAAGATGGCACAATCTGCGGAATTCATACTCAAAACAAACAGGGGGCAACATATCATATTGCTTCTATTTATATCACTGATTTTGTTTGCTGACAAAAGTGGTTTCTTAATGGGAGGGGATGGCGTGCCCTTAATATAATGGTCACTTGCCAAGAGCTTCAGCGACTGTTGTGTTTACCGTTCTTATTTTTAGGGGCTTTAAATGATCTAACCAGCAGCAGGACCTTCATGATAATTGATAAGAGGTTGGAATACACCATCAGTGCAGCGCTAGTTCTTCATCCTTTTATGATGGACTGATTAGACTTGATGTTATAGTGGGGCACTATGGCCTCTTTGAGGTATAAAATGGTATTATGAGGATGGTATTATGAGGCAAGACGGCCCAGGGCTTGCTAGTTGCAACATGTACAATACAATATAATAACATACAATAATACAATACAGTACAACAGTGTTTCCCCACCCTGGTCCTGGAGGCACCCTGCCCTGCACATTTTAGTGCTTTCCCTGCTCTAAACATCTGATTCAACTTATCAGTTGCAGGGGGTGTTAAAGCAGGGAATCCACTAAAATGTCCAGGGCAGGGTGCCTCCTAAACCAGGGTTGATAAACACTGCAATGCAATACAATACACACCATCAAAACTGGTATTTCTTCGCATTCTGTTGAGATTTTAATTTAATTTTGGAATGTTTAAAAATAAAAATATTGCCCCTTTAATCTTGTTAATAGCTCCTTTTAGAATTTGTTTACAGATATTAAATGATATTTGTCACCATTGCTGTTTAAGGTTTCTATTAACACTTGAACACATTTCCGAGCTACAATGTCCACACTGAATTACAGCTGACATTTAAAACACGTAGCCAGCAAAAACATGTTGCATGACCGACAAATGCTGGCAATAGCACAGTTACAGTTTAGTACAATGTACTGAAACTGAGGCAAATGATTTACCAGAAAATATTACTCATTTTTCATGTGAAGAATATGTTTATAGACATTCTGCTCTGCATTTGAAATTGTTGCCATCTTTTAGCACAGTAGGCATTTCTAATTGTCTTAGAAACATGCACAGTTTACAGCCTAATCATGCCAGTAAAGGTAGACAGAGAGCGGAGTTTATCAGATGGGCTTAACAGCCGTTACTCCAGTTTCACACGATTTCCTCTTGCTTTCACTTAACCTCCATTTATTATGGCTACGTGTTAATAAAATAGTGTTTTTACTGCTGATTCCTGCAGTCAATCCCTACTGTTGATTTTTTATGATCATGACAAACCCATGAAACAGATGTTCTCTATTCTGGCTGCACACAGCAGCACAAACTAACATTAAAGGGGCTGTTAAAACGCTTTTCTATTTTTTCCCCATTTGCTTTAGTGTGATATGTAGCATTCTGTGCATGTAAATGCTCTGCAAAGTATTAAACCCAAAGGACATGCCAGAGGGAGAAAATCTTTGCCACAGAAACCACTTTTCTCAGCTGCCTGAAACGCCTCGTTGGAATTACAGCCCTTTTCTCTGCTACAAGGTGATGTCATCTTGTAACACAATCCTTACTGCCTGCGTACCGGCAAGCTTGGCACACTCTCACACAACACACAGAGAGCTAAAACATCTACCATTCTTTAACATCCTTCTCCAGTATAGATCGCAAAGGTGGATCAGGTCTACCAACTTGTTCTACTGGCCTTTAGGATGGGACACTCACACCATTGTAAAAGCAGTGTGGGGGCAGAATTCCAGAGCTGGATGCTGCTCTGATGGTTGACAAGTCAGAACAAGTCAGAAGAGTGGGTGAGCTGACCAATCAAAGCACACTATGCTCCTTCGGAGGAGGGGAGTGTCTAATAGACTGTCATTAAAAAAAAAAAAATTATAGAAAAAACAATAAGCGTTATTATTTTCATCTAACTATAGTGTGGAAACAAATTAAAAAATGTGCACATGAACTGCAAAACATTCCCTCAAATTAATTCTTATTTTTACTTCATCCTCTCTGAGGTTCCATAGCTGCATAATATCTTTCAATCATTCATTAAATTCATCTTTTAAGCTGCTTATCTTTTGGCATCACAGGGGTGTGCTGAAGCCTATCCCAGTGTTCATTGGGCAGAAGGCAGGAAACACCCTGGACAGGCCGCCAGTCCATCACAGGGTGGACATACAGACTTTCATGTGTTCTCTCTCTCTCTCTCTCTCTCTCTCTCTCTCTCTCACACACACACACACACACAAACACACACACACCTAGAGGCAAATTAGCATCTCCAATTCACCCGACTACATGTCTTTGGACTGTGGGAAGAAACCAGAGCACCCAGAGGAAACCCATGCAGACACGCTAGAACATGCAAACTCCACACAGAAAGGACCCCGGACGCCCTATTGAGGTAAACGTTACAGTCGGTAAACATTACATAAGCTGTATTGCATATTACACAGATTTATATATAATATTAAACACAACACATATTTCGTGTAAGCTCAGCTTCATAGACAGAAGTAACATTTTATTATAACAAAAAACGAAAATGTCTGAGACACAGGTAATGTTTAGTTTTTGTTTGTGTCTATTAAAATGATGATAATAAATATGTTCATTAATGTGTTCATAATTATAAATATATTATAAATTATAAATATGTTAATAATTTCATTAGCCTAATTCCAATGTCCAGGATACTGGGCAGTAATATCCTCTAAAATCACGTAAAACATTATTATCCCCAAATTCATAGACCACCCTCTACTGTCTCTCCTAAATACATGTTAGATTCTACTTTTAACAAAGTAAACTATGCAAAGCAATAAGTCATATTATACTAATCAAATCATCATTTACTACACAGATTACTGGGCATTAAACTTCATCTCAGTATTTGTGAATGTAGAAATAACTATCTACTACTTTTTGCCTTTTATAAGAGTGACCTTCTAGAAGGACGTACATGCAATATGTTTCTGAAATAGATACTTTTCATTCAGAAACAGAGTTTGGTCTTGGAGGCAGTGAGTGTTGCAGGCTGCCATGTTTGTTTTTGTTTTTAGCAAGATTTAACCTTCTATTAAATGATCAACCAATACAAATATATACAATATAATATAGAGTTCTACAGAAACACATAAACGTGAGTGTGGTGATGTTCCTGCTTCTATAGAGCTACAATACCTGGGGAAAAATGTCCAGTATTCTGAATGTTTGGAAGGAGGAGGTTATAATTCCACAGGGCAGGATGGATATTGTCCAGTCTGAGCTGCAGATGACATTTCATCCATATTAAAAGCAAGAATACAGGGCATTCTGCAGGGTTCCTGTATAGTGAATTACTGTAGTGTAGCACAGTATTATACACAAGTACAATTACTATTAGACACTTACAAGAACATTACACAGAAATAAGGATATTATAGATGATCATAGACCTATTATCCATTATTATAGAAATATAGTTATAGCCTAATTATTAAGCAGTATTCAAAAGTTTGGGTACACCTGGTTGAAATTTCTCTTACTGTGGATAGCTAAGCAAGTAGAAGATGAACTGATCTCTAAAAGGCATTGAGTTAAACATGAAGCATTCTTTTCAACATTTAAGCAAGATACAGTTTTAGAATGAAAAAGGAAATAAGCGTCATGCAAATGTTTGGGCACCCCAACACATCTGTGCCCTCAGATAACTTTTACCAAAGTTTTAGACCTTAATTGGCTTGTTCACAGTCAGCATTAGAAAAGGCCAGGTGGTGCAAGTCTCTGACTTCCTCGGAATCCTGACAATTGGGATTGCAGCTAAGCTAACTAATTATTATTAACTATTGCAAACTAAGCAGCAGCCTAGCACTGACAATTACAATAACTGATGCCCACCAAGCAGGGGAAGGCTGTAAGAAGACAGGCAGGTGTTTCTAGTTTGTGATGTAATTAAAATGGTAGTTAATAGGAACAAGAGAGGTTAAGTCTGGAGGTCTGAGGTCTGGAAGACCAAGCAAACTTTCAGACAGAACAGCTCATGTGATCACTGGAAAGTCAAATCCAAACCCTAGTTTGACTTCATAAGACCTTCAGGCAGTCTTAGCAGACCTTGCAGTGGTGGTGCACTGTTCTACTGTGCAGTATCACTAGCACAAATATGACCTTCATGGAAGAGTCATCAGACGAAGGGCTTTTCTGAGCCCTCACCGCAAACTTCAGTTGTCAGATGTTTGCACAGGAACATTGAAACAAGCTCAATGCATTTTGGTACAAATTCAAATGGAACCCTTTGGACACGATGAGCAAAGGGTGCAGAATGTCATTAGAAGAACACCACTCCACCTGTTAAGCACAGGGGTGGATCCATAATGCTTTGGGGTTGTGTTGCAGTCAGTGGCAGAGTTTCACTTTAGTTTTGCTTCATGCACTTTTCCTTTATTTTTATTTTTGAACTGTAAAGGATGGAAATGAAAAGAAAGTATCTTGATAAAAATATTAAAGAAATGTGTCATCTTTAACTTCACGCCTTTTGGAAACGAGGGTATCTTTTACTCACTTAGCTATTCACAGTAACAGACATGTTGACTGGTGTGACCAATCTTTTGCAAACCACTGTACCAGTCGTAATTCTTGTAGATCTTTTTCATATGAGCAAAAAGTGGTGGGAACAAATCCCCATCACCAGCATAAATAACAGCAATGCATTACTGTATAATCATGCTCCTCATGAAGTAGTATTTGCTTTTAATTGTTTGCGTTGAAGATGTGGAAGCTTAAAATGACCTAATATAAGGCTGACTACCACACACTTGGATAACAGCTAGTGCGTGTTCATTTTAATCATTTTTGGTCCCCATTTTTCAGCATCACTTCCGTTAAAACATATATACAGGGATGCCTGGTTCAGGAAAGCATGATATTCTTATAGAAGGATCAATTTTCCGAAGTAAATGTCAGGATCAGAAGCGTCAATACAGTATTGGTCTGCTATGCCAGTACTCTTGTCGAAGGCAGACTCTGGGCAGAGGGCAATTACAGCAGTTCCAGGCTGGACAGGCAGCAGTAGCTGGGGAGGTTCTTGGCCCAGCTGTTGTGGGGGGGTCACTCACTGACGGGTTTTGGGGATGTGCAGGCCTGCACTGTGTAAATATCCTCCGGAGGAGCTGAAGGAGATTACAGGGTGGGAGAAATGCTGCTTGATTGCCGGTGCCTTAAAAAGGAAGCAAAGCAACAGCCTCTGCAGGGAACAGATCAGAGAAACTGTAATTAATCCTAATAGCAGAGACCTTGCTAGAGGCCTCCGCTAAATACCACACTGTAACACCCGCTTTAAAAGTGGGGTGACAGCTGAGCGTTCGCACTGAGGGACGATCTAACGAAATTAGCTTTAGCTCATCATCACACTGAGGAAGAGGATGCGTTTTATTTGTGAGAGGTGAAGGACTTCACCCAGCTGTTTTGTTTCCGGCCCATTTACTTTGATGCACTCAAAGCAAACAGGCAGGAATGATTACGGATCACAGGACAAGTTTAAAAGCAGCCGACTCCTTTAAATATTCCCTGACATGATGATTAAATATAGCGTGCCGGACACGATGCACATAAAATTTTATGATTCTCTTTGCCTGCTTGTGCTTGGCCTCAGCAAACATGCCAACCGTAAACCAGCTTGACATGATAATCAGGTAGCATTCTGCAATCTATGGCTCCCCCTTGTGGTCAAAGAGAGCATGACATCCTTTTCAATTACAAAACCAAAGACTGGAACGTTTTTTTTTTTTGTCACGCAAGCATTCATACAATCCTCATTTTCAAAGAAACGGAAATCCCTAGAAACTCACAGCAATCCTTAGTGGTTCTTTTATTGAAGGGAATCGATACCAGCCTTAATGTTTCCCTCAGTTGTTAGAAAATAAACCCATAACACGGCACACAATTCAACAGGAGCGTCGTTCACAGGCTTAGGGGAAAACATACAAATTCCAGGGGCTCCAGCTGTCAGTCACAGTGTTCAGAATGAACAGAACTGTGTTTGTGTTAGGGCTAAACGCACAGTAAAAAGTTGATGACTTGTATAGACAAAGACGGAACCCAAAAGAGCAAAGGAGTTCAATAGGACCTGCTCGGACAGGGATAATAGGGAAATGGTTTCCTTCAGTTTAGCCTCACTGGTGGTGATTTCAAACTCAACAGTCTTTCAGTGAGTTTGGTCACGTTCTTGGGGGACACCATGAAGAAAATGAATGTGTTATGTTAATAAATGAGCTTCTTTAGTGTTCTTTTAATATAATCCAGACCATACACAGACTGTACAGAAATATCAGCATAGAAAGGAAGATAGGTTCAACCTCAAAGCTTTGCACATCCATATATAACAAAAGCCACAGACACTGTGTCGCTAGGTCTCCCTCTTTACACAATGACCCTTTCAGCTGAACTAAAAACATATGGCAAAAGAACTGAGCGAGTGGCTAAAACTTCCACAAATGGCATGTCCTTCCATTCTCTTGAACAGCTGGAGTGTGAAGGCATGAAAAGAGCATGATTCTAGTAACAATACCATTTGGCAAAATGTAGGCCTAACCTTTCAGCACAATTCATCCTGCATTCAAAAGTGCAATAAACATACGCTTTAAAAGTTATGTGACTAGACGGAAAGAAGCGACATCACAGGACAGCATGCCTCAGAACAATCAACCCTGATCAAATGTGATTTCTCAGTTCTTTCCCCTGATTTCCCTTTCATTTATCGTTAACACAAGACGCATTAGGTGCTTGGCTGTGAGTCACAGTACCCTTGTGCTCAATCGTTATAGTCAGCATCCCTGGGGAATGTTAAAAGGATGGCAGAATGTGGCAAAAAATGAGACACTGATGCTGAAAAATATAACAAGATGCACATACTGTATTACTCTGTGATGAACTCTGCAACCAAACACAAAGAAAGCTTCAGAGAACGTGAGCGTGCAAGGCGGTCAGAAGTGGAAGACTGGTTTACTAGGTGAAAGGAAGCACATTCGGTTCAAGGGAGACACATGATTGTCACAGTGTAAACTCAACAACTAAGTCTGGGTTAGTAATGTGCAGTATTTGGAACATCTGACTTCTGAGTTTGACTTCTTTCTAAATTCACATTGCATGTATGAAAAACAAAATAAACAAGATTTACAGACTGCAAAGCATTTTACAACAACGAGTGGCAACTATGTTATATAGTCCTGTAAAAAACATGTAACTTCTTTAACTACTCAAAAGCATTGACTTCCAAGTGAGCCAAGCTGCACCAAAAACAAGTCAGTGGCATTTACTGCTCTGAAAATAAACACATCTGGTGGACGTGATACATGGAACTACTGATCCATTTAGTTCCAGAGTGAAATTCTACCATATCCAGACATCATATTGTACACTCATCATCAAAAGAATAGTTCCACAAATAGTTGCACTCAGAAGGAATCAACTGGACACAGTGAGACATGTGAAACATTCAAGCTTCATGCTCGGCGTGTGCATGTGACGTTAGCATGGAAGGGCCTTTTCGCTGTACCTGACTGACCCAACAGCCATGATTACAAACATTCAGCGAGCAGTGATGCCCTCCATGAGTCATCCTGTTAGTGCCAGCTGCACGATGCAGGACTACCTGCATGCAGACCATTATGATAACTGCCCTTAACACCACGTCCACGTCACCAAAGACTGCAATGGTGTCGTGCCAGACTGTCATGGAGTGACTCAGAATGGCAGCGGGTCATCTTCAGTGACGAGTCCTGTTTTTGTCTTTATGGAGACGACCAGCAAATCGGTGTGTGGAGGCACCGTGGTCAGGGCCAAGATGAACAGTTTGTTGTCACGCGTCATACATCCAGAAAGCCTGGCGTCACTCCACCGCCACCCCTACCGCGATATCTGCAGGAACTGTGTTTGAATATTCAAGCTGCATGGGATGGATTATCACAGGGCGCAACTATTCTTTTGATGATGAGTGTGACCGAGAATGGTCGGAGATCAAGACTTCTCCAAGCTTAAACCTATGTAGTTATAAACAGAAAAACTCCTGCAAGCTTGTTTGAGGATGGTTTTGAAACCATTCGGACCATGTCAAGGTTAATACTGCAATAAAACCTTGTGACTGAATGTGCAGATGAAGTCCGCTGCACTATACCAGGTAATGTACATGTCGGTATTAAAAATCACAACGCTGCATCATTATAAAACAGAGATTTAAAAAAGTCAACCGAACAAAGTGTTCTGTGAAGTGTCTTGAGGTCCGTCCCCCTTGAGGCTATCCCCTCCTTTCAGCTCAGTCGGCTGCCTCCGGCTGCGCCTTACAATAAAAGTAATACTATGTGTTCATGTGAAGAGAAAATGTATGTACACACAGGAGAGTCTTGGGGGTGGGAGAAAGCAGGGAAAGAACATCTGATGAGAAACGCATGGCAACATTTACTTTGTCACTAAGGTGTACATACTATATTAACATTAGGAAAGAAAGCAATAACTATCAACATCAAAACACATCTGGCCAGCTTGTCTCCCAACTCGGACGGCAAGCTGCAAACAGTGATGAAGTCAGAAAAGCTAAGTGCCTCTGATATGTGTGCATGATGCAAGAGCACGTGGTACGTTACTGGGAAATGGTTCATGAGACTGTTGTATGTTAAAAAGTACAAAATAAATAAATACATACCAAAAGCATGAAGAAAATAAAAAATATTCACCACGATATTCATTAAAAAGAGTATTCCGAGCCTGTGTTTCTCACTAATTTGCACGCACACACAGAGTTTTCTACAACAGTCCTCTCGGGAATGGGCTGCCACATGGATCCTTCCTTACCATATGGCAGCAACAGAAGTATAAGAGGCTCATTTTTTGCCATTAGTCCATGGTCCATTTCGGACTCCAAACCAGACTCATCATTCCCTCCTCTCTCTCTCTCTTCCTCTTTCTCTTTCTCTCATGTTCTCTCTCTCTATTGTGCTGCTGTACACATTTTCCTGTCACAAACAAACGTCTCAGCACACCTCCAGAGGAGAGAGCTAATTTGATTTTGAACTTATTGCCCTTGTAAAGGGTAACCCTTCAATCTATCGATACAGATTCCCCTAGCTATGGATCAAAACTGACCAAACTAACGGTGATGATCATAGTAAGAACAATCTGTCTTTGATCCTATTTTACTTTTGCTTTTATTATTATCATCACCGTCGTCGTCAACGTAGCACAGTACACAACAGTGAAGAGGTTCTGACGACTAGTACTGAGACGTCATCAGCCACTGGTGGCCGACTCCATCCCGTCTGCTGCGTGCTGGTGGTTTTGCGGGCGGGGGGGGCAGTGGTGTGTGGGAGTCCCTCGTGGGGGGCCTTGCCTAACAGGGACGGCTCCACAGGACGGGCTGCGCTCAGAAGCCAGGGCTGGCGGAGGAGGGAGTCAGTCTGAGAGGAGGAGCGGGCTATGGCTGGAGAGTCTGCTCTTCCCCAGCCCCAGCCTCCACCTCTGAGGGTCAAACCTCCACCGACTGGATTTGGTTCATCTGAGCTCGCATCATCTGCACGCTGTTGAAAATCTTCTTCTGGTGGCCAGCTAGGGTGACTCCCACTCTCAGAATGTCACTGGGGGAATGGAAAGAGAGCGAGAGAGTAAAAGAGAAAGAAATGTATTAACTAATGATACATAATAATTAATGCACAGTGTAAACACGGGTGGTGTCAACCACAGTGGTGGTGCAATAAATGATGATAAATTTAGACTGATATGGGCAATATTTATTGAGCTACACATACAGTAGTAGTGTCTCTCAGTATGGCATTGAGGCGCCATGTCTGCTAATGCAACATGCCCGACATCTCGGCATGCAGATTTTGCGGTAGGAGTGGAGATGGAGTGACACCAGGCCTTCTGGACGTGTGAAGCATGACATCAAACCATTCATCGTGGTGCTGACCACGGTGCCTCCACACACGGATTTGTTGGTCATCTCCACAAAGACAAAAGTGGCACAACACCATTGCAGTCTTTGCAGTAGTTGTAACGGTCTGCAGAATTGTAGGACATACATGTACATGTAGTGCTGCGTCGTGCTAACAGGATGACTCATGTAGAACATTACTGCTCGCTCAGTGTCAGCAATTGGGTCAGTCCGGTACAGTGATAAGGCCTGTCCTTGCTTACATCACATGCGTGGCCGAGTGTGAAACTTGAATCATTTGCATGTCTCACAATGTCAGACCCACCCACCAAGTTTCATTCCTGTCGGCTGTTTCTTTCTGGGTGCAACTATTTGTTTTACAATGAGTGTGAAGAAAAATATATAATATATATATATATATTTTTTTGGGTTGATTCTCATATAAAATTCTCATAAAAAAATTAACTGTCTATATTCATTTAAAGTGAAAATATTTGCTCCAGTCAGAATTCTGTAATTCATTTTTTTTTTCATTTCAGAGTTATGAAATCCATATTGCACCAAAATAATGAAAGACCAACAAAAAAAATAAATAAAAATTCAGCCATTTAACACTTGAGAACTCTATTGTTTGGTAGACCAGTGTTCCTCAACCCTGGTTCTGGAGGCACCCTGCCCTGCACATTTCAGTGGATTCCCTGCTTTAACACACCCCCTGCAACTCTAAAAGTTTTGTTGATGAGCTGGTAAGTTTAATCATCTGTGCTCAGAGGAGGGAAAGCAATAAAATGTGCAGAGCAGGGTGCCTCCAGGACCAGGGTTGAGAAACACTGAGCGAGACTGCAGCAATTAAAATGTATCATTATGGGATCAAAGAGTCAAGACTCTTAACGCAGATCATAGAGCTTGAATGCTAGCAAAGCAAGCAACACTTACAGTTAGGCCTGTTATTATGATTATTTGAGCTGATCAAACTGAGCTTAAGTCCTTAATTTAAGTAATGAAAAGTATGTATATGACACTGAATCATCACCTAAACGTTTTTTGATTGTAACAGACCTTGCTTGTATCTACTGCATTTGAACTGATAGTGAGGTATTTGATGTGTGGATGAACTTAAGCAAAGGTCAAAGGAATCTCAGAACAAAGAAAACTTACTCCATTGTCATTTGGGAAACGGCATCGAAAGAGGTGAAGCCCTCGTTGGCAAAATTCTCCTTGTACTGGCCCATCTTAATAGCATCCAACCACTCATCCACACTGTTAAAGCTGGAGAAGTCTGGAGTACTGCGGTCCAGCAGAGGTAGGTGCATGCTGCAACAACACCACAGAAGCATATTGTCTTTAGTGAGCCTGAATAATGCAACAATGAGTCACTTTCAATACCAGTTGAAATGACATGTGTCACATTAATAAATAGGATGACCCTCTCCAACGGGCTCCTAATGATGTTTCTAGCTGGCAGGCATTATGTCTCGTATTCTATAAAGGCTTTCATGAATTTATTGAGCTTCTCGAATCTATGTAAACTTACCCTGAAGACAGTGGGGTAGTGGCCTTTAGGCTGTTGGGGTTGCGGATCATTTTATCCAGGGTGTTCACGATCTGGCCAAATTTCGGCCGGTTGTTGCGGTCCTTCTGCCAGCAGTCCAGCATTAGCTGGTGTAATGCATTGGGACAATCCATAGGGGGTGGTAACCTATAATCCTGCTCTATGGCATTGATTACCTGAAAGCATTAACACAGAAATTACAGCACAGTGTCAACACAAGCACGTCAATGAGTAAAAACACTAATATTTTGACCCCTCTCACTATTTAACCAGCTGGACAGTTGTCTCAGGCTGAATGGTTACATTATTTTTTTGTCCACTAGAGGTCAGTGCTGCCTCAGCAAGACAGTCTTTGTGGCTCCAGTCTATACAAGCTGCATGGTCATACAATGAATAGCAAAATTAAGCAAAATGTCTTACATCTTGATTGCTCATGTCCCAGTATGGTCTCTCTCCATAAGACATGACTTCCCACATGACGATGCCATAGCTCCATACATCACTGGAAGAGGTGAACTTCCTGTACTGGATGGCCTCCGGAGCGGTCCATCGGATAGGAATCTTCCCTCCCTTTAGAAAGAGCAGTCATTTAGGACTTGCTAGGTAATTTAAATCACATACACAGCCGAGACAGAGCAGGCTCGGCTGGAAGAGACTACAATGTTTATGTCCTCAATATCAGTTTCTCTTTTGTTTAAAATCCTGCAATGAGAAATTGGTCTCTACAGCTACACACAGCTACACACTATGCATTTACTTTCTATTCTCCTATTATCCTTTCTATTTACATTCTGTAATACACAAAACGTATTTACTTTCTATTTACTTTCATATAACCAACAAAAAGAATACAATCAATGACTGTGATGTATTCTGACTTGAAATATTTGACTGAACTCTACAGGACCTCACTCTTCATGTCAGGTTTGTTAGGTTTGGACGTCATTTCTCAAATATTTATCAGGCTTGTGTCAGGTTCAAATTTCATGTTTGGGTTCAAGCTCCACAAGGCCAGCAGGAGAACAATTCATCATGTACAGTACTGTGCAAAAGCCAGACCCTGCTCTTCATTTATCTAATGTTCTGTCAAAACAGCCATTATGAACAAGCTATTCATTCTTCAGCATCAGGAAAAGGCATAAACGTAGATTTGACAGAAATACCATGAAAGCCTGAACAAGAAATTAGACACAATTGTGTCAGATGTATCTGGGGCTGTGCTGAGCTGGATCAAAAGTTCAGGCCCAATTATAGCTTTAATCCTTGGCGCATCATCATAAAAATCCATAGCACTGTACTATGACTTAAATCCCAACTCCTTGCAGGTAGACTTCGGGGAGCGCACTTACCAGGGCGCTGGTGTAGGTAGGGTCTGATGTATCATCTTCCAGGAAGCGGGAGAGACCAAAGTCAGACACTTTGCACACCAGGTTGCTGTTGACCAGGATGTTGCGAGCAGCCAGGTCCCGGTGCACGTAGTTCATATCACACAGATACTTCATCCCAGCTGCTATGCCGCGCAGCATGCCCACCAACTGAATCACAGTAAACTGCCCGTCGTTTTGCTGAAAAACACAAACAGCAAAATAGCATGACAGAGTTGCAGCCACTCCATTACAATATGCAGTCTTTTTGATCATGTAAGCCTGACACAGCTGTTACAGTCAGCTACTGGAGAAAGTTGTTTACCCCTCCTGTAGAGACCTATGATTGGCTCTATGTGCTATGTTATTGGAGCCCAGCAACACTACATCTGGACCTGTAATGTCGTCCCATCCAGCTGTGCCTCTAGTCAAACACATCTGGCCTACGTCTACAGGGATGCCAGGCCAGCTGAAGGCCACAGAGGGACGAGTGGCTTTACACAATTCCAGAGTAAGATAAAAAAAGTAAGTTAAAGTGGTTATAACTAACAACAGCCAGTATATGGAATTCTTTGCTGATTTTTCCTGTTTTCCTAATAGACAATGAGCTCTGTGACCAGACCAGTTTCAGATATGTGTTTCTGTGATTACTAATGAAGCAATGTCCAACAAAATTGAATGATTAAGGTATAGTGCAGAATACTCTTTATTTATTCAGCAATGTGTTCACACGCTGCAAGGTGCATCACACCTGCAAGACGTAGCAATTTAATCTCAATATTGGTATTTTGTGCATATCATGCAGGCATAACCGATACTGTAATACAGGCTGATACTGTGAGGTTTCAAATTATACGTTACTAACTTAAACAGAAAGAACAGACAAACAGAAACTGAATGAAAAGCATGCTATTGACTAAAATCACTAAGACCCACCCTGAGGAAGGAGTCCAGCGAGCCATTCTCCATGAACTCAGTGATGATCATGACAGGGCTGCTCTTGGTCACCACCCCCTCCAGGTGGATGATGTTGGGGTGGTCAAACTGGCCCATGATGCTGGCCTCACTCAGGAAGTCCCTCCTCTGCTTCTCGGTGTAGCCTGACTTCAGCGTCTTAATGGCTACCAGGATCTCTCTTTTTCCAGGCAGGCGCAGGTTGCCACTGCACACCTCCCCAAACTCACCTGTCAGAGAACCAGACCCATGCAATCTGAAGCTACACACAGCATACTGTCACTGTAAACTTTGGAACTTTTTAAACTATGTTTTTGAAAATGGCAGCTGTTCTTTACATTGCGTGAACATTTCATGACTCATGGACAAGAAGAGATTAATGTTTTTTATACATTTATACATGTATATTTAGTATAAAATGTACACGCTCATATTTACCTGCACCAATGACTTGTTCGATCTTCACGCAGGACATGTCTATTTCCTTAGCGAACTCCCGTACTGCCTCGTTAGGGTCCTCATAAGTGAAAGGATCTATGTAGATCTTCATTCCTGGTGACACTTGGAAGAGAAAAGTGGAGCTCTAATATCATTTATGAACAGCAGAACTTAACACCTAGGCTCACTGCTCCATTTGATATGTTGTTGTTTTGTTTTGTTTTGTTTCTATATAAACAAAATATGTAAATATAAGACAAAACCAATTTTAGAAGTCAGAATGCATGAGGGAAAATAACCCTAACCAGTTACAATGCAGTAGACCAGATAGTAAGTAAATAACACATTTAAAACAACAGTCAATACATAAAGAGAAATATATAAATATAAATACTAGCAAATAGTATAAAATCTGTAATAATATAAATAATAATAATAATAATAAAAATAAATAAAAAAGCTTGTTTTAAGTCTTGTTCGAAGAAAGCAGAAAAGCCATTTCTAATATCAAGAGGTAGACTGTTCCACAGTTTTGCAGCAGCAACTACAAAAGCACGGTCACCCTAAAACTTCAGCCACAATGGTGGAACAGCCAGAAGACTTTAGAGACTCTGAAGACTTTAGAGACCAGAACAGAGACAAATAAAGGAGCCTTAAACTGGATCCTGCAATGGACTGGAAGTTAAAGAATAGAGACCAACACTGGAGTGATGCCCTTTTCTTGGTGCCTGCAAGCAGCATAGCAACTGCATTCTGTACTAACTTGAGGCGAGCCAGTGACGACGTAGCGACAACTACTAATTTTGAAATTCCAAAACAATTTTTAAACTGGTGAGAATTTTATATGTTCAAAATGTCTTTAGATATTTAGAAATTATATCATTTTTCCAGCTTTTAATATAGATACCACTACTCAGAATGCAGGAGGGAAAATACAAACAGAAGGAAAAAGGAAAAATACCACTAGCTGATCAAAAAAAGGAGGTCCTCTACCCAATTAGCCTCTACACTGTAGGCAGCAATACATCATCACTATCCATAGAAAACCATATATCTCCAGTTTTGTCAATTTTTACTTTTATGCATAATTTGAACACAACAGCTGCTGTTTTCAAGGTGAATGGACCAACAGAAGTGGTCTGATTTTGAAAATTGACTGGAAAAGAAAGTCTGGTTCCATTGACTTACATTAAAGTTAAATTAGGTTTTTGCTCCTCCCCTGTAAAGTGACCATTTTTGAGATACTTGTTTATCTTTGGACAGCAATGATATACACAATGGAGCAAAATGATCAGAGACCAAAGTAGCAAAAGGAGCACATTAGAATCCTGAGTCGCAGCTTCCCTGTTCTGGACTTTCACCAGACCCTCATAAAGCTGAACCCTAGGCATGTTGGCTTAATAGCATATATGAGTGCCTGTGTACGGAGCATTACAAATACAATAAGATTAGCTTCACAGAGATGGACAGACATAAAACCTGATGGCATGAAAATGTAAGAGAGGCTATAGCAGTTTTGTGCAATTTTCTAGTCCGCCAACGTTATTGATTGGCTTGTGCTGCTACTTCAGAGGAATAACAAGCTCAGATTTCATGTCTGCATTTAGTTTACAAAAACTGAGGGATTATCTAAGGGGCTCAGGGAGGCATAGGGCATTTACTTTAAGGCAGAGAGGTTTACTCACTGTGGCCGCTGGTGTAGTGCTGTAGCTTGTCTGTGTATTCGGAATCTGTCCTGTCACTGCCTCTCCTGAGGAGAAATACGGACAGGTGAACAGTCAAACAAAGCAGAGGAGCTGGACCGATCGAATGAAGCAACCTGAGTTTTTCTTGGCTTGAGATACCACCGAGAAGGATACAGAATAACTCACCGGTTGCAGACAATGACGAGCACGATGACAGCGACGAGAAAAACAAATCCCGCAGCAGCAGAGCCTATGATGAGAGGCAGCTTCTCCTGCAGGCTGGAGTTGTGCTCCTCTACACAAATACACACACAATACAGATAACACACATACAGTATTAGGCAGATGTCCACAAACGGACAATTCACACTCCATTAAGTCAACACTGTGTAAATACAAAAGCACCAGTATGCATAACGTCTCCCTAAAGTTACAGCTATGCCAAATTTTTTCTCCTCAGTCAATTTATGAGTGCTGGCATTCAGCAGCATTATCAGACACTCCACTAAATCTTTTTACTGCTGCTCTCTCGAGCTTCATTCGAGCCAAATGGCAAACTTTTTGTTGCTATTAGTTTATAGGAACTCCGTAAAAGTAGCAGTGAAGGAGCACCGTGCCAGTGCAGCGTGGTGCTGCTCACTTTTGGAAAACTAGGAGCACGCTGGGATTGGAGCGCTGACATCTGTTTTCGGCTGTGCTCTTGGCACACAGATCTATTGACATGCTCCATCTGAATGCAGTCAATGGCATTTCAGTGACTGGCAGAGATTTAGAAGAGCAATGCTGTAGCTTGCCAGACAGCAGCAACTGATCAAACTAATCGCCGACAAAGTTTTAATGGGTTTGCTCTGTCAAGATGCCACATGATATGACTGAGATGATTTTGTGTTGACAGAGGCAGAAAAGAGCACAAAACTAGAGAACAAACACAAACCTTTTAGTTTCTAGTCTACTAAATACACATACCGCATATCCACCCTGATGCTACCATACAGATGCATTACGTAGGTACAGCTGTGTCCAAAAGCTTGAAAAAGCCTGGTCAAAATGATGTTTTGTTGACATTTTTAAACTAATACACGCATCATCTACAGCAAACTGCTAATTTAGTGCACGATTTCTATGAATTCCTGCATTTAACACATTGGATAAAACATGAAATATAAAATGTGCCATAACTTTTGCACAGCGTGCATTGTTATTTTTTCCCAATATGTTACATTTAGCAAATAACCGGTAATTGTGCCTGTCCGTTATAGAGGATGTGTGCTTGCTTTCACCTTAAATACTTACCGACCTTACTATCACTGCTGTTCAAATCTTATTTAGGTGGTGGACCATTCTCAGCACAGCAGTGACACTGACATGGTAGCGTGTGGTAGTAGCAGTAGTGGACAGTAACTTGGCTTATGTGTGCATAAAAACGTAACATGTCAAAACAAAAGAAGCGTCAAGCGAGCCCACCAAACAGGGTACAGCAGGCACTGTGTTTTGAGCTTGTTTAGACTCGTTGGACAGAGCTTGGTTCTAGCTAATGTAAACTGTGTTTTGTGCTCATTGTAACAGACATCAGTGTCAGACTAATTAATACTATCTATATAATTATCTAGTCTGAATATTTATTTATTGATTGATTGATTGATTTAATTAAATGTAATCTAAAAGCAGAAATGATAATAGGACATTAGAGCCATAATAAATCATGCTACTTTTACTCTCCATGCTTAAGTACAATTGAAGGTAAATACTTAAGCACTTTTACTCAAGTGGAGGTCTAAAGGGAGGAACTTCTACTGTTACTGGAGGAATGTTTTACCCTGGGTATCTCTACTTTAACCCAACTACATGGTTTGTGTACTTTGTCCACCTCTGGGTAGTATGTGTTGCGCCAGTGATGCTATAGCAATGTTCAGTGCTTTACCTTCCTACACCAATCATTTTAACAGAACAGAAAAATGTATCATTTCTCTCACAAGCTGAATTTAGCTAGTTTAATGACCACTATACAGCGGTATGCAATATGACACTCTTCTTCAAATTTTAATGCATAATTGCTGTTTTATTGCTACATATTTGGACAAGAAACACAGGCCACATTTTATTATTTGTTTTACATATTTAATATGGTAAATTCAGCAAGAGTAACTGTGCATTACAGTGTGCAGACGTGAAGTGTGCAGGAACTGTTGACATAGAAAATCAACAAAATATGTACTTCGACCAGGATTGCCCAAACTGCAAAGTGCATATGACTGTAACTCATCATCTTCCACACACAGTTTGGTTAGTCATCCTTTAGTCCTTCACCAGTGGTTAGTTTCTGACCACAGGACTTCTGTTGGTTGGATATTTTTGGTTGCCAAACTATTCTGAACCCAGCAGCCGCAATAAGGTATGTAAAAATTCAACAACACTACAGTGTCTATGCAGCACCCACTAACATCCTACTACAAAGCCAGGACCACTGTTAGGCTGATAGTGGTCCATCTTCCATATACTATCAGATGGTCCTATAGAGGTCCCTTTCTTGTGCTTGTGCCCCTACAAAGTGCACCTTTACATGTACTTAATAAAGATGTACTTAATAAGATGTACCTGGCAACTGTAAAAGACATGTATTGTTATGTTCACATAGATACATACCTTCAGTCATAGTTTGGAAGTACATTTTCCCACTGAAGCGTCCAAACCCCGCCACTGTCCGCGCTCGCACCTGGAACACGTAGATGGTCCCTGGCTTCAGGCCCCGGACCACCGCTGTGTTAGTCTGGCTCCTCAGCATAGAAGAGTTCAACTCGGCCATGTTCTGGAAGAGATCAGTACACCAAGATCTCCTTTCATGTACTTTAAATCACCGTCATGATGCAACATGGACACCATATTTTAGTCTTCAGAGCTTTTCTTTAAGAGAATATGGAATAGCTTCGTTCCAGGCCTCTAAAGTTGAACACAGCAACATCTTAGTTTAATGAACGCATAGTGTGACTGAAGGTGTGATCACCTTCTCATAGTATTGCAGCTCATAGTCCAAAATGACTCCATTGGGCTGGTCTGGCTGTGACCAGGACAGAGTGATGCTGTCTATAGTCCTGCTGACCTGATGCATGATGGACACCGCTGATGGTGCTGGGAGTGAGAGAGAGTGAGAGAGAGAAAGAGAGAGAGAGAGAAGATGAAAGAAAGAGTTAGGAATTCAATTTCTTTGAAAACTGTGGTATCTCCAGACTTGCTGAAAAAGTCACTTTGTACATCAATAATTTCCATCACTTGCACTCTACTCAGGAGTCTGAGTAAAGCTCTCTTCATTTCATTGGTATGAAGTCACTTTATTGCATTTATAACCATAAACAAATAAATATTATGTTTCTCTGTAATGCTAAAGCAGCTGGATCCAGTCCCAGTTTCTATATTTTGTAAATGTGTAAATACTGGCATCGTCATTGGCACTGACAGATACATATGTGAAAAGTGTGGGATATTGGGTTCGGAAGCGTACATAGCGTACATAGGAATCTCTGCCATTATTGACGTCTGGAAAGCTTTCCCATTTTCACAATAGAACATGCATAATGAACACAAACTAGATGATATAGTAGTATAGTATAGCATAGTATAGCATAGCATAGTATAGTATAGTATAATATGGTATAGTATATAGTATAGTATTGTATATAGTATAGTATAGTATAGTGTAGTATAGTATTGTATATAGTATAGTATAGTATAGTACAGTACAGTATAGTATATAGTATAGTATATAGTATAGTATAGTACAGTACAGTATAGTATAGTATAGTATAGTATAGTATAGTATAGTAAAAGTCAGACAGTATCCATCATTTAATTTCCAGTCAAAATGGCAAATAAGCTAATAAGTTATTAATTTTTGAGAAGATATTTCAGAGGTGATTTGACATAGATAATCTATGTACATAAAGAAGGTAATCTAGTAAATAAATAAATAAACAATTATTAATCATAATAAACAGGAAGTTTAAGAACCCCTAAGAACTGTGTAAGACATGGTAGACCACCCAACTTCATAGATAGCACTTATAGCTTTCATCTTTGAGAGAGAGGAGAACATCAAGCTCCACTTCTGCTTCAGATGTGTTTCTGTCCATCCTTCCCCTGTGAGAAGACAAATCAATGTTGTGGGACTGAAAGGATGTGTAGCTCTCAAAGGCTGTTTGAAAAAAAAAAGGAAATAAGACAAAAAAGCTGCTAGTGCTGTCAGAACAACAGACTGACCATCCCAGAGTCCAGACCCCAACATCACTCAATGTTCTGGGGAACCTCTAAGACCTAACTTTGGATGTGTCCTGGACGTTTATTGTGGGAAAAGTGCTGAAAACATTTCCTGATTCGTCTATATGTTCTGATTTTTGTCTGACCCTGAATAATTTATTAATCTTTACAGGAAACTGCAGGATGGTTTCTGCCTTTTGCATAGTGCAAAATCAAGAGTTCTGCGTTAGATAGTTGGTTCCTTCATGCTATCTGGCCTCAGTTCTGTACAGAGCACAGGGGAGTCTTTACGTTAGGCCTAATTAACGAGTCTGTGGAAAATATAGACACTGGAAATCTACAAGCAGGAACACTTCATTTCACGTTCTCCCTCAAAGAAGCCAGAGTGTTAAAGTTGGAAGACAGTTATTCACTTTGCCATTTAATGAATAATGTGATCATTGTGCGTTTACTCAGCCACTGTGACCATCATGATGGAGTTAGAGCAGTAGTGGGCAGCAGAGTACATGAGAGTATGCCTTGGCAAGCCTGTTTGCAGAATGCATACATTTCCTGCAGACAGACATGGGACACTATTTTCCAGACAAATGCTGGCTTGCTGGACAACTGTAGGGATATTAGGTCACACTATTTTCCTGCACTGTCTGACCCCAGTTGTTTTCACACTAACCATCAAATTTATTGATATGATGTCAAGTCAATGAATGTGAACTGATTTCTCTCCTGTTCCATATTTATGTAACCATATCCCTGCTCAGTGCAGGCCGATGATAATTCTAATGGTAATAAATCGTGAATGATATTTATCGTTGGCATGAAGTAAAGGGGTGATTCTCTGCCATTGGCTGATTGCACTGGGAGTTCCAAGCCTTAGGCTGTAAACCTCAGTCTGCTCTAGAGGCTGCTGAGTAGAGCCCAGGAATATTAAACACACCAGAGCGTGCAAAAGCAGCAGGCCGTTTTTAACCGCAAATTCCATGAAAATGCTAGTACTGATGAAGGGGGTCTCTCCATCCCTCAGCCCACTTTAGTCACTTGATGATGCTGACATGTAGGTTGATGTACTAGTAATGTGTGTAGTAATACAAGACACACACACACACACATATATATATATATATATATATATATATATATATATATATATATAATTTGCACAAATAGCTGCAACCAGAAGGAATAAACAGACAGGAATGAAACTTGGGAAATCATGAGACATGCAAATGATTCGAGTTCCACGCTCAGCCATGCATGTAACATAAGCAAGGGCGGGCCTTATCAGTGTACCTGACTGACCCAACAGCCATGATTGTGGACATTCAGCGAGCAGCAATGCACTCCATGAGTCATACTGTTAGTGCCAGCACCATTGACAAGCGGCTGCACAAAGAAGGATTACATGCATGAAAACCGTTACGACAACTGCCCTTAACACCACATCAACGTTGCCAAGGACTGCAATGGTGTTGTGCCAGACTGTCATGGAGTGACTCAGAATGGCAGTGGCTCATCTTCAGTGACGAGTCTTTTGTCTTGGTGGAGACGACCAATGAATCTGTGTGTGGAGGCACCGTGGTCAACACCAAGATGAACGGTTTGTTGTCATGTGTCACACGTCCAGAAGGTCTGGTGTTACTCCACCTCCACCCCTACCGCAAAATCTGCAGGAACTGTGTGAGAATATTCAAGCTGTATGAGATGGATCATCACAGGACACCATTAGGAACCTGTACAACTCCATGGCGAGACACCTGGCGTGTTGCTCAAACATGACAGCCCAACGCCATACTGAGAGACACTACTTCTGTAGGTGTAGCTCAATAAATATTGCCCATATCAGTCTAAATTTATCATCATTTATTGTTCCTGGTAGCCTTTATCTTCCTTCGGATTAGCACTGCAATCTATTGTATCTATATATTTATATTTGCATTAAAGGAGCAATATGTAAGATGATGCAATTTGTTGAATTCATACTCCTTCACTCTTCCTTCTGGTTAAGTCCCGAAGAAAAGGAAAGCAAGGCCTTCTTCATCTGCTCATGTTGGAAGACGACGTTACAGTGACTCACTATCGCCTCTCTAGGTACAAGATGATATTATGAGACAGGATGGGCCAGCAAGCTGGTTAGCATGCTAACTTCAGTAGATTTTTCACATTCTGTCGATAATTTCAGTTAATGTTGTAATGTTTGAAAGTAATCTACACTATGCTCGTGTAGACTGTATGGGGGGTGAAAGTCTTTAACAATGTTTACATGTATCTTTTGTTCCAAAAACAAATTGCGTTTTCCATCTTATGAACCCTATGTAGTTCATACACACACTTTACAAATATATTTTTCCCATGATGCTGCATTTTATTAGGCCCTAAAATGAGGAGCCAAATAACTTTGTCTGATTCAGTCAGTTAAAATGTGGGGAATAACAGACCACACCTGCCGTAATACAGGGATTTTAGGCCCATTCACTTACTAATGAGTCACGCGAAGGCACAACCAGGTACAGCATGAGTCTCCTGTTTAGGCAAGACGTGTCTGATGATCTGGTTTATTTTGACTGCTTCTACAGAAACGTGAAGTAAGCTGTGGCAGACAAGCTTGGAAAGACAGTCCTCACATTCCGTCAGTCACATGGACTGATAACGACCTTTGTGAAGTAAACATGCTTTCACGTAATACCGACTAACGACTTCAGTGCCAGTCATACGGGTGGCATTGAATTCTGCATCTGAGTCTAACTGATCTCAGCTTTCCTTAGGTTTCTTGAAGCACTGAAACGGCAGCTCTCCAGGGACAGAAAGAGCCACACATATGTAGCTTTAAATCTAAAGAGCTTTCATATTTCCCCAACTCGTTCGGCTCTGCTGAAGTGATCCATTTTCCATGAGTGCCGTGAGCGGAACTCTGTCACTCGGCTTCTCTTGCTGCCTTCAGTTTATGAGAAAGCGAGCATGGCTTCGACATTAAAACACACAAATTCATGTGTCCTTGCGGTATTCTGCAGGAGAACCAGAGGAGCCAATTATGAGAGTTTCCATCTGTTAAAGATTTGAGAATCTTTCTGCTCACCGAGAGAGTTTCCACTTTGGCGTAAGGACAAAGCAATATCCTAGTTAATCAAGCTTTAAACCATTTCCAATAAAGAAGACGTTATTGCATATACCTACACGTCGTATAATGTTTCTGAAACGAACACACGAGAGGTTTTAAAGGTATATGGGAGGAAATACTAACACTAAATGCTGGAAGTTATTCGTGAGGTATGCAGGCCTTTACAGAAACACAGTAAGAGCAATTTCCCAATGCTAATGCTCATAATCCATTCGTAGGCACTCCTTGCAAAATCCTTGTGGGTGGCAGCGCAAGTAAATTTTGTGAATTAGCTCCAGTGGGTGTAATAAACGGAGTAAGCTGTGTTGCGCTACTAGTAATCAATAGTAATTTACACATCAACACTCGTAGGGCATGCACGATTGCACTGGGAGCAGTAAGCATTTTCTCCCATGCATATAACAGTTAGCTAGAGAACGGTTTTCTGCTATTGGTTCTACAGGGTTTCTGTTAAAAGTGCACGGTTTGACCCTGAAGAGCATGCAAGCCCTGTCTGTGGGACATGATGGTGTCACTGGCACTTGGTTTGTGTTTTTTGTTGGTTTGTCATTAGCAGAAGTGATGGCATAGAAGAACCACTTCTAAAGACCTTTCATGTGTTATAAAGGGGTTTTGCTAAATTAAAGGTGCAATTTGAAACTTATTTAGTTTAGCTAAAATTATCCACAGTATATGAAGAAATAACAGTTCTGATGGTACATCAATGATGCCTATGTATTACGATGCAGAGATCTACTGAAGTTAGCATGCTAAATAGCTAGCCCTGGCATGTCCTGTCTCATAATACCTTTTTGTATGTCAAGTTGTGTTAGTGAGTCACTGTAGCGTTGTGTCGTATGAGCCAATATGAGAGGATGAAGAAGTAGCATTGCTGCCCTGACAGCGTATTCTAAGTTCTTGTCAATCATGTTGAAGGTGGTGCTCTGGTAAGTAAATAGATATTAATACTAACATTGAGAAGGAGGGACTGTGTCTTACAATAGGGGTGGACACCACAACTTTCTGGTGAAACCTTGAGTATAAATTCCACAGGAAGCATTATCTTACACATTGCTCTCTTAAACGATCTTTACAAAAACTTCACATTATATTCTAAAAACTTTACATTATATGCACACTAACATATTTCACTTAAAGAAATGGTTCCTTTAAAATAAAAACATCTATTAAAAAGGTTCTTTGGGAAACCAAATGTGGGTCCTCTATGGCATCACGCCAAAGAACATTTCATGGCACATTTATGTTTAAAACTGTAGTTAAAGGTACACTCAAAGAAAATGAATTCGATTTTAGGAGAGAACTTGATGGCAGAAGAGAACAAAACTACTGTCTGATGGTCTCTGGCTATAAGCCCCACACACTGAGAACAATGCTGCTTTTATTTTTAGAAATGTGCACAAAAAAATCAAATATGATTAAGTACATTTTACTTGTTGAATATATAATTCAAAATGTAATAAGAGATAGGTCTTTCCATGTGGTCATTTTATATAAACTTTGATGATATTTATCGTTATCTGGATATGAAATGAAATATACAGGTATATGAGAATTTGTTCATATCTTTCAACCCTTAGGGGAAGTAATTTATATCTCTCCATAAAAATGACTGTACTGAAAAAAACATTTGTGTATAAAAGCCACAATAAAAACATCATTAAAACACAATAAAACACTTTTGGAAACACTGATCCCATTTCATAAATCATGCACATTTCAATAGAAATACAATGGCTAGCAAATTATTCACCTCCTTGGTGCTTCTCCTGTTTGGTTGAATTACAACCTGTAATTAAAACTGATGTTTAATTAGATTTTATATAAGGAAGCAAACAAAACAGTCCAAATTATTGAAGATGGACGAAGAAATACATGGTTTTAAAAAACAATGATTAAAAACAGAGAAGGTTGTGAGTGCATATGTATTTCACACTTTTACTATCAAACCCCTGAATAAGATCCAATCCAATCAATTAACTTCAGAGGTCATATAATTAGTTGATTAAGATCCACATGTGCACAATTTAAGTGTCACATGATGTCAGTATAAATGTACCTGCTCTGAATGGCCCATGAGTCTGCAACTCCACTAAGCAAGTAACGTAAAAGTCAAGAAGCTCTCCAAATAGGTCTGAGGCGAAGTTGGGCAGAAGTATAGCTCAAAAAAGGATAGTCTGAACATCCCATAGAACATCATGAAAACAAAATGGGAAGAATATGGCGCCACTCCAAACCTGACAAATGAAGGCTGCCTGGCAAAACTCAGACCGGGCAAGGAGAGCATTAATCAGAGATTCAACTAAGACACCAAAGATAACACTGAATGATCTGCAAGATCCGCAGTGGAGGAACTGTTTACAAGATCACTTTAAGCCACACACTTCACAGAGCGGGGCTTTAAGCCACTGTCTAAAGAAAAACACACTCCCCAACCACATGGATGAAGGTTCTCTGGTCATGTGAGCTTTGATTGAACTTCTTGGCCATCAGGAAAAAATGCTTTTTGTGGTACAAATCCAACTCTTCCCATCACCTTCCCACAGTGAAGCATGGTGATGGCAACATTATGCTGTTTAGGGATGCTTTTAATCAACAGGGACTGGAAACCTGGTCAGGATTGAAGAAAAGATACTGCTAAAGCTACACTGGAGTGGTTTAAATGGAAACATCTAAACGGCTTGGAATGGCCTACACAAAGCCCAGACCTCAAACCAGTTAAGAATCTGAATCTTCAACTTGAAGGAGCTCGGGCATTTTTGCCTTGAAGAATGTGCACAAATCTTCTAAACACTAATAGAGACATACCAAGAGACTTGCAGCTCTAATTGCAACAAAAGATAGATCTACAACTGTGGGGGTGAATACTTAATTTTGTCTTAATCATTGTTTGTGTCATAACAAAAGCTATTTTGCACCTCCATAGTGTTAGGCATGCTGTGTAAAACAGTACAAATGGCAAAAGAAACCTTTTAATTGCAGATTGTAATGCAACGAAACAGGAAAAACACCAAAGGAGTGGATACTTTCGCAAGGCACTGTATATTTTAGCCAGTCAGTTGAGAAAAAAACTGCACAGTGCAAATACGGAGAGACCTTCAAAACAGGTGGAAATCAAATTCTATGGCTATCATCCAACGGGGTTTATAAAGATCTGGAAAGAAATCCAGCCTCAAGCGCAAAACACTATAAACATAAGCACTAGGAACATGCATATGCTGCAACTGAAACTCTTTCCCAACCTCTGCAGAAATGCTGTTGGGAAACTCCGCAAAAGAAGCAGCGTCTCGAAACTCATAAACCCTTCTCTGTGCTGTTTTGCATCAAATCATTCAATGTTGCTGCATCGTACTGCATTTTCATGTTTGCTTATTTAGACCCATCTGCAGCTTTATGCATACACATCCAGCATTCCCTAAGAATCATTATGTTCCCTGTTTCTCAGAGCAGCTGCACCAATATGTAAAAGTTTATATCTCCCCCATGTTGTTTAGTCCAGGCCTCCTGCTGGCTGGACCCGGCTCTGGCTGTGGCTTTAGCTGACTAGCAGACCCTGGCAGTAGACTCTCTCCGAGTTTTAGAGGAGGCTGGTGGTGTGAGGTGCAGTTTCACAGCAGCACTGAGGCAGTAATGTGGGCTGACAGGCACACCGGTGGAGCCACAGCCTGCAGTGCCAGGGCCAGCGAGTTCACAGCATTACAACCAGGGGCAGAACTCTCATTAAAATGCTCTATTAAACTCCATTATGCTCCTTTGAACCGCTGCGTTCTACTGACTTTTTTCAGTCCACGCACCAGGCAATATGATGAGAACAGTGTGAACTGCCACTCTCTCTCTCTCTCTCTCTCTCTCTCTCTCTCTCGCAAACATAAGGAAATAGGATGTATGATCAGGTGCTGAAAAATGGGAAAGCAAACTGGTTTCCTTATGCAGTAATAACAATGGTTGCAATAGTGAGCCAAAGCATGGTGGTTGGAAATCTTGATGAGTCCACGACAAAGCCTGTGATCTAAATACATCAACAAAATCCAAACCGTCTTATTTATACTCACAAAAACAATCTTATTTATACCATTTGTCCTTCATCCAAAACATAATAGATCAGCAAACATATGTTTGATGTCCCAATCCAGCTTTTTTATTGCACTATATAGTGCAAGTTCTAAAGCTTACCCAGCTCATAAGTAACAGAAGTTTATGCCCTACCAATGATCATCAAGCAAACAATATGCCTGAGTCACATTGTTTAATGATCTCAAATATACTTGCTTATGTGGTATCTGACAAAGTATGACACACTGTTATCTATAAAAATCCGGGTTTTCCATGTGTTTATCCCGCCTGTTCAGCAAGAAAACCACAACAAATGACAGATATTCCAGCAAGACAATGCGAGATGCCACAAAGTTCATTAAAGGAGATTAATGCATGATTTAGAACCCACTGAGATCTAGAGGAGCCACATTGAGAAATGTGTGGAGAATAAAAGTCTGACCACTATGGATGATCTGACGACAGGAGTAAAGAATTCTAGGAAGCAGTTCCTATAAATCATTAAAAAAAAACTTTTGGAAAGTATGACAAAGCAATATGAGGCAGAGCCTGAGATATTCGGTTCAACCCAACAGGACCTGAGCGCTCGGGTTCAGGCGTCATTTTCCAAATGTGTATCAAGTTCAGGTTGGGGTCAAATTTCATGTTCAGGTTCACCACCTGCTTTCAACAGATTTTACCCTGAATTAACCCCCCTGCAATCCCAGCTAGAAATGGTTTGAACTAAAACCGTTCTGAGAATAAGCAATGCAATATTCCAGTAATGGTTTTTTTTTGTTCCCAGAATGTTCTTTAAGAAGATAGTAGAACATTCTCTAAAAACATTCTGTCATCTCTGGCCTCCGTAACGTCCATAGAACATTCTCTGAATGTTGTGCTGAGAATGAATTGTTTTGATATCATGCACCATAATCTGTGGCCCTGACAACATCCTCAAAACATCCTCTGAATGTTGCAGTTAAAATATTATGTCTTAGTTAACCTTATAGGGACATTATTAGCCATTACAAACATCTTTAAAACGTTCTTTGAAGATGTGTTAAAACGTTTCCCTTAAAACTTTATTAGAAATTATAGGTAAAGTTGGCCAAAGTTCTGTGAATGTTCCCTGCTAGCTGGGATAATTTTTTTTCTCTTACTACATTCTTTCTCTCTACTTTCGCTACCTTTAAACAGTTTTTAATATGGCATGCTGGAATCACGTACTCATGTTGTTGATGGAATTTAGCATAAGAGGTCCATAAGACAAAGAGGTCCATCAATCCAGCAAAGTTAAGTTTGGTGCAGACAAAAGGATGTTTAATTTGGTAGACCAAAAGCATGTTTAATATGTTATATGTAACATTTTCTGCGTGAAGAACTGACCTTTAGGATTAAATTATGGTGAACATCTTGCAATATTCAACAGACTTTTGGAGACTTACTGCATTTGGCAGACACTCTAATGAAGAGTGACTTGCAGTTTGATCATGTTGCAGAGGAAGGCGACTGACTTTAGGAATCTTGCCAAAAGACTATTATTGATGTAGCATGGTGTGGTTGCCTTGACAAGGAGTCCAATCCCAGTCTGCCACATGGAGGGCAGCTATGTTAACATTGAAGGTGCTGTCTGAAAGCACTGCCTGGTTAATGAATTTGTTAAACCAGGACAGCTGATTATTTTCCTAGTAGCATGTTATTTTTCATTGTTCTATATTTTATGTTATCTGTGACATAATGGCCACTATTATATTTGCTACATAGTTACCAGTGCTGAACGGTCAGGTTTTATTTGCCACCATATTTGGGTGATAATAAATTTTGGACAAAATTTTGTTGCACTGAGGCCAGGCCTGATCGAAGCTCTGATGTGAGGTTGACTTTAAGACTAGATGAACTACAAATGCCGATCAACACTAAATAATGTATTTCCTATGGTGCTTTCATTATGCATGTGTCATATGTGTCTTTGATCATTATGAAAAACGAGTGTTAAGCATTTCTTTTTGACAGTTTTTGAAAGTTTCTTTTTAAACGACTTCAGTGAACTTCTTTCCACACATTCTTCACTGCTGTCCACAGATCGTTCAAAGTTGGATATTTCTCTCCACACATTTTACAGCATGGCCATACAAGATGTCAGTGGGTTTTAAATCATGCCTGATCTTCTCTCAATGAACTGTCTTACTGGAATATCCGTCATTTGGTGTGCTTCTCCACCTTCAAGTGAAAAGACAGGATAAACACATTTAAAACAGTGGCTAAACATCAGTGTGAGCAAGTCATCAATCTAAAATTGTCATCATGTATTGTTTCTGGTAACTTTTATCTTCCTTCCGAATAGCAATCCGTCGCTTCCTTCTGGGTGCAACTCTTCATTGGATGATAAGTGTTTTATGCAGTCTTTTAAAGGTTCCAAAATATTAGACTAGAAAAGATATAAACATTAAGCCTTTAGAAAATCTTCAGACCCTTAAAACCAAACATGTCTTCATCAGCAACAAGAAGAAAACTGCATACGTTTCATTTGTAACCCGACCGTCCCAATCAGCCAGCACAGACTTACCAGCCTGGTTGGTGGTGATGTTCACCGAGGCGAACTGTGGCGAGTAAGGGCTCTGGTCCGAGACGCCATTGACGGCCTGGATCTCGAAGGTGTACTGTGTGTGGGCCAGCAGGTCACTGATGTGGACATGGGTTTCAGTCAGGCCCAGCTGCCGTGGGACAAACTGGACATTGTCCCCGCAGCGTGTGCAGGCCCCGCGGCCTGAGCCACAGCTCTTGCAGATGATGTTGTAGACGACGTCCTCGCGGCCGCCGCTCTCACGTGGAGGGCTCCACTCCAGCCTCAGTGACGTCTCGTTCACGCTGGAGATCACCCTCTGCGGGGAGGACGGGACGGCTGCGGGAAACACAGTCAAAACGACTCGTCAGCAGGGCCGACCAGAGCCTCCCGGGGGCATTCTGGGAGAAAGGCGGCCGTACCCGGGGGAGCCGGTTCTACGGGTCACTGCCGTTATGCGCACACATCTGAGCCACGGCAGAGTGGAGAGGAGCTATAAATTATGACTCGATGCTCAGGAACCTTACGGATCACGCTGAATTGGACACATCATTCCAAATATCTCTCAAATGTGCAAGATGCTATATTAATATTTCCATGGAATTTGGAATCAATGGGACAAGCAACGCAATGCAGGATGATACAAGATCAACACCTCCTGCCTGGAACACTCCGAAATTGTTCTCTCTCTCTCTTGTTTTTTATGAGCTCATTCTCATTCATTCAGTCCATTATGATTGCTCTATTAGTAAGAGTGAAATCAAAGTGATCTCGCTTTTCTGTTAACTCTTCCATGTGCGACGTGATGAAAAGAGCATTGTGTTTATTATAATGCAAAGCAACACTCCGAGAAAAGTATTCCCCCTCTTCCCTCAGCTAAGGCACTCAGACTAAGACCGGTACCAGAGTGCTACTCTTATTCACAAATGCCTGCTCTTCTAAAAAGGACAGGGAATTATGCAAATTGTGTAGGAGCTTTTATTTCTTTGGCACCAAAGAGTGACATTCTCATTCAAAGTACTCCAGGTCCACTAACTACAGCTCCTAAAAAGGGCAACCGTATCTGAAGATGAAACAGCGCAGCTCTGCATGCTTATGCATATGCTCTATGAATTACTTGAGGATTTAGGGATTTCCGCATGAAACAGATGTGGCTGTGGATCACACTGTTTAGTTTTTTTTTCCTCCCTTTTTTTGAGCTCTCGCTCCGAGAAGCTTGGAAAAGATTTGCTTTTAGATTTTAAACCCAGAATAAGAGACTTGTTTCACTTGTTGCACACAAAATACAAAATAAAAGCCTTCAGGACATGGCCGTACTTGTGCAGGGCATCTGTGCAGGGTCCGAGTCTGTCCGGTAGTAGCCGTTGCGGCAGACGCAGTTGGTAGCCCCTTCGTTGGTGGTGCGGCTGTTCATGGGACACTGCAGGCACAGCTGGTCTCCCTGGGACTGCTTGAAGAATCCAGAGGAGCATGCTGCATGGAAGACAGATATGGAGAACACTGTAAGAAAAAAGTGCTAGAACTTCAGCAAACTCTCTGCAAAACTGCTATTCCCTGCTGTTGTTGTGACTGAAGTTCCGACTCCGTTATTACACGGAATGGAGTGCTTTAGCCACTAAGAAAAGTCTCAAACGTTAGGGACGTCGTTTTTGTTATTGTTCCGTCTGAAATCCCGTAGACAGGCGGGCACAGATTGAAAGGCATATCGCAATTCGCTCTGATGGGCCTCTGGTGCTGCTGGGCAGCCGGGCCTCTCACTGTTCTGCTTTTGTTTGACACACAAAGAGCAAAGCACCACTCAGAAATATCTGAGCATGCTGACAAAGGCCATGAGAAATTCCAGATGCATTATTTTTCCAGCCAACACCCAAACGCATAATTACTTGTATCATACAGGACCACATATTTCCATTGGGAATCTTGACAAGTCCTATTAATCTAGTGTATTGGCACTTTGTGTGGGCTTACAATTACAAGGATCAGTCTGAATTTTTTTTTCTTGAGTTATGTGCATGTAGTTAATCATTTAGAGCTGATTAATGTTGTGGTGAAATAAAACACCAAGCAACTTAGAGGCTGTACTAAAAAATGCTTCCTGCTCGGGAATACTTCGAGTGGTGTCAGAAACTGGTAAATAACAACTGTCCCACTTGTAAATTGGTCGCAACTGGTAAACATGAGATTCTAGATGATACACAAGTTTACAAGATGTGATGTATAATACTACCATTAATCTTTAACACAAGTACTTAACTACACACATTGCCACCCCAACATACATGTACACTTACACTAAGCTGTTTTTGACTACTGCATATGGAAACTGCACCTCAGATAGTGCTTACACACTTTGCACATTTGTCTGTTTGTCCTTGTACTGTACTATATATATATATATATATATATATATATATATATATATATAAAATTTAAAAAACATTTTTTATCATCAATGCACTTTTTATCAGAGCCTAGCTGTGTCTGTCCTTGTAGAACCCTATATTGGTATAATGACAAAGATTAATTGAATTGAATTGAAGTAAACAACATAAAACCTGCAGCGAATGTGACAAAATATAACACTGATGCACTTCTGTTAAATATATATATATATGCTTTATAACACAGCAAAAGCAGCAGGACTGTGTTCTCCAGACCTCCATGCCTTTTTCCACGTGGTGGGTGTAAACACCCGACAACAAGTCACATTTACTACTGCAGTTAGCCCTCTGGTCTATACAACGTTCCAATGAACACCTGAACGCAGCAAAAGTTGGTGTTATAAAGTTCTTTCTGCAGGCCAGTTAAGATGAATGTGGGATCACAATTTGTGTTTTACCCATGTGCTCAAGATCAGCAATATATGCTCTTTATCAGGCCTAGTAGCTCGGCTATCAAGTCTACTGAAAAGAGCCTGTAGGATATTAAAACAGTTACGTAAGAAGCCAGACTAGTAAATGGTCATTTGAAAAGACTGTAATATTGATATTTCTAATAAATATACAGTATGTTTACTGAAGTTAGAAGGAGTTATTTAGCCAGAGGGTACTAATGTTCGCTAAGCATGGTAGCCTGGTCAGTTTGCTAGCCAGCTAATTAAATTATTATGTCTACAAAACAGACAACTATCAGTAAAAACTGAATTTAAGGCTCAGTTATTGATCAGGTAATATGAACTTTGGAGGTTATTAGCTTATTAAAACATTAAACATTAAACACTAATGTTTACAAACTGTACTTTCTTATTTAGCTGGTGTTGTTAATTATCTGCAAAGGAGCAAGCT
>CM067492.1:21016838-21158300 GCA_034552555.1 Semaprochilodus insignis
GGACTGCACCCCACCCCCCCATCATAAAAAAACAATATTAGGGTAAGTTCTCACACAAAATACAGTAGCATAAGCAACAAACAAAGGCAACTCAAACACGTGACCTGTTTCCGCAGGTGCTCAGCAGACCCCTTCCCCGAAAACCCACTGAGCTCGAGTGAGTACAATGAAGCTCATTCTATTAAGCTAATATCCCACAGTGGTTCTGACAGTACAACATTAGTCTTGGCTGGCTCTCTTAGCTTGTGATTGATGACAGGGCGTTTGCTTTCTGCCAGGAGGAATATGAGGCTTACATATTCTCACCTCACGGTTAGTTAAAAGAGAGAGAGGGAGGCCCACAACGAGGTGTTGGTTACGCTTCAGTGGGCAGAGGGCTGAGTGGCAGGAACACAAATGGACGGGGATGGAATTTAATGTCGATGGTGCCGCAGAGAGCAACAAAAGAGAAAGAGAGTAAAGCAATATCCCGGTGATATATAAGCTTTGTACGATATTTCAGAACACAATTGTTCAAAGAGCAGATGGACAATAAGACTCTGCCAGAAGAGAGGGAGTGAACTTTTTATGCAGTTCCAGGGTTTTTACAGCCTTTGGCTGGTGTATGATTTCTAAATCATGCCTGTGAAATGAAAGCACCCATTGACAATGGTAATATACGACAAAGAACCTATTTTACTGCCACTATTGGAGAGGCACAACGATATTGGAATCATATCAGTATCAACAGATATATGCTGAAACAATGATGCTGGGTGAATAATGCTAACATATCAGCACTTATTAGTTTTACTGCATTTGTAACCCAACACAAATAAATGCTACAGTCTCCTATCATTTCTTATCACTCCTAAATGCTATCATTTCTACATTCCATATATTGTGTATGTATAGGCATTAACAGATCTACAGGGCTGTGAAAAAGTATTTCTTCAGTTTTTGCTAATTTATCACATAGCAACATCAACTGCAATCAAACATTTGTAATAACTTGCAATAAGTCTTTTATGTCGCTGTGGAGGAGTTTTGGCCCAGTCTTCTTTACAGAACTGTTTTAATTTGGCCACATTGGAAGGGTTTTTTTTACATTCACTGACTGTTAGAGTTCTTGCCCCAACATCTCAATAGGATTCAAGTCAGGACATTGACTCAGGCCCTCCAATGCAGCCCCAGATCATTATGCTACTAACTCTATGTCTGACTGTTGGTGTTTATAACAACAGGACCCATGTCTTCCATCATTCTACAGAATGTTATTCCAAAAGGATCTTCTAGATGTTTCTTGGCAAATAGGAGATGAGATCTTGGTCAGCTCAGGGTTGCACCTCACAACTCCCCCGTGGACGCAATTTTTGCTCAGTGTCTTTCTTACTGTGAAATCATGTACGTTGACCATTTAGGTGTCTGTCTGGGTTATTTTGTGACCACCTGTGCTCTTGGTGAAATTTTGGTAGGCTAGCCCCTCCTGGGAAGGTTCAACACTGTTTCAAGTTCTCTCCGTTTGTGGATAATGGCTCTCACTGTGGTTCGCTGGAGTCCCAGAGTCTTAGCAATGACTTTGTAACATTTTCAAGATGGTGGATTTCAGTGACTTTGATTTGCATTTGCGTTTGAATCATTTTAGAACATGGCTGCTGACGGCATTCAGTGAGCAGTGATGCCCTACATGAGTCATCCTGTTAGGGTCAGCACCATTGGCAGATGGCTGTACTATGCAGGACTACATGCCGTTACAACTGCCCTTAATACCATGTCAGCGTCGCCAACAGCGTGTTGCATTAGCAAACATAGCAGCCTGATGCCATACTGAGAGACACCACTTCTGTATGTGTAGCTTAATAAATATTGTCCATATCAGTCTAAATTTATCATCATTTATTGTTCCTGGTACCCTTTATCTTCCTTCCCAATAGCATTGCAATCCAACACGTCCTTCTGGGTGCCACTATTCCTTTGATGATGAGTGTATATACATCTTGGCAGTATATGCCTTTTTGCCAATAAAAACATCAAATGTCATTAAAACAACTGCAAACTGAGAAGTCAAAAGAGTTTTGTATTTTGGGAAGTAGTTGATATCTTGCTAATATAAAGAACAAAGTTTTGTTACACGTCTCCTGGACATCCCCAGCCATCACGTTCATTCAGTTCCATCACCAACACATTTGTAATACTAGCATGCAGTTAACGCTGGGCTATTATTGGCAAATAAATGATTTCTGCCTAAATAAAAAAAATCTTTCTAATACTAATTTAGGTATCTAAAGCTTTTGCATATACGATGGAGCATGATATTTAAGACACTCCACCCTTTGCAATAAAAAGCATTAAATAATTTTCTCTTTAATTTTATACAGCATTTTAGCTTAGCACCGTAGGAGTCACTGAGGTGCTGAAATATTAAAAAAGCTCTTCACGGATTCAAAAATGTGTAATGAGAAAGATGTTGGAAGGAATATCATGTAACCTTCACATGGAACAAATGGATTTTTTAGTAAAATGAATATGGCTTCTCTGTGCCCCATAACTCTGCAATGTGATATCCTTTAATTTCTGACAATTTCATTAAGATTCCATCACTAGGGGAGAGGTTTATTACACGAGCCAATACACAGTTACGCTACCGCGGCACCAAACAGATACTCACCTCAAAACGAGTTGAAATCGTGTGGAATACAGTGCATATATTAAACCTGGAGGACTGACAAAAGCCTCCTGCTCCTCATTTTCCCTTCATCAAACACAGCAGTGACTGACATTGCAGGTCCCTCTCTTAGACACCTGTAATTATATAAAGTATTGATGCAATCTCTTGCAGGCCTTGTGTCGTAGATCACAGTTCGCAGCCGTCTTTGAGGAATCCATATCTGAGCTTCCCCCATTACCCCCGACTGCTTTACTTGGCCTACTTCAGCATGAAGCCACAGATGTCTGAGTAACTCTCTCCGGCGTTGCAGGCAGCAGGAGAAATATTAATATCCATTAGAAGTGTTCTACCAACCTGCTGCACTCTAATGCTGCTGCAGCCTAATGAGGGATGAGGAATGGACCTCCACCCCCTTCATTCTCAGCGTGCTGTTTCTCGGCCTCTCCGTAGGGTGAATACCATCAGCATTAGATGAATATATATCCGAAGGGTTGTATGTGCATTAGAGCTCAGGTGCAAGATGAACTAGTCAACATAATCATATATATCATAATATTATATCTGATTCTGTAAGAAACTTACGTCAATTATGTCAAAACTACGGAATATTCTGTGTCAGTCAGTTCCAACATGGTCGTTTCAACATCTAGAGTATAATATGTTCATTTACAGAAGCTCATACTCATTCATGCTTTAAGCCACACCCACTTTTGGTTGTATTAAAAATAAATAAATAAATAAACAAACAAATAAATAAATAAATAAAAGAAAGTGCAACATTCAGGGATTGGTATAGAGGCTACGCTTGTGACCTCACAGTTGGCCAGAGTCACTGCAGTTATGCCCACTGAGTGGCAGCGTTAGTGTTCAGTGTGAAAGCTACGAAACACAGACACATCTAATCTGGGAAAAAACTATTATGGGATTGACTGTACAAACAGATCTAGGAAAAATTTACAGTTATCATTTCACAGATTGCCAAAAGATCAAGAAAAGAAAAGCAAATGGATGACACCAGGGTGAAGTCAGCTTCCTATTTTCCAGCTTCTTGGTCGAATTTTGCAATTCCACCTTAAATGGTGCAGATACAAGTTCAAATGTGCTGGTACATGTGGATCAGACACAGCAGTGCTGCTGGAGTGTTTAAACACTGTGTCCACTCACTGTCCACTCTATTAGACACTCTAAAGTCAGACACTGTAGCTCATCTCCTACTGCAGAGTTTGTGTTGGTCATTCTCTAGTCCTTCATCTGTTGCCCACAGGGGACACAATGTCGGCTAGATAGTTTAGGTAGATGGACTGTTCTTAATCCAGCAGTGACAGTAAGGTGTTTAAACACTGCTGTGTCTGCAGTGTCTGATCCACTCACACCAGCACAACACACTAACACACCACCATCACGTCAGCGTCACTGCGGTGCTGAGAATCATCCACCACCCAAATAATACCTGCTCTGTGGTGGTCCTATGAGGGTCCTGGATACTGAAAAACAGGGTACAAGGGGAATAACAAAGTATCCAGAGAAACAGATGGCCTACAGTCTGTAATTGTAATCTACATCTTTTGTAAACGTCCATCTTTATGGTAAGTACAGCTGATAAAATGGACATTAAGTGTAGAAACAAGGAGGTGTGCCTAATGAAGCAGCCGGTGGGTGTGTATCTAGCCCATTAAATATTCATCCTGCTCCAGATGTCACATGATCAGTGAGACTTTCACAAGCACTGGTGAACCATCCCTGCAACAAACTACACTGCAAGAAAGGAAACAGCAAAATCTGATTTCGAAGTTTTCTTGAGGTGGAATTTAATGAAATATTGCTTTTGTTTATCTATCACAGTATTTAGTTTTGTTGAATAAAGGGTTTACCATGTACAGCTGAGCAAATCATAAACACAAAAAATCAGATTAAATCTGATATTTGCTTATAGGCATATACACTCATTGTCAAAAAATAGCTGCACAAATAGTTGCACTCAGAAGGAATCAGCTGACTGGAATGAAACTTGGTGGGTAGGTTTGACATCATAACACAAGCAAATGATTCAAGTTTCACGCTCGGCCACACGTGATGTAAGCAAGGTTGGGCCTTATCAGTGTACCCGACTGACCCAACAGCCATGATTGTGGACATTCAGCAGGAAGTGATGCCTTCATGAGTCATCCTTTTAGTGCCAGACACTACATTGTTATCGACATAGAACTCAGTAAATATGGCCCAAATCAGTCTACATTTTTTTATCATTTATTGTTCCTAGTAACCTTTATCTTCCTTCCCAATAGCAGTCCAATCTGACACTTCCTTCTGGGTGCAACTATTCTTTGGCGATGAGTGTAGTTTTATAATAGAGCTGGGCAATATAACAGTATTTATTATTATAAATTACACCACAACATGGCATAATATGCTTTCCTGAACAAATAGTGGAAACCCATCAGTACCTAAACACTTCCCTACTGCATGTTTGATTAAAAAGAGAGCAAAATTAGTCCTTTTTTAAATTGATTTAATGCAACACAGTGAGTGAAATGCTGAATACAAGTAATTGGATTCATAATATTTGGTAGTGTTTTGTGGGATTGCTTTTTCTGTTTTAACTTCTCAGATGTCAGAAAATAAAAATATGTCACGTCATGTAGCATAAAACATATCCTAAATTATCATGGTACTTTGTCATATCACCCACCTCTATTTTATATTATCTAGTAGCACAGTCTGATTATTACCCAAGCAACAGTATCTCATGGCCAAACCCATAGTACCTAATGATGTTTGTTCTTGTCACCACTGCGAGTGACCATATCACAAACGTTACGTCAGTTTTTCTCACATGAAGCAGGTAAATTCCAGATCTAAGCTAACTACCAAAGAGCCAACGAAGAAGGCTAGACCGAGCCTGTGGTTAGATTGTTATGGTGCAGAGCATGGTTTGAAGCAGGAGACTGGGGTCAGTGTGGGACAGCAGGGCAGCAACACAGACCCAGAGAGCAGCTGGTGCTCGAGTCGAACTAATGTACCCACATGCTACCGCATGCACTACAGTGCTGTATATCATAGATAACAACAGACCATAAACTGTGACATATTGAGCACCTTAAATTAGTCTACATGCTGCTATCCTGAAAAGCTCTATTCAGCTGATATACGCACACAGTACGTCTTACAATAAAAACAACCGTGACATATGATGGGGATGGGGATGAGGTAAGCCTTGATCACTGAACTGTGCATGAATACCACGTATTACTTCACTCTACAGACAGTCTAATAAAGTTAAGAATGGTTCAGTATGTGTGCAGGTAGGAATAGGCTCTATAGGAAAATACAATATCACTACACACTGTAAAAATTGATGCAAATTTTAAACTTATAAAGTAAGTAACCTTGTTAATGTTCAATTTTGTTGACTTTGTAATATTAACTAAACATATGAATAATACATTTTACATTTACTTTTACATGTGTTATAGTGTAAAGTTTATAAAATTACATAGAGGTAAGTTTATTTAAACAGTATAGCACCTTTCACACACATCAACATTTCAGGTTATACACATGTTTATTACTGATCACAGTGTTTAGGTTTAAAGTTTAGCCTGAAATGTTGAGTTCATTGAAATTTAAATAATAAGTTAACAAATATAAAACACGGATTCAAGCCCTCTTTTTTACTCTGTGTAAGAGCAGCTTAGTAAATGTTGTAAGTACTAATGGTGTCCATATGCTTAGAAAAGTTGATTGTGATAATTCTATTATAATCATTATATTCCCAGCTGTAAGAGTATGTGTTCAGGTTATACATGCTAATTACAGGGTTTAAGTTTAAAGTGTAGCCTGAAATGTTGAGTTCATAGAAACTTTAAATAATAGGTCATCAAATATAAAACACATTAATTATCTGTTTACTTAATATTACAATTATTGTAGGTTAACAAGGTTACTTACTTCAAAAAGTTCAAAAGCTGCCTCATTTTTACAGTGTACACATTACAGTGAAGACATTTGGCAACAGTCATTAGACTATGTAGTGTTTTAGGGTTGTAACAGACTAACGTTGTAACGTTTTCAATACAGTACTGAAAAATCAAATATGAAACAGCAAAACACTATATCGCTGATGCTCCCCTCAGTCTCTTCCAAGGGGCCCCCATTTGCCATTTTCATGAAAACCACTGTCAAAACGAGGCAGCTGGTTGCATTACATCAGGGTGAAGACTATTGCAAATTGGGCATGTGTTCTGCAAAACTGTCCCATGTATTCATGAGTAGAGAGATCAAAACTATGACAATTATTATTATCCATCATCTTCAGGACTCTATCTTGGAGCTTCCCATTGGGACAAAATCTTTGACAACTACACCACTCGGGATCTCTTTTTTATGATGCTGTAAGAGCAGTTTAATTAGTGTTGTAAGTACTAATGGTGCCCATATTCCCAGAAATGTTTATTGTGATCAAATTTATTGTGATAATTCTATTATAATTATTATACTTCGGACTGTAAGAGTAAGAGAGTTCAGTACGTGTACAGGAAGGGGGTGGCCAATACAGAAAAAATACTGTATAATGCCAGAGGTATTTACTGCCTCTCCTTCCTTCAGTAAATAAGAACACTAAGCCCAGAGACAGACAGGCAGTAAGGGTAGGCTGGCACTCAGCACGCGTGGAGCAGACAGATAATTCTGCATGCTCCTGAAACCCAGCTAGTGCGAGCGTGCTGTCACAGACAGCCTGCTTCAGACACCATGTGACCAGCCAGTTCCCAATGTCTGTTACAGCTCCGTGCTGACACTCACTGCAGAGACGGACGTGCTTGTCACAAATGCGCACACACACACCGTAGTGAAGTTTCAGTCTCGGCCTGAATTCTAAGTTTAGTTTAGATGCCAACCATCAGTACTAATCAGTGTTTAATTGTACTTTTAGTTGGGTCTGTGTTGTTTGTTTTTGGTAGTGGTGTTTTAATGTACAGTATTGTGCAAATGTCATCAATGAGTTTATTCATATATTTACTTATTCAGGAAAAAGTAGAAAACATACATTCAACAGACAATTACACAAAACATTAACAACTCGATATACACTCATCATCGAAAAAGAAGTTGACCCAGAAGGAATCAATGAAGAAGAATTAAACTTGCTGAGAAGGTTTGACATTGTGAGACGTGTGAATGATTGCGAGGTGACATAAGCAAGGATGGTAAGCACGGAAGAGTTTGAGAGGGGTCACATCGTAGATGTGGTATGGTCTTATCGACGTATTATGCTCCACTCTGGTCGAGTGGATACTACCATAGCACGCTGTTGGCACCAGTGGATAGAAGAAGGCACACACCAGCGACATGAAGGATCTGGGAGACCTACACGAACCACAGAGGCACTGTGTGTGGAGGCACCGTGGTCAGCGGCACATGTCTAGAAGGCCTGATGTCACTCCACCTCGACTCCTAACGCAAAATCTGCAGGAACTGCGTGGGAATGTTCAAGTTGCATGGGATAGATTATCGCAGGACACCATGCCAAGATATCTGGCATGTTGCATTAGCAAACATGGAGGCCTGTCGCCATACTGAGAGACACTACTTCTGTATATGTAGCTCAATAAATATTGCCCATATCAGTCTAAATTTATAATAATTTATCATATTGTTTCTGGTAACCTTCATCTTCCTTCCCAATAGCATTGCAGTCCGACCCTTCCTTCTGGGTGCGACTATTTGTTTGATGATGAGTGTAAATAGAAGCACAACTATAGGTAACATTGCTATTGCTTTCCACCACTGGAGACACTCATGGTGAGTGCAGGGATATTGTTTAATTCTGAACTCACAACGTTTCTTCTAGACTGTTAAGAACTGAAGAGGAAGGAGGGCAGCTGTGCATATTCTGGCCCTTGTTGTCTCCTCATAAACATCAGTTGAAAACGTATACCTTGCATTGTGTTTAATGGCTGTTTTGACTGGAAATGTCATAAATAAAGGCTGATCTCAGAATTCTGCAAAGTACTATGTTTCAAAACTGAATCATAAGAGAAAGCAACTCATGTACATCATTCATTATTATCTTCAGCCAGACCTCACAATCATGTCTGTTTTTGTAACTCTGGCAGCAAAAACCATAGACGTGGATGCTTTTGTGACATCTGTTGTACATTTAGCTATCTTTTCCCACTGGATGCCATACTGTAATACTGCACCCCATCATTTTGTAGCCATCATCTTGTTTTCATCATCAGACACGCTCATTAACTCCAGACGATGTCCAGGGGAAGTCTACCAGATTTTCATCATCAGGTGAGAGAGACTCAGAGATTAGTCCTGAATTCTTCGCAGAGGTGAAGGATTATCCAGCAGGAATCCTGGGCTGGAGGCATTGGAATGGGAGTTGTGCCCCCAAACTGCATGGAAAGAGCCCAGCGGTCAGCTGTAGCAGTGGGACCAGAGGAAAGCAGCGGCTGAAGGTCTTGTACGAGAAGGCAGCATTCCAAGACATATGCTTGTCAGATCCGAGCACAAAGCAGAGGAAGGCTCCAGAGAGCGACGTCCCTCGCAGGCTCTTTCACAGGCTCTTTGTGGCTAATGTCTGGAATCCCAATAATGACATGGCTTATGAAGAGCAGGCTGGAGAACATTCTGGGCTGTGCGGTCTCGAGGGAAGAAGACATTTCCTCAAAACACGGCCAAACTCATTACAATGACAAAACCTGACCGCTTCTATTGTGTCTAGTGAGAAGGTGGCCTTGCCACAACACTAAACACGCCGTAGGAGTTCATCCCGCAGAGAGGCAAAATGTAGATTTCAGCGCCGAACGCCCTGCCAAATACGAGAGGAAGCGAGTGTTGTGGATTTTTGATTTTAATCAGAACAAGCATCTTCTGTCAAATAGACCTCATTTCACCTCTGCTTAAGCAGTTTGCATGACAGGCCAGTTCCTGCTAGCACCTGATACCCACAGACCCCCAAAAAAGGGAAGGAGAAAAAAAAGAAACGCAGACCACAATCCTTCCATTGTGGATGTGGTATGAAAGGCTTCAAAAGTGGCCCAGTGAGGACGGACTCCTCGCTGAGCTTTATTTTTTGATCTGGCCTGAACATTCCAGAAAGTTGTCCACATGGAGAATTTCTATGTTATGCCACTGAAAGGTCTGAAAGGCTCTGAGATCTGTTGCTTCCTGAATTGTGCTACAGCTCTCACATTCTTTGTTTGTTACACTATCCACCCAGCACAACTCAATTTCCATAAATTATTGACTAGGAATACAGGCTAGCATTACAAAAAGGGAACTCACTTGTCTAAGGCATCGAAAGGAGTTTACGTGCAGACAGCTATACTGCTAAAACACTTTTAAGCTTCTTACATATCTCTCTAAAGAACAACAGAGCTCATTCGCCAATCGTTCTTTAGAAGACATCTCTTCCTAAAACCCACTTACCCAGTTTTCACAAAGATTCTGATGTTCAGCGGTGTTTTCTTATTGGGGGTTTGCTCTTAGGCAACAAAAGAATCTACGAACACTCAAGAGCACAAAAGTGTGAAGAACTCTGCGGTTTAAGAACACGTCACAAATCTGACGTAAACTCTTTCTCGAGTGTATATTTAGGAAGATACTTAAGAATCATCAATCAATCAATCAACATTCATTTGTATAGTGCTTTTTACAAGTAATGTTGTCTCAAAGCAGCTTTACAGAAAAGCAGATTATGGAAGAAAAGAAAACAAAGGAGTCCATGTATAGATTTAAGCAAAGGAACCGGGGTCCAAGCCCCCTGTGAGCAAGCCAGAGGCAACAGTGGCAAGGAAAAACTCCCTCGAGACGAACCCAGGCTCAAGGGAGGAAACCAGGCTCAAGGGGAGAACCCAGGCTCAAGGGAGGAACCCAGGCTCAAGGGGGGAACCCAGGCTCAAGGGGGGAACCCATTCTCCTCTGGTTGATCCCAGAAGATATTGGTGAATTAGGTCTATCGTTTGAAAAGGGATTCATGAGTGTAAAGAACCTCCGCATAATCATAAGGTTCTTGTGCTTTCCAGAAAGTTGTCCACATGGAGAAGTTATATGTTATGCCACTGAAAGGACTTCTGCTCTGAGATCCTGCTTGCTTCCTGGATTTCGCTACAGATCTCACGTTCTTTGTTTGGTGCACTATCCACCCAACAGAACTCAATTTCCAAAGATTATTGACTATGAACACAGGCTAGCATTACAAAAAGGGAACAAGCATAAAAACCCTGACTTGTCTAAGGCGTCGAAAGCAGTTTACTTGCAGACAGGCCAGATATTTCGCTGCGAGAGTGATTTGCTGTTATTTATTCATTCGTAGTGTTTGATGTTAATATTTCATTAGTCCCCTGCGCCTCAGACACAGCTCTCCGGGGAGCAGTTTTCTGCTGACTGCCTCCATTGTGCCGTGACTGACAGTTGAAATGTATTCATTTCATTTGGAGTTGTAAATATTAATGGTGTCAGCTCCATCTGCTAACCTCTACCTGAGACAAAGGCCCCCGAGTTAACCCGACAAGCTCTTTTATGTGACATTGTGACACCCGGTCCAGCGCTGGCTGTGTGGTGTCAACATCGCACATCCATGATGCTCTGTGCTGCTTTTGTGCGCCTGACAACGGAATCCGAAAGTGTCAGTCATCAGACGTACTGCTGGGGAGAGCGCTGGCACCGAGTGAATGGCGACAGCGCATAATATGACACTGACAAAGAGGCTGGTCCATCAGCAATATGCAGAGGGACGGCGTGGAGCGATGTGGATGAGCTACTCTCCCTGCCAACTCCTCCCTCGCCAAACCAAGAGATGCGCGACAGAGACCTACAGGTGCTGCAACAGGACCAGGCAATTAATCCGACCCGTACGGTACATGAGGCGATACATCATACAGAAACTTGTCAGTTGGCAAGACCTTTCAGTATGAGTCTGGGAAAGTTCAAAGCTAAGGAGGTGCCAAAAATCAGATGCACTGGTACATAAATCTAGATCAAAAAGGTTTCTATGGTCCTACATCAAGTTAAAGTGACTGCTCTTTCAAGACCTCAGAGGATGAATATCATTTGCTGCACTTGAAATCAAGAAATGGCAAAAAAGTTAAGTAACAAAAACTGAAAGTGGAGGAAAACTTGGGCCTGTGTCAGAGAGGGAAATGAATACTGAACCTATTAAATATACCACACGGATCTACTGTATATATACAGTCTTAAATATAACGAAGCCTAAATGTTCACTGTAAAAAGTGTTTCATTAGTCCAGCCTAAAAAAAAGACTCTATTTTGTTACAAGCAAATAAATGAGGCTTATTCAACCTAAAAAAAAAGACTTTGGAGGAACAATTCTTTGATTCAAAGTCATTTTCTGAGCTGAGTAAAACCAATTCAACTGCTTGTAATTTTGCTGCAGTTTTCACAGTGCAGGTTCTTTTTACAGTGTAGGAACCATGTTTGAAAAAGAGATTTGGTAGTGTGAATAACCTTTAGAACATTTAGATAAAAACTCTACACCAATTTAAAGGTTTGTACAAGAACCTTTATGGTATGTGGAGGTTCTTCACACATATGCATCTCATTTACATGTACCCCTGATTAGCTAGTAAAATAGTCTGCAGTTAGTTGCCGAGATGCATATAAATGTGATTTACAGTTCGGTTGAGTTTTGAATCCTGCCCTTTTTTCCCCCGTTTGTTATAATGTCATGTAATGACAAACGCTTGGAGACAGTGTTAGGGATGATTTTCCTTTCTGCAAAACAAGACTGTGCTCTCAACACTAACTTTTCATCATAGTAAAACATTTCCTCTTCTGCTCACAAACACGAATGTGGTATTGATTACAATTCACACGTTTGAGAGCATTCCTCTGCTTGTGTCGCTGAGCTCCAAGAGAGAAATAATCAAAACAGAACATGCTTTTGTTGCAGCTGGAAGTAACTGCTAAGACTTCTAAGGGGTTAAGACTGAAACAAACCTTACACTGCACATTCCAGATAACCATAGATGATCTATAACTATAACTAACCATGATGCATTAATGAATATACTGTATATGATCAAAGCTAATAGCACATAGTTTATGGTTGTTTTTTCTTGCCTTTTTTTTGTTTGTTTGTTTAGTCTTTTTGGACCCCCTACTCAAACTGTGTACATGTGAGAATACACTTGTGTGGGTGGGAGAAAAATAATGTGCATGAGAATCGTTCACAGTGGTTGCACATGAACAGAACAGTCCACCCATCCATGCAGGACACAGTCAAACTGCGTGCGGGACAGCAGAAATACTGGCGCAACAGCTCCATTTAGACCAATCTTGTAATCTGAGACTGGACAATTGTGTGAAAAGTTTGATAATGAGCCTAGATTAGAGAATACCACCCCGATAAGAGTGATACTCAGTGGTTTCTCACAGCTGCCGCACTGCAGAGGCCTCATACGCTCCATTTCCTCTCTGCCCCCCACCACGGGGCTTTGTCACTAATTTGAGCAGGTGTGTCTGTGTGAGGAGCTCATCTGATGATGGGTTCTGGGCCATTTTAAGCACCATTTACATCTCGAAACAGTCCTATCGGCCATAGTTACGGACGCTGCAGGCATATAATACGACTTCAAGAAATCACAACAGGCAAACCTTCCTCTTTCTCTAATTCAAGTGGATTATCATGGATCTAATCTCCTCAGCAATACCACCTGAAAGATAAATAACATACTTGGGTATGTACTTCAGGGGTTTTGACTGGGAATTAAATGATATACAAGTGTATATATACAGGATGTCTCAAAAGTAAGAAAACACCTGTATAAAACAAACAGGGTTGGGTAGTAATGGAATACATGTAACAGTTTTACTGTAATCCATTACAGTAACAGAGACAGTAATCAGATCCATAATAAAATCAAAGGTGATTAAATACTCTATAGAAAATGAAGTGTTTCTTTGGCATTTTTGGCATATCCGAATCATGCAATTACTCTGGTTTTGCATACTAACACTGAGCTCTATTATCCAGCGCTTGTTGCGTCATAAAATTCTAGAGTTGAGTGGATATAAATCTGAATCTTGTGAACATTAACCCGCCAGATTTTAATGCTGAACAGCATCTAGTCAAGGACACTCTACAGGAGGTTGGTATATCATTGTCAAAGTCTACAATCCAGAGACGCCTTCATGAATGTAAGTATAAAGTGTTTAGTTCAACATCCAAACCACTGGTAGCACTCAGGAACAGAAAACCCAGAGTAGACTTTGCCAGAAGACATCTAAAAAGCCTGCCCAGTTCTGGAACAAGCTTTTATGGACAGATGAAACCAACTTTCCACTCAGATTCAGTCAAATGCTATAAAACTGATAGAATGGGGCTTCACAGTACTGACGGATGATGACCCAAAACATACCACAAAAGCAATCTGAGAGTTTCTTAATGTCACTGTAAATGTCACCTGACCTCAGGCCAACTGGACATGCTTTTCACTTACTGAAGACAGATCTGAGGGCAGAAAGACAAGCAGCATCTGAAGGCAGCTGCATTAACACCTGGCAAAGCATCACAGAGGAGAAAACTCAGTATTTAGTGATGTTCATGGGTTCCAGATGCCAGACAGTCATTTACTGCAAATTATTTTTACCCAAGTATTAAAAATAATCATTGTATGTATAATTGTTGGTTTGTCCAAATTCTTCTGAGCCTGTGAAACTGAAAGGACGATGACTGTAATTCCTAAAAGGCTAAAGCTTCATTAAAGCCCTTGAATTAAGTCTGAAATACTACACTACATCTTGACTGCTTAATTTCAAAACCATTCTGTTGGCGTACAGAGACAAAATGACCAAGTGTCTAAAAATGTACGAACCACACTGTGTATTGAGGCATCCGTCACAGGACCCGCAAGGTTGTAAGGAGTTTAGGGGCTCTAGCCATGCAAAGTGGCTCATGGAGCACCCCATACTCCCAGTTAAAAAGGTCAGTTTGTTGTGACTGCTGTTGTTGTTGTCACTGGGTGGTTTAGTTTGTAGTTAATTAGAGTAATTGCAACCGAGGAGGGTGGGTTACAATGTGTTGGAGGTGTCAACCTCCTCCCTGTGTTTTGTGTTGGGGTTAGAGCTGGGCTGGGCATTTCTTGCTGTGTGATTTGAAGTGTTTGTTCAAAATAAAAGAGCACTTGCCCACATGTACAATGTTTTCTGTGTCTTCATATATATACACACACACACACATACGGTGAATTGGTGAATTGCATGACGTATTATTGTATAGAAGTCCATGTTCACTGTTTGGCCTCCCCCCCCCCCCAAAACTCCGGTTACTCGATAAACCGTTAAAGTAATCTGTGCACTGCTCGATTACTGACATAATCGATAGTGACAGCCCTAAAGGAACATATTATACTTACAGAGACGTTTCGGCTCTATTCAGGACAGATAGGCTACAAGGCGCAACAAAGAACCCCTCCTGCTCGTCCTTCTTTTGTTCAGAGGCACTTTTTCCTTTCATGGTGACGGAGAGAAAGAGGAGAGGCTTGAGGAGGAGAGGCACTGACAGTGCCCGCTCGTCTGACATTGTCTGCCTGTTGGAGACTGATGGACGAGGCTGGACTCCTGAAGGGCCTTTGATCAATGAGTTCCTCATCGACGACAACAGGACACCTGCTTCCCATCAAAGAGAGGAAGGCCTGGAAGCGCCAGCGTGGACAGCTACTACTCAGCATAGATTAACCCTGCAGTCCAGCCCCCATCTTTTTATCCCACTGCAGCTTTCCAGTCTGGCAGACTTCTAGAACTGAATGAAAATGTAGATCATCTCTAACATGCCAGGGTTTACACACTGTTACGATGTATGGGGGCCTCACCAACGGTATGACCCTTATTTGCAAATTACATTATTTGTACTATAAGTAATCCATATCTGTATGCGTCTCATTTGTACTTCCAATGAATGTTCCACAGCGAGAGAGGTATGTATGAGAACTAGCCACATTGGAGAAAGTCTTATTTTCTACTACAGTTTTATTCTAATTGACATGACTAGTGCATCATTTTCCATACTATGTCTTTCGTTACATAGTTGTTTCTGTTTTTCATCCAAATGATCGCTATACACCTTCCTCTGCTCCTTCATTGTGTCTACTATGTGTAATATTGTATAATGCAGTGGTTCTCAAACTGGTCCTCATGGCCAGCCAGGCCGTCCATATTTTTGCTCCAACCCAAATTGCAACACACAATGGGGAAAGAGGATAAACGTGCACTGTCTGGAGGGCCCGGAGGACTGGGTTGAGAATCACTGCTATAATGAACAATCCCTGGTATTTATAAGAGATATATATTTATAAAATACAAAATAATCTTTCTATACACAATTTAAAAGTGAACTATTTTGAAAAAAAAACATACTGACCAAAAAGACTTACACTCAGGTCCTTCCTCATATTTTTTCACAGTCATGGAAGTACATTTTCAGTACATACTGCTGTTTCCTACTGTTTTAACTTAACAAAAATTAGTTCATTATGTCTCAACCTTGAAGTATCTTAACTTAGATTATTGCTATTTATTCCTTGTTGGAAGTAATTCCATCGCATCGGTAGCTAGGTTAGTTTGCACAGTCTGATAAGAGTGTCACCACTAAGACAGCACAACCCAATCAAGTCATCACATATGTTGTGAATGCATTTTCCTTCAGTTTGACAGCCAACGTGATCCATTATAATTGTGTACTTTTTGTTATTTATTTGCCAACTGGTTACTGCAAAAGGAATTCCAATGCCATAGCTAGCTAGATATAGATACAGGCAGGAGTGGAAAGAGTCCTGAAAAGTTCTTCTTATGTAAAAGTACTGTAAAAGTACTTAGTGATGATTTACTGGAGTACAAATAAAAGTACCAGTAAATAAAAGTACTCAAGCAAGAGTAGATGTAGATGTAGTCCATTAGAAAACTTTATTGTATAATAGCAACCTGAAAATATATTGGCTACATCAGTGAATATAATCTGTACAGACAAAACAACAAAACATCATAATAGACGAGGGGAAATTCCCTGGTGCAAGTTTACACATCTTTCTGGGTACTGTGTACAAAACAAAGCCTATATTAAACTACATGCAGTCGATGGCTAGATGGTTTAAGGCCTCGTAGTTTATCTGTTTCCAATAAAGTAGCTTATAATGTCTAAAAAGCTGTGCAGACATCACTGTTTACTTTGTATATATGTTTATTTGTTGGTTTGGTACACAGACTACTTAAGTAGGAGTCAAAACTACAGGTAGATTATTTAATTAATTATGTCATTTATAGTGACCACCCTACTGCCCATCATCTCCCTGAACATTAGCTTACATTAATAGATGTCAGCTTGTACAGACTTCAAAGTACATTCATCATCTACAACACCGCCAATTTATTCAGCTTTGAGATTCTTTGTGGTGATATATTCTAATCTAATCTAAATGATTACAATCAAAAAAAAATTTTTACTTTATTTGGCAATTAAATGGCTAAACGGCCTCTCACACAATTAAATACACACACAAACACAAAGCAGAGGAAGACAGGGAGAGAGAGAGACAGAGAGATGAGAGAGAGAGAGAGAGACAGAGAGAGAGAGAGAGAGAGAGAGAGAGAGAGAGAGAGAGAGATGCGTTGGCCATGCACCTTCAAAATTTCGCTACAGCCCTTTGCACAAAAAAGTATTGCTTGTGTTTGAAATAGCGTACTGTATACAGTATACTGCATACTGCTTCAGTACGTACGTAATACTCCCCTTCATCAGCAGTACACAGTACAGTCACCAGTATACAACACAAACCATGTGCTGTATAGGGCTGCCCTCTAGAAGTCGACGAGTCGAATCGTCAGTCGGAGACCCTTTGAGTCGACTGAGAACCTTCAAGTCGACTGACAACAGTGACGAGTTTTTTTAATTTATTTATTTTTTTGTCGTAAAACAGACAAAAGCTTACAAAATGCACAACAACTTTAAGAATTTAAAAAGACATTTTAATAATTATTAAAAGGGGAATAATAAATATATATTTAAGTTCTAACTGGGCTATGACGCATGCTTGCTAAAAAATTAAATCCACGTGACAACGTGCGCTGGCGGTTCACCGTTGAAGGAAGCTAAAGCTGTGAAGCTGAGAAACACGGGTGGAACGATGTCTCAGAAAAAGTCTGGAGGAGCTTTTGAAGAAGAGAATCTGAACAAATTAAAGCTAATTCTGCTCGTCATTTAGTCAGACATCCAACACTGCTTCAAACCAGTGAGTTGACTTTCGTTTTAGACATAATGGCTGTTTGCGGTGAAGGAAAAACGGACCGAAGACGTTTGTTTTATTATAATTCCATTATTTTAGAACCTAAATTACAGATATTTATATTTATTCGTTTACATCTAAGATTATTATTATTTAAAGATAAGTACAGTCACTGAATATGCCTGCGATAAACGAGAAATAACTATTTCAGCGCGGGTAATATAATAATTAAACGGTTCAGGTCTACCGTTCTTCTTTTCATCTAAAAATAATTTAAATATTGACTAATTTGGTTTTATTTAGGAGTTTATTATTTATGAGAGATGAAAGATGAAGGGTCATCCTACTGAAGAAGCTGTTAAAAGTGAAATTAAAAAGACAGGCTAGAAGCCCTAATTTTTAGTATAAATACGTGCTTTCTGCCGGACGCTATATTCTGTAATTAAATCAGGCTCCAGTTCAGATCGTTCATCATATGCCACGTCTCTTTTAGTTCAAAAATATGTTCCTGTGACTCTGCTGACTTTCTAAATGAGGAGGGCATCAGATCTGAAACGTATGCCAATTGATTTACTGATTACTAGATAATGTATATGGAGAAAAAACATGAACGAATAGTCGAATCGTCAGGTACAGCCCTAGTGCTGTACTACAGGGAAGGGGCATAACTATAATCTCACCAGCCCTCCAATTACTGCTTAGCATCTATTGCTAGATGCATTTTAGTGTGTACATTTATATTTTGGTCAAGACATGCGCCTGTATGACTTTTAAAAGACACCCTTTACCATGACAGAAGACAGGACGGATATAGGTGGACATATCAGAAAAGTGTCCACTCACTGTCCACTCCATTCTTCTACCCTGTTGGTCCATCCTGCAGATGTAAGGTCAGAGACAATAGCTTATCTGCTTATTTGCACAGCTATGTTGTCTTTCATCAGCGGTCACAGGACACTGCCCACAGGACTGTGTCAGATCCACTCACACCAGCACAACACACACTAACACACCACCGCCACCTCAGTGTCACTGCAGTGCTGAGAATGATCCACCACCAACATAATACCAATAATACAAATAATAATACCGGTGGTGGTTCTGTCGGGGTCCTGAGCATTGAAGAACAGGGTGAAAGGGGGATAACAAAGTATGCAGAGACAAAGATGGACTACTGTCTATAAATGTAGAACTACAAAGCGCAATGAGTATAGACACAAGACAGGTGTACTCAATGAAGCAGCCGGCATACATACCTGACCCACCATTCAAATTTTAATATAAGCCCTGCACAGGACTAATTATTACAGGCACATAGACTTGTCTCTGTATAAACCTTTACCTCACCATACTTCCTGAAAAATAAATAAAGAAAGAAATTGTGCATTCTAAAATATGACCTTGCCCTTATCATGGCCTAATGTCTTTAGACACAAAGCAAAGGTCAGCTCAAAAGCAGCGCTTTGCTTCGATGCGCAGCTAAACAAGTGGAAATTCTTGATGGCATGGAAGGTTTAATAACACAGCACGCAAGACAGAATGCTGCTATTTGATGATGAATATAACAATAGAACGCCACTTGAGTGATGAGGGAAAGATGCCTTATAAGGATAATGACACGTTTTCAGTTTTAGTATATAGAATACTACTAACATCTCCAGCATTTTCACACATCATGTACTTCTGTGTTTCCTGAAGGACTGCTTATGTCATTACTTCGTTCTCAACATTGCCTTCTTCTTCACATTGTGCCAAATAGCAGCCTTGTAATTGGCCATTTTGCATGTCAGTGGAATTTCCCTTTATTGCAGTTGTAGGTGATTCTTGGCCACATTAAGTAGCTGAAAGGCATCAGACTCTGCCTAAAGGCTCTGGCAATGCGAGACTAGGACTGAGCTAACAGCGATTCACATTAACATTTTATGCCTGTTCTGGATTAAATGCAAACATACTGCTTATAAAAGACATTCTATTTTTTATTTGAGCTTATAACTAATACTATCAAATTTTCCCTTGTGGTAGTTCTACAGTGACTCTTTCAGTAAACAGAATGGTTTCTAACATTTGACTGACAGGTATTGATTCGGCTACCACTCCGACTCACAGATAGCAATAGATCTAGAACTTCCAGAAGGATAAGAGTGGCGTTCATTACAAAGAATGAAAATATTCTTATAAGAATAGACAAGAATAGCCTTAAAAAAATTGGTTATTTATGTTTAAAAATGTTTTAAAAGCAAAGGTTTCTGTTCGGGACAGTAGATTTTCAGGCCAGGCAAGTAGGGGGAAACAGATAATGCTGAACCCTGTTATATTAAATAAAAATGCACCTAAAATTACAGGCATTACTATATAACTTCTCTGAAGGCCTAAAAGACAACTACATAAGGTTTTTTCCATACTACATTTCTGGAACGATCAGGATAATGGGAACCGATGAGTAGCAGCTCAGGGAATAAAGCAAACTGTCTCAAAGTTTCTCACAGCAAGGACAGCAATCAAAAAGCTGATCCATGTCAAGCTTGTCAGGACACTCAATGTCAACCGCCTCCTAAAACGTCACTACTTGTCAGATTAAGGTCAACTGCCTAACCATCCCTTGCAAAATATCTTGAATCCTCTGTCAGTTATATGCAGCAAAATGAGCAAAATAAGCGACATGAGTTGGTGTATAGTAAGTATAGTAATGATCTATCTATCCAAGTCTGTTTTACCACAATAAATAACCTTAAACCAATACAGAACAGCAACTTTTGTTATCCTACAGTAAAATCAATATTTATTTTTGTGTCCCTTTATTATGATGATGATGATTTTATTATTAATGTATTATTATTATTATTATTATTATTTGATTCCCTTTAATCTACAGATCAGCAGTGTGATGATCCACTGTACATAATGCAATTGGCACCAATTACTAGTAAGAAGTTGTATATTGGCTTCCTATCACAAAACGACAATGACAAAACCCAGCAATACAAACATCTCCCACTTGCAGTGTCCTCATACGACCACGTAACCTATTTCAGAAGCCTGTACAGTTCTTCAAGAGCTTAAGCCGTTGTTTTTGTGTCTGAGAACCTCATGGCTAACCTGTTGGATCTGCCGGTTTGGGGCATAACTAAAACGCTTTGGCTTATCTCATAACTCTACCTGTCTTAATTGTGCAATTTGTGCAGCATTGTTTTCCCATAATCAGATCTCCATCTTTGAGACGCTGATTTTCCATTTTGTTTGAATGTGCTCTGGTCTTTCCTTTCATCCCCAAGGTGAAAGAACTTAATCTGTTTCTATTCATATGAAGATGTGGAGTAAAAGTGCCTCTCCCAGCTGTGCTGATGAGATTAGGTTAGTGTGTCTCTGCTGCAGCCGGTTCTCCAGTGCTCTACTTTTCTGCCTCTGCGAGTAAACGTGTTTATCCTGGGACTTCCCAGACTTCACAATCTCAGCACGATCACGCCATCATCAACATGCAAGCTGATCGCCAACATCAGAGGAAAGGCACCACGTCTTCCTGACGCCTAGTATCAGCACCAGAGATGACTGAGACAAATGATGTGTTGAATTTGCTTGATTCAGAAGTGCACATCATTTCCACATGAATAAAACCAACACAAGGGCGTCTTTCAGTGTACACACTCCTGTAAAGCATTTAATTCATGTGAAAATGAGGTGCACAATTCCATCAAACAACTTCAATACGTCACTCTTTTTGCGGCATGTGTGGTGAGGTGTGTATGCTGTAAAGGAATGCTGTCTTAGTGCTTTCCAATGATTTCTTGAAAGCCATTTAAGGGTCGAGAGTGATTTCAAATGATGCAATTGTACAATGCTGTGCAAATGTCAGAGGCCACCCTACATGTGTTTAATGTCCAGTCCAAATGGCCAGTAAGTATAACATCATATATTACATACAAAACCACAGGCATTAAAAATAAATAAAAAATAAGTAAATACATTTATACATTTAAATACAGGTTTTCGCCTTTTAATTTAATGATTTAATTTAATTCATTTAAACATTCAATTACAGCTTCCCTTCAGCAAATTTGCTGTCATTGTTTTTCCAAAGAAAAATGCAGGGATATTTTTCCACTCCTCCGAAGTTCAGTCTTAGAAGTTGGTTACATATTTGGTGCCCATAATCCACACAATCCCAAACACTTTCAGGGATGTTGAGGTCTGGACAAGTGTACTGGCCATTGTTCTGAGAACTCCAGCAGCTTCTTTGCTGGATCTTCCTTTTCTCAGTTGAGGGCGTCTTGATAGCTATGCATCCTCCACAACGCTAAGGTGTGTTCTCACAGCAGAAGGAAATACTGAGGAAGTACTGTATGTGCTCTCTAAGCAAACTGACCTTCCACAGTCTTCCACAATGTACTGCCTAAACAACACCCAGTTTCAGGAAAAAATAATCCATAACCCTTAAAAACAGGTCAACAACATCAATTCCTTGAGTTACTGGGTGAATTATAAAAGTTACTAAATTTACTGGCAAACTTCAGGAATGATGGGGCTATTAATACCTGCGGGGTGTGAGTGACGGGATTCATAGATTCAAAAGCAGTGGTACAGTGCAGCGAATGTCTCATTCGTTGTGTGGAAAATGAGTCTCAAAGTCGCAAAATGTTAATGATTGGTTAAACGGTCATACGGGTCCACCAGCAGTGGCTAAAATCCCAGTCTTCAGGAAATTCTCCTTAGAACTGTGCCAGGAAGGCATCCACCAAATTTGGCTCAACTGTGTAATGCTTTGATGCAAGAGTGTCTGAACATTGATGCCGCCTACATTCAGAAACTGTTCAATTCAGCAAATACACAGACATTGTGCCTTAGAAAATGTCATATTTAGGTGTGCTCCCTGTAGAGGATGTTTTAACCTATTTTCACTTACAGTAACAACATGCAGTTTGTCCAGGGGTTCTCCAAACTTTTGCATGTGGCTGTACAAAAACAACAGCAGCACTGTTATAAAATATGCTGACTTTCTAAAAGCAGTCATGCTGTCTCGTTCTATCCCCTGTAAAAGTCAATGGAAGTAACCAATTAAAAAAATATGTTTTAAAACAGTGGAAACTGGAATAAAATGTGTTTTAGAGGGAGCACTGGAATTATGTACACCATGTCCACCTTCAATATTGTGCAGACACATACCAGTCAGCTTCGGAAAACAAATACCAGATCAAGTACAACAGCAGTTAAAACTGAATCCTGCACTGCATGTTTTATTGTAACACACAGACTTTAACCTAATGAAGTGTTTGTTCACTGGTAACAGTGGCTGATTTTCAGATTCAGACTTTTAGGTTTCTACTCTCATAGGATTCTAACAGTTAACAGTTATTCTATTCAATACTGCATTTAGTTGTAAACTCTTCGTATATTGCTTCTGTGCTCGTCTTGCTATCTGGTGTTGACCAGAGGAGGACGGATTCTCCTTTTGAGTCTTGGTTTCTCTTTAGGTTTCTTCCTCTTGTTCCGAGGAAGTTTTTCTTTGCCACTGTTGCCCTTGGCTTGCTCACTGGGGGCTTGGATCCGATGCTTTTTGACAACGTCTGTTGTAAAAGGTGCTATCTAAATAAAGCTTGGCTTGACTTGCTAATGATCTGATGAGCTGATTCAGGTATGTTAGTGCAGGGTGCAGTTCAGGAGCACCTCAGGACTGGGACTGGGAAATGCTGAATGGTACATTAGCAACAATAACCACTAACTGCTCTGCACATTTTAACATGCTTAAAGGAACATCCCCAAAGTTTCTGCATGTGCCTCTGACGATACAGTCAGACCTAGCTAACAGCATACCCACAGTACCCATGTCCACGCTCACAGCAACGACAGGAAACATGGAAAATATGCAAGGTCTCTATGCCTCACACTGCTGTGAACAAATTAGTCAGCTAATGCAAATACTGCAATGTAAAGAGCTGCCCTTGACCAGTAGCTAGGCACCATTAAGGTCACTGTACTAGTTTTCCATGTGTCCTTTTACAGCTGTGCTGGATTGACAGCAGTGCCATCGGAAAGACAGAAGTGCCTCACAGTACCACTGCATGGCACAAGGGGTTAAATTCCGCAGCAGGCATTCCTAATTAGCACAAGGTTTAAACTTGGTTTCCAGCTTTGCTACACCTTAGATGAAAGGCTTATAAACAGGTCCTAAGGGAAAGAAGCCATAGCCTTGGTTTGCAGCTGTAAAACTAGCATGATGAAAGGAATGTGCATCATAACTCCCCAGGGAAGACGATATTGATTTGAAGTTGTAACAATATATTATAGCAAGCTCATCATGTTTGCTTACACACGCAAGCTTGGCTGGAAACATCGTGCTGGCTGTGTGCCATCTACTTAAATCTAGAGTTAATCTATTCATGTGCAATGCTATACCCTACGGGCCAGTTATCAGACACAGATTAAGTTTGCTCATGGAGTAAAATAGGATTTCCCTCATGTAGAGTTCTCATTCAGAGTGTATTATAGTCCATGCGATACTTATTTTTTTTTACTGTAGAAAAGAAGCTCAGTTTGTAACGTTCACATTAAAAGACGGCTTCTGTACAGTAAGACATGTCCTTGATCAGTAAACACATATAGAGTGACAGCCAGGTGGGCTCTACTGTAACACATCTCTGCATGTTCGTGGAGAGAGGAAAAGGTTAGAGGGATTAACTGAATTAGTGCCTCCTGTGTTACTGCTTGTGGTGTAAAGTCTCTTTTCGCAATTGATTCCTGACCCACATAAGGCATTCTAGATAGCATAATATCATCTGTACTATATGGGGATTGGATGATATTGGCATGAACTCACAAGTACTGGTGAATATTTTGTATGATATAATGTTTTAATAAGCCCAGATTTTTAAAGGAACAGTATGTAAGATTTAAGGGGAAGTTATTAGCATAATACAGTATACAGAACTATGTTTTCATTAGTGTATAATCCCTGTAACTACAAATCGTTCTGTTTTTGTCATCTTACTACTCTACTCCTGAGAACACACCTCAGGCCCCTGGGTCTGAAAGGATGTGTAGCTGAAAGGATGTGTAGCTGTAATGGTATGGATTATGAGCACAAATGATAGGAGCAGGTTGTCCTCCAACAGAGGCTGCCACACAGGGCCACAATGTTGCTACAGTAGCTCAGTATGGACAAACCACACACTGGCTGTTGTGTTTTTATGTTGAGGTTGCAGTTTGAATTTGGCGGACCTACAGCACCAGCTGGAAGACCCAGAAAGAGGAAGAATGCCTGTCGAAATGTCCTACCATTGTGCATATTTATCAGCAGTTCAGTGCATAAAATTCCAGGTAGGATATCATCCAGGTAGGATATCATCCAGGTAGGATATCATCCAGGTAGGATAACTGCTCCTTATCCTTATTAAAACTACGATGCGGAAGCCAGCTTCTTATGCATCAGCTTCTTGTTCAAATTTTGCTGTTCCACCATAAAAGGTGCAGTGATTATTACAAAGCGCTTCAGGTGGCTGAAGTCCATGCAGCAACATTTAAGGTGGAACGGGAAAATTTAAACAGGCTACCAGCATTAAAGGTATAATTAGAATGTTCTGATAGCAGCCTAAATCATCTTATCAGGGGGTTGGTGATCATTAAGCTTAGTCTGTACTGAATTAACATTAAAAACACAATAAAATGTTTGAAGCATTGTGTTATGCTGTAACATAGTAGCATGCTAGGTATGACCAGATGGGTAGAACAAAATGCCATAAATTACTAGTTGGATAACTAGCTGAGAACCCAAATTAGGACAAATGGTGGAACAGGCTTATTATTTAACAGAAAGAAAGCGAAATAAAATAAAGGAGGGTGAACTGTCTAAGAAGCAAAAACAGCAGCAGAAAACCTGATGGTCAGGTGGGTGTCTGGCATTCACTATGTTGGAGTATGCAAAAGGTTTACACACTGCATGAAACCAATACATATATATGCCTATTCATGCTATAGTCCTTTAGCCCTGTCCATTCACAGTGATATATAAGGGGTGTTTCAGCCTGGACTGCCTTTACAAAGAGACAAAATACTTGCACATATGCATTTACAAGCATCCTTTCAGAAGCCACATTAATCAATTAATTAGTCTGTTTACTTCTGTGGAACAAAGAGAGGATGTGAAAGTGCAAAACAGCTAGGTAAAACTGTTTTGGGTAAAGCTGAATACACTGAACAAATATAAATCTGAATGAACATAAAGATACATTACATAAAAAATGTCACATATGGACCCTTTAATTGCATAACGCTGTAATTCATTTGTAGTTTGTCCTACATCTTAATAACCATTTAATACCTATATTTTGGGTTAAACACATTATGGGTTAATGGCACACGTACATACAGTCATTTATCAGCACTGGCCTAGAACTTCAGTGCATTCGCCATTCCAAAATTACGAGATCCAGCTGTTCGCAGGCTTTGCCTTTTACAACCCAAGAATCAGGGTTATTAACATATCTTCTACTTAAATACTGAGCCTGGGGAAAGACTCTATGGCACAAGAGACAAACCCAGCAAGATTATTGCGCTGATTTGCTCTAAAAATACTACGATGACAAGCTTACAAACAATTAAACTATTCTATCGTTACCTCCCGCTAATGAGAATAACCACTGAATGTTTCGATCCCGGAAAACGGAGCTCTTCCATCCCTTTGTCTACATGCACTTCTTGGTTAACCACCACAGGGGGATATATTAGTTGTGCTTGATATTTGAATGGAATCACCAGGGAGAGCCGTGTTGAAGCGTCCACGCTGCTCCCCCTCCACACTCCAAATTAGTCAATTAGTAGTGTCATTAAAGCAGTGGCAGCGAGGGGGATTAACACCAGGGGAAATAAAAGAGACAATCTGCCGCGTGCTCGCCGAGGATATTGCCGATTTCCATCCATCAACTGCTCCAGATGGAGGGACATTAGTAATTTATATTCTGTCAACAGTGCCCAGGAGAACTCTGCCAAAATCATTTCCTCATTGCAGCACCGCTCTCTATGAATGTAATCATATCTGCAGAGAGCTGAGAGAAGAGGGAAAAACACCTTCTCCCTAAATCCTTCCATAGGATAGCATTACCACTGCCTGAAGGATTGGCATTACCACCGACTGAAGGATTTCTATTCATTATTGTTCCATTATTCGTACAGGATGAAGATGACCCACGCCATGCATTAATGCCCGGACAGCATAACATCACATTATGATGCTAGTTTAACTGTGGATGCGTATGTGTGCAGTGCACACGTGTGCCATTACACAGGCTCTGCACAGACTGTGAGCGGAGACAAAGAGATGGAGAAATGGACACAGATAGAGACACAATGGCTTGATGTCTTTCTGGCTCTCGTCATTCCACAGAGAGTGAGTGTTTTATAACTGCAGGGGCTGCATGACTGTACCACGCTTTCACGCGCATATGCAGGGAGGGAAGCAAGACATGTTTGAAATCAGAATTATATGACAATCTTCTCAGTTCATTATTTACTTAATAATTATTCACTCATTTGAGGGGTCTTTTTAGCTGTTATGATTTATCCAGCTTAAGAGAGGAGGGGAAATCAAATATCAAAAAGAAAATGCATGGCAACATATGCCTAGCTGGCTTACCGGAAGTAATCCATTATATATGACTAATTACTTCTCTCACACTGTAATATGATCATGTGTTATGTTGCGAAAATCTCACCATTCATTACTTTACCTATCAGTCACTCTCTAAAATGCTATATAAATCTGTACTGGAACTGTAAAAAACAAGGGAGTAAAAAAAAAAAAAAAAAAAAAAAAAAAAAAAATGGCTCCAAAAATCTAATCAGGGCTGTTTGGATGCTTCTCTTTTTTGGCCCAAGTATTTTTAACAATGAGTTTAATAATTAGATGCTCCTACAGATTGCCTACTGCTGCTCTGCAGTGTGCACATCCCGGATAGATTTTGGAAATGGTGTAATCAGGGCTGGCTAAGCAGGGGCTGGTTTTTGCTTCGCTTCCTCAAGCACAAGCAAAGTGTATATGTACTTATATACATACTGCATACTTTGTTAAACACCTTTTACCTTGTTCTTCAATATTCAGGGTCCCCACAGGAACACTGACATGGTGTGTTAGTGTGTGTTGGGCTGGTGTGAGTGGATCAGACACAGCAGTGCTGCTAGTGTGTTTAAACACCTCAGTGTCACTGCTGGACTGAGAATAGTCCACCAACCAAAACTATCCAGCTAACAGCATCATGTGAGCAGTATTCTGTGAGCACTGACTGGAGGATGATCAACAAGTGCAGCAACAGATGAGCTAACATCTATGTGTGTATATGTTTAATCAAGTACACGTGGTTAAGTAAAATATCTGTATAATATAGTAAAAGTATTACTATATTAAGTATATTAGTGAGTAAAGGAATCTACATTTCAGCCATTCATATTATTTNCTATATTAAGTATATTAGTGAGTAAAGGAATCTACATTTCAGCCATTCATATTATTTACTAATTCCATTTTTGTGTTTAATTTCATTCCGTTTTCTGTGACTTTAAAGGTTTAGCTTTTTATTTTAGACCAAAATAATAAACAAATAGAAAAATTGTGCCATGCAAACTTAAAACAGTTCCTAGTCTGATAGATGATGGATTTACCAAGCAGTTCCACTGCAGTTATATATGTTACTCAGCACCTGAAGGCACTTGGCTGTTACATAAGCCAAGTGTACACTGTCATGCAAAACTACTCCACAACCTGGCAGCGAATAAAGGTCCGCTTGTACAAGTGTGCTGATGTGTGTTGAGTTGGGTGCTCATTTTAAATATTCTGCCCCGGCATATTCCCAACAGACATACACCATGCAGTTTTAGCCCATTTTTAAACACATACAAATGAAATCACAACCGCATACCCAACCTGATTGAAGACATAGCAAAATAGAGGAGAAAAAGACAACATTTGCACGATCTATTCAAACATGTAGTGTGAGTCAGAAAAGAACAAAACTGTCTGGTGTTAGAGGTCAATCAAATACAGCTCACCCAGCAAAACAAAAGAGTCCAACAAGACATAACATTCAAAATGTGAGCTCTTCAGATGCATTAGCCTCGAAAATGATTCCTGCTGTCACTGTGCTAAAGAGATTGCTGCTGAAAGAGATAGATGAGGAGCAGGGATCAAAACTATTAAACATACTTTATTTATAGCAATTACATTTCCACCAGCGAGGTTCCCCTGAAATCTGTATTGTCAGTGTAGATTAAACGGTGTTTACATACTACATGGAAGTCTTTTACTGTAGTTATTCAACTTATTTAAGTAATGATGACAGGCCAATTGGTATATTTTGATATTTTGTTTAATTATTAAAAAAAGGAGGAAATGAGGTCAAGGGTTGCCAGCAACCCAGACATTTAGGTAATTATTTAAACTAAATCCCACCTTGGTCAGTAATCATAAACAATCAGCCAAACTCACCTCTGCAGATGGTGCCGTTCTCCACTGCCTCATGTCCTGCTTTGCACATACATCGCCCAATAGGAACCAACCACTCCCCGTCTCCATTGCAGTACAGCTTAATGGGCACGTCCACCTCCTCTCCATTGGGTATACAGGTGCCCCTAGCTGCCACTAAGGAAGTGCTCTCGGCCCCTGACAAAGTCTCTGGGAAGACAGCCCCATTGCGCACGACACGGGGGCACTTTCGGTAGAAAACCCGCACGGCAATGAGTGACATGCAGGCCCCGTAATCCTGAAAGGCCAAGTAGAAGCCATTACGAGACACAGGCCCGAAGCTGCGCACCTCCCTGTTGATCTTCATGACGCGGCCCCCGAGGTCCACCTGCGAGAAGCTCTCATCAGCCGCAATGGTGTCCACCTTAATCCAGGGGTTCTCCATCCAGGCCGGGTATACTTTGGTGGCTGTGTCTGAGTCAGACTCGAAGTAGTAGAGGTTGAAGGTCTCCTTGCAGGAGCCTGGGACGTTGGGGATGCTGCTGCAGTCTCGCACCGAGAACTTCATCTCCACGTGGATGCGCTGGGCCCCGCGTCGCCGGATGTACTTGGTGCGCACCCAGTTGTTCTGGCTGCCGTCAAAGACGTTGCACACCTGGTAGGTGCGGATGGTGTTCATATTCTCATCATAGCCACTTACCTCCTCCCACTGGAAGCAGAGCAGAGCAGAGACTGTGAATTAGTAATGTCCCCTGCTAAGGGTGAAAGCATGTAATTCGATGTGCTATAGATGTTCTGTCTTCTCAGCAATAGACAAGAATGTACTGTATATATACAAACATACATATTACTATGAAAATGAAGCATCGACTTCACTCAGTCTTATCATACTTCATTTGGATCCCATTGAAATGCTATTTTAGGCATTGAGCAGCATGAGTCATTGTGCATTTGTGCAGTGAAGCGTCAAGTTTATATAAGGTAAATGAGTGCAGCGTTCAGTTTACATAAGGCAAGTGTAAAAAGGCAGAGTAGGTCAGTTCACTTGTCCTCACCCCTAATGATGGGTATATCGTCCAGCCCAGCTCTGCAGTCGCTGTCGTGGAGTCCATCAACACATCTGAAAGAACACAACGTGGAGACACATGAGTTTAACGCACATTCAACTTCAATGCAGCTGCTGTAATGAGATTTTCTTTTTTTTCCCGGAGCATTCAGGCATTCATGAGGTTGTTAATTTGGCTGGAGCCTCTTGACAATAATTGCGATCCATAATAAATAGCTTTCCTGAATGCTAAATCAGCAATGAGTCACATTGTGCCGTGTAGAATAACAATGGCTCATTTTATTAGGCTAGCTTGCCTCTCTCTTATCTTTTACTCTTAATAAAAGGATGTGCGACAGGGTCATTATCGGATTAAAGGTGTCTAGCACCATCGGTGATGGATCACATTGTTTTTGTGACATCTGCTTACCTACTCGTAACGTCTAGTACTGAGGGTGTCAGGCCACGTCTGGTGGGTCTCAGTTTACAAGATATCCATCTTAGCATGGGTCAAGCAGGTGCGGGCTACTAAAAAGCTGGTCGCTCCTCTCCAGTCTCCTGCCATAGTAGGGTACTTTCTTTCTCTTTTACTGCAAGTAGGATGAACTGCTCTGAAATGGCCCTGTAGTCTGACACATTTTCAATTATTCAGTCAGTTTATGCCCAACCACGGCTGCACATTTGCAGAGTCGGTCGAAACGGGGACTCCGCCTTCACAGAGTGATTTCTTGGGAGGGAGGTAAAGAATATAGTATATTAAAGCACTTTGGAACTGTCACACAAAGGAGCGTTTTACAAGAATGAGCTTAAATCACAGGAGAGAAATACAGCAGGTGTGCAAAATCCCCGACAATTCTGCACACACAGGATCAGAGCCAGCAGTTCTTGATGAACAGACTGGCCATCCATTCGTTAACTTGCACACTCTATTGAGACAAGCAATTGTGGATTTGGAGTGGACAAAGTGAGGCTATTAAGAGGATGAATTAGGCAGTCAGCCTGCAACTTTGATGCTGTGCATGAGTGCTTAATATATGGATGCCAAAGTATTCATACTGTAGTATCTGCAGATAAATGACAGGCATATAGGACAAATGATTCGATTTTGCACAAATTGTTGCACCCAGAAGGAATCAACCCACTGAAATCAAACTTGGTGGGTAGGTCTGGTATCATGAGACATGCAAATGATTCAAGTTTCACATTCAGACTACATGTTCGGACTACACCACACAGATTGTTTCGACAACTGCCCTTAAAACCCCTCCAAAGACTGCAATGGTGTTGTGCCAGACTGTCATGTTGTGACTGAGAATGGCACTTCCAGTAGGCCTTCTCTTCAGTGATGAGTGCTGCTTTTGTCCTGGTCCAGACGACCAACGAATCTGTGTGTGAAGGCACCGTGGTCAGCGCCTAGATGAATGGTATGTTTACATGCATCACACGTCCAGAAGGCCTGCTGTCACTCCACCTCCACCCCTACCGCAAAATCTGCAGGAACTGTGTGAGAATATTCAAACTGCATGGGATGGATTATCACAGGACATCATTAGGAACCTCTACAACTCCATGACGAGACGTCTGCTATGTTGCGTTAGCAGACATGGTGGCCAGACACCATACTGTGAGACACTACTTCTGTATGTATTGCTCAGTAAATATTACCCATATCAGTCTAAATTTATCATCATCTATTGTTCCTGGTAACCTTTATCTTCCTTCTCAATAGCACTGCAATCAGACACTTCCTTCTGGGCGCAACTATTTTTTTGATGATGAGTGTATTTGTTGTCACCTAGAAGAGCAGAAGAGTGTGGCAGTGCTGGGCCACTGTCCTAAAAACTGCAATTTACTACAAATGAATGTTATGTATCTCTGTAAAGCTAATCCAGGTGGAATTAGTTCCAGTATCTATATTTTATAAATGTTTATGCAGTGGTGAACTGTGACTACTAAAGCTAGGCTTTCAAATAGGGCCATGAATGTCAAAAATGAGGAAAACAAAACACCACTATGATAAATCTAATTATATAATCTGTGAGCCCCTCATGTTTGCAGTGACTCCTTCAGTAAACAGCTCTGGCATAAAGCTTCTGCTGTTCTCCATTTATAACCCTGCCTTCACACCAGCAGTGACCTTTCGCCTCCTGTCAGCCAAATTACTGGTCAATCCTGTAGCCTTTTCTGAACTTAAGTGGATCGTTGAGTACTGAGGTTCCACTGATGCCGTTGAAGCACAAATGAGGTGATTTCTCTCTAAAAAAAAAAAATAGTGGTACAATTTCACAGTGTCAGAGATAAAGCATGCACCACCTTGCTCAACTGCCACATTATTTCACTGCTATTCTCACAAAGTTAAACAAATCACCAGCTCTCATTGAAAATTAACATCACCGTCACCGGATCTGACTGAAAATCATATCATATGCACTTACAGGCAGTTATATGTCTAGCACCTACAGAAAGACCTAGAGTGGTATATTTCATCATATTTGGTCCCACACATCACTAGTTGATTTCTCTGTCAATTGCTGATTATGTTGGTGACTAATCTGACACATTAGGCCTTCAGTTTGTTTCCACTGGAAGAGCTAGCTAAAGCTAGGCAGTATCTCCCTAGATATCACGAAAAAACCCTGATAGGACAATTTTCCTTTTGGCACTTTAACCCTTTTCCCTTACATACTACAAGCATCACGACAAAACAAATAAAATATGAAAAAATAAATTAATATGATAATGAATATGATAAATTACAATAAGCTTATAATTACAGATATGTATTTCTTTGATTTCACAGGAATGATTAGGCCTCACAAGGTTCCCCACTACATTTATGTTGCAGCATCATCAGATGTGTACATAAAGACTAGTATCGGCATTGGCCCATAATTCCCATATCCCATATCCCATAACCCTAATCAATATTAGTCCTCATCAGAGACACAAATATTAATATTCAGATTTTGCAATACAGGGATTGCAAGACAATACATACTGTGAATTGAATTCAGACAGATTTTAGGCTATTAAAAAGATTACTAACAATTTCCACTGCACATTCAATTTCATGACATCCCTAAGATGCTATTCCCTAAGATGACGTCCCTGAGAGTTCCTAAAACCCCTAAAACCACAACAGTAAAAACATTACAACATACAGGCTTTATCTTCAGCTATAGAAGTCCACAGAGTGGTGGACAGAGACTGCCCACTGCATTTCTGAATCGGGACTTGGCGAGAGGCAGGAAGACTTCCTGAGATAGAAGCCAGAAGCCCCTGTGACAAAAAATCCTGCGATCCCTGTTAAACACAGGCTCAATACAGCCCCTGCCTTTAAGCGGCTCATTTATATTTCAGTAGCTCCTGCAGCTAAGGGACAATCCCAGCAATTCTGCTAAGGCACACTACCGTAGCTGGCGAGCCGGGGGTTGAAATATGACTATATGACCGTGCATGTGGCCATGCAGATCATGCGACAATCCCACAATCCCTTGCGGGACAAAATATTAACACAATCTAGTCAACAGAGTCCTGAAATCAGATTCCTTAAATATCATCGTGAAATAGAACGGACTTGCAAAGAGAAAGTCGGAGCATTTCTCTCCACGTGGTAGAGTTAAATGAAACCCCCACTCCATCTGTCCAAGCATTCCTGCAATACACCTCCCTCCCTCCCTCTCTCTCTCTCTCTCTCTCTTTCTCTCTCTTTCTCCCTCTCTCTCTCTCTTGCTGTCTCTCTCTCGCTGATATTTTAATGAAAAGTAGGGCAACGAGAGCGCAAGTCCAGCACATATAATCCTTACAGGCTGAGCCACGCTCTGTACGCCACACTGGATTAATCCCAGGGGAAACGTGGCTAGTGTTCACTGAATTTTAGGTCAGCGTGCCAAGAGACAACTTTCAGTCCCACATTTCTGTTTGTTTGTTATTACATTTTCTTTCTGATCTGTGCTGATGGCATTGGTTGGATACTGTAAGGAATACACAGGATGCTACTGAGACAGAAACTGGACCTTTCTGGGTGTCCCAGCCTAAGATCAGTGTGCAGATGACTTTGACAATTGGGTGTAAAACCACAGCTGAAAAATGGCGGTAGTTGTTAACACATTACCCCACGATAAAGAGACATATACACCAGCCCGGGTTTCCTTTTTAATGAAACCAATGAAGTCATTGGGTCTTCTGTCAGGACACGTGCTGAGGACAGCTGACCTCGTCAAAAATAGCACACTGCTGCATTAGCAGACAAAAAACATTGGGTAATATTACTGCTGCAGCAAGGGAAGCTCATCAATAGTATGGATGTATATGGAATTTACCCTTCATTGTGTACCAGTCAGTCAAGATTAGAGCCTTTCCAATATGTTAGTTGACCGATAATATAGGCTGACATTGACGACCCGCAGTTTTAATGGTATCTGCAAACATATCACCAATAATATGTTGGTAGTTAGTGACTTATTTGGTGGGATTCAAACCAGACAGCTGTCCACCATGTAGTCCAACACAAATACACTCATCATCACCCAGAAGGTAGTGTAAGATTGCAATGCAATAACTGGAAGGACGATAAAGGTTACTAGGAACAACAAATGAAAAATGTATACTGATACACAGCAGTCGTGTCTCTCAGTATGGTGTTGGGCCACCATGTTAGCTAACACAACAGGCCAGACGTCTCGGCATGGAGCTGTAGAGGTGTTCTAATGGTGTCCTGTGATAATCCATCCCATGCAGCTTTAATATTCTCACACAGTTCCTGCAGATTTTGCAGTAGGGGTGGAGGTGGAGTGTGACACCAGGCCTTTGAGATGTATGACAACAAACCGCTCATCTTGGCGCTGACCACGGCGCCTCCACACTGGATTTGTTGGTCATCTTCACCAAGACAAAAGCAGAACTCGTCACCAAAGATGACCCCCTGCCATTCTGAGTTACTCCATGACAGTCTGGCACGACACTATTGTACTCTTCGGCGGTGTTGACGTGGTGTTAAGGGCAGTCGTCGTAACGGTCTGTGTGCATGAAGACCTGTATCATGCAGCCGTCTGCCAATGGTGCTGGCACTAACAGCTGAATGCCTGCAATAATGGCTGTTGGGTCCGTCAGGTACTACAATAAGGCCTGTCCTTGCTTACATCACATCCGCGTCAGAGCGTGAAACCTGAATCATTCACATGTCTAACTATGTCAAACCTACCCACCAAGTTTCATTCCTGTTGGTTGATTCCTTCTGGGTGCAACTATTTGTGCAACAATTGTTGTGACGATGAGTGTATATCACATATTTACACTTTCAGTTTCACCAGACAGTTAGATAGCTACATTTTTTCCATGATTTCTGCATAATTAATTGACAGTTTGTTGAAATATAACAAAAAAATCCAGATTTCTTTACAGCAGTGGTGATAGGAACCAGATGTCACAATGTCTACAACACAAATCTAGCCTTTTTCTTTACTATCCAAAATCACCAGTGAACCTACACGTCTTGCAAGTTTTATATGTAATGATAAAAATGGTTAAATAGTTTAATAAAGGTAGTAATAAAGGTTTCTTTGAGGACAATTGTTGCCTTACAATGAAGTGTATGAATCGCTCCACAGAAATTACAAAACCAACTCAAAACTAGTACACTAGCAGACACTGTAAAAAATCTGGGTCTTCTAAAATTAATATCTGGGCTGACTTCAAACTGTGAGTTATTATAACTTCAAATAATGAGTTGATAAGACATAAAAACACACTTTCTTGTTCTGATAAATTTCTGTTAAAAAGTCTAAATTTGAAGGGAGCCCAAACGGGCAAGATAAAATAATTATTTGCTTTACAGTGTGTTATAAAACAGAGTCTCAGACATCAGGCAGACATTCATAACCATTGCATGTACTTACGTGTAACTATGTGTGTGCAGGCTCTTATAGTCATTAAGCTCTTTAGACGTCTGGTTCCTATCACCACCGCTGTGTGAGCAATTCTGACTTGATTAGTTTCAGAGCACAGAGCATTTCACATCAAGTCACTCTAAATCACATCTAAACCATTTAGTTATGCGGGGAAATTTTGAAATTTTGATCCAAGCTATCCAAATTGCAGATACGTGGGACCCATCATAATATCTAAAATATAAATATATACTTGAATGATATTATAGTTAACAGACTTTTTTTGCTCCCAGAAATCAGTAAGGGTTGCAACTTTTTCATATTAGTCATCCTTTGGAATGACTAATGGAACAAACAAACAGTTCAGCAAATGTGAAATGGACACATACAGCAAGAAAATATGTCATCATCTATTTCAGTCTTTCTCACCCCTGGTCCTGGAGGCACCCTGCCGGCACATTTTAGTGCTTTCCTTGCTCACAACCCACCACATTGGTCAGTACAGCACTCTCTGATCAAAACTACTAGTGTTTAAAACGACATGACACTCGAACTGGACAGCCTCAAGTAGGTACTTTTATAGATACTTACTTTGCCTCTAACTAAATATCTATTAAATTCATCTTACCTCAATCCAAAACCTAATTCCAACCCTAATGCGTGTGCTGAACCTGTACATTTCAGTTCTTTCCTTGATCACAACCCACCTGATTCAACTCATCAGCTCTTTAACAAGGACTTGCAGAGTTTCAGGGGGGTGTTGAAGCAGGTAATCCACTAAAATGTGCAGGGCAGGGTCCTGGAATTGGGTTTTGGAATACACTGGCAATACATGACAACACCATATTTCATTTACATACTTCTCAAGTCAACGTCTTTTAGACTGGAACAACAAAAAGCAATAAACGTCACCAACCTACAGCACCACACACTTGTTAAGAGTCTTAACTATGTGCCAAACATGCTCTTAAATATATCCAACTATTAGTTTAAACCTGTTGAGATTCATAAACGATCTAACACGAGCACTGGGGAGTTTATTTATGACAATACACACTCATCTCCCCCTGTCGACTACTATCATGAGGTTGGCTCTTTGTCTGTTTCCCAAGAGGGCCGATGAAAAGGCTCGTACACTGCACTTGAAACATGCTGAATAATTCATGTGGAGTTAATTAATTCACAGTGAGCTTTGATCAAACATGACATGTGCTAGAAAATCCCTCACAAACTCTGCAGCCCACCATAGTGGGCAAATTCCAGCTTACCAAAAATACTAAAGGACAGTCTCGGGCCCATCATTTGCATACGCATTGTTCATTTTCCGCATATACAATAGCCCGGCTATATGGCAGGAGATGCATACATTACCACCCTTGTACTAGTGTGGGGCCACAGCATGTAGACACATTTGTTTAAGCCCCGTGGCACAACCTGATTTTCCTAATAACCTCTCCTCCTCCACAAAAGCGAAGAAGAGATTAGGTGTGGTGATGCACGACTGGAACAAACACCTGCAGGCGCCGCGACCCCCTTCATGAATTCTCAACGTACCGTGCTCCCCCTAAAGGAAAACATGAGGCTGAAGTAATGGAACGTGTGGGAGATACTATTGAAAGGTTGATCGAGTCGTTCCATCTACTGCTGCAGCAGCCTACTACGATACCGGGCAAACTCATGTGAACTGTACGGAGAATGCATCCCTGATTTAGAAAGGGGACAGAGCCCATTGATCCTCTGTGTTCTAGTTCTGTCACTCAGCCCGTGGGTGGGATGCTGAAACATTTACTCGGCCGCTTGACTCACACGGTGTGGTTAAATATGTAAGTGTGAGAATCAGCTATGAAATGGAGGCATTTCAGAAAACACTGATGAGCCTAAATCGATTCAGTGAAACAGATTCCATTAAATTAGCTATGGCCTGTTTTTACACTTCTCCCCGAGCGTTTGATCATAGCGTGGCCTAAAATGACTCATTTCAAGTAGTTTAAGCAACATTTAGGAGCTTATTATTGTCATTTTGCTAAGCTATTCCAATGTAATAACTCATTTATATGATTAATGACACAGTCATGTAAGGAACTAGAAAATCCCTGCATGCCCTGAAGAAAATGCAGAGTTATTGCACAGCTGATGTTTGTTGCTGGCCGGTGGCTAAAGTGTCGCTAAAAGGAATGGACAAACAACACATAGAAGAGTGCGGGTCAGTCTGGCTATGGATTAGAGTTTGGGGACCTGCCCTGAGTGAGTACCTGCAGTTTGTGGCTTTAGGTTAAAGGAGACTATAGGGTTTGGATGGGGGTGAAAATGAATGGGACTTTATGGGAGGAATGAGTGATGAGTATGTGAAATGGTGTCTGTCAGTTGAGTGGAAATACAGTAGCCATGTACTTTTCCAACCCATTCATTCTTGAGGGTAAGAAAATGAACGAATGAAGTTTCAAACACATGACACATGACAAACACGCACTAGGCCTGCACTAGGCCTGCTGTATGCACTAGGCCAGTTGTGGTAACATCTCACCGACAGCCATTTAAGAAAATCATTAAGTTATTCATTAACAGATGCACAGGAAAATGCTACTTTCCAACACAATCATGCTTTAACTTTTAAATATGTTTTAAACATGCATATTCTACATTAATACCACATTTTTTGTACCTAACATAGGCAAAACAGCTTTGGCTCCAATATACATCAGACAGGATGGGCTGTTTCAAACGGCCTCATGCAATAAAGCTCTGCAGATGACTAAGTTAAAATTTCTTAATTAGCCTAATTACAGTCTTATGGCCGGTATAAAACTGACATTATACCACAACTTTTACTGAACTGTACCATCATTATGCGCTTTCATTTGACAAAGAACAAGCCTCAACTCACATGCTATCACTTTCCATGTCTGCTTCAGTGTTAAGAACCACCTCAAATTTCTGGACTAAAATGCATAGCTATTATTATCTGCTATTATATTGTAATTATTATTGCTGCTGTTGATGTCATTGTTGTTATTGTTATCATCATTATTGTTGGTATGTATGTAAACTTTTAAAACAAAAATAAAGAGGAAAAGCTAAATGAAAGGACTCAACCCACCCCAAAATAATAATAGCACATTTAACTAAATAAGAGGACAATGGGTCTCACTCACCAACCCTGCCTAAGAAGAAATGTCTTCTTAAAATAACTTCACAAAGTTTCACCAATATCTTAGCGATCTCAGCATCTGCTCACGCTCAAGATCACAAAAGTACAAACGTTTTCTAGGATCTTGCTTTAGAACAAATTTAAGAGCAAACGTAGGAAGGTGTATGTGAATGTGCCCTATGTTGCCCGCACAGGTTTAGTCTGCCCACCAATAACTTTAAATCAAACTCAAATGATAATCAAGTGATAACAAAGGCTGATTACAAGAAACTGTACATTGTAGGACCTCAGACAACACCGCCTGTTTTCAGACATCCAACAAAGAAGCTTTGTTTCCCATATACATCGGGCAGGTCGGGCTGTTTCAAACGCCCTCATGCAATAAGGCTCTAGAGAAGAAATCATCAGGCTAAGAATCTCAGAATCTGCTCACACTCAAGATCACAAAAGTGCAAACCATTATGCAGTTTAAGAACAAGTCATGAATCTGACGTGGACTTTTTCTTAGGATCTTGCTTGAAAACAAATTTAAGAGCAAACTTAGGAGGGTGTTCGTGAATGAGTGCTAAGTTGCCCGCCCCTAAGTTGGTTTAGTCTGCACAACAATAACTTCAAATCAGTCTCAAATGATAAGCAAGTGACAACATATTTCCATAAAAGTGGTACGGATTGAAAGTTTATAATCCGCACTTTCAAAAACAATTCCTCCGCTTGTTTCAATCAGCTATGAGTAATAAACAATTCATATCAAATCAGCACATGCTTTTAACATAGCATTCAAAGTGTTAACACACAGACTAAAAGTGTTCAGTAGCTAGACAGAACCTTCACTAGGGGTCTGTAACATTCTTTGCAACAACTTTGCTCCATCAACTTGAATTTCTGACAGGCCGTATCTTAACATAGTTAAGGGAGCTGAAAAGGCAGAGGGTCAGAGGAGCTGTACTTTCATAGTATACAGCTCCATCAGTCATTCAGCATAGCCCCCAAGCCACAAGCCGCATTTCCATGGCAATGTGGGGCACGGGCCGGAACAAACGGCCGGGACTAGACAATCCACAAGCCCTTACACACTCTTTCACCTCAGCCAATCAGTGATCAGCATGCTAGACCGAGATAAAGTCTAGCAAAACACCAGAACACACCAAGAGACTGTGCACATAGACACTACAGCCTGAATTCATGCTTCAAGCAAGTAAACTAAAAGCATGCTAGAAGAACGTACAGTCAGCGCAATGTATTATTAATATTATGTGCACTATCGAGTCCAGAAATGGTGAAAGAGTTCAGGAAAACCATTAACAGAAAAATGTTTTCTTTTCTTTTTTTTACTTTGCCACCTGTAGAAATGTTCAAAAGATCTAACAGACAAATTTAGGAGTGGGGTCAATATGGGAGGTGTGGGCCAATAATGATATGCGATATTTTTCATAGAAATCATGAGTACCTGTATCAGCATTACTGAGAAATATGACACTTAAGGATGACTCTTAGTGGTTGTGGTGTAGTATAGTGGGTTACATCAAAGTTACACCTCTGCCTCCCATGCTATAGACTGGGATTTAATCCCCTAGCTATACTAATCAAGCTACACTACACCAATAAGGGTCCTTGGGAAAGACTCCTAACGTCACCTTCGCCTACCTGTGTAAGAAATGGTCTAACTGCCAAACACTGTAAGTAAATGTACTATTTCTTTAGAGTTACAGAGGCAGAACAATGAATAAACTGCTGAAATCAATTTATAATGGTAAATCTAATTATCTGTCCAATGCTGAAAAGTCGAGTTTCAGGCATGGAAGGAAAAAGAAAAACATGTGTAAAATCCAAAGTTGGCCATTTGGTTTCCTTGCAGAGATCCCATCAAAACAGTTTAATCCATTGGCTTTGTGTTCAATATCCCAATAGCTTTAATGATTTTTTTTTAGCTCGGGGAAATGAGTGCCACTGCATAGTGATGTGTATTGATTGGCAGTAAATTTGATCTGAGCTGCCACTGAGAACATTCTGGTTATGCAATAGGTTCCCGGCCGCAACCCAGGCTAAAATTGGCTAGCAAGAGTGAAGACTGATCGGTTCCAGAAGGAATACTGCTTAGAAGTGACAAACCTCCATTACTCCACTACTGCAAAGGTCACTTCATACCGAATACATGTGAAATGTTCCAAGACTGGAAACGTAAAGGAATCTGCAATGAACTTAACACAAAAAAACAACAGCAACCCAAAAATTCAGGCCTATTTTTTGGTCACCTTCTCTTCATGCGATTGAAATGCACCTTTCATTTACTGTTTATTCAATATTAAATAGAATTCACAATTATGTAAAACAAATCCAGGAATTAGCATGGAGCAGAATTACTCTGGGAACTTCTAATGGGTGATATTTTCCGACTGAAGACTGATGGTCTCTAAAATATCCATATCCATTTGCAAATCACATCTGCGCCTCAGTGGATATCAGAGTAGATTAGTAGCTTCGGGCCATAAGAGCAAATTAACTTTTCATCTGATTTTTAATCACTTTGAGTACTGAATATTTAGCTCAGGGAGCTCTCCCACTTTCCCCCCAATTCTCCTTGGAACAAAAGCATCTGGGTCATTGACATGTTGCGTCCAAATGTGATCCCTTCAACAAAGGAAACTGCAGCTACAGAGGGACTCACTTCACTTCACTGCATCCATTTAACATGGAGGGCTAGAGAGCTGGGACACATCAGCAGTGCGAGAACTCTTCGGTTTCATTTACAGCAGTCACATTAGTGTCATATCCACTGCTAGTGCTGGGTGATAAAGTTTAATGTCCTTTAAAATCATTTCCAAATAAATTGCAGACTCACAGTATGTGATCATATTTCACACTATATTTAATATTGATAACTTTAATGAACACATGCTTCTCCGTGCTGAACCAACGTCCTACAAAAATGACATAGCTTCTTTTTCCCTGATAAAATTGCTCCAAGCGACCCTGAACATGGTGTATTTCGACTGCCTTTACAAAAGGGACACCACTGTTTTATGGAAGTGAATCATAGATGTAATTCCTATTATCTTCCAGGGCAATTATGGGAGATATATTCCCCATATTTCAGAGGCAGAAAAGTATAGAGAGGAATTACAACAATTCACAGACACATAAAACGGTTATGAATATGCTGCCTGATGACTCTACAGAAGGGCAGCTTTAATGTACATACTAACTAAACTTACTAAGCAAAAGAGATATATTAAATAAATACAAAATACACAAAATATACACAAAATACAGAATATATACAGAGACACAAGGGTTCTCTCTTACATGTACATGCAAAGCAAGGCAATATATTGTGATTTTTTTAAAACCTAATTTTAGGAAATCTGTCATTGTATAAAACACACCACTATAGGCTAAAGCTACACAACTACTATCTAGCAATTGGGGATCTAGTCACAACACGAAGTAAACCACTGTCTGCCATGAATCCCTGCATGCTGTAAACTACTAATTAAAAATATACTGTTCATCTGGGAAGCAACACAATATCACAAAACATGATACTGTGATACAGAACGGATAATAGGACATTACATCCATAATAAATCATGCTACTTTGACTTTCCATACTTAAGTACATTTGAAGGTAAATACTTTAGTACTTTCACTCAAGTGGAGGTCTAAAGGGAGGAACTTCTACTTCTACTTTTACTGAATATTTTACCTTGGGTATCTCTACTTTAACTCAACTACATGGTTTGTGTACTTTGTCCACCACTGTCACTGGTTCTTATCACCACTACAAAGTTGAGAAAGTTGTTAAGTCAAGTCATTTTACATAAAAACACTGCAAGATTTTTCAGGTACTCTGTTGAATTTAACCCAGTTAAAATTAAACTTAACAAATAAATTAAACGTTTTCTTCGTTTCTTGGTGCGGTTACTAATGGGTGATACCTGATATGGTATAAACCAGGAGACCAGTCACTGGTTGAACTATGAATGGGAAAGGTCATAATGCTAGCATGGCAGTAACATGGGATCTGTTCACAAAGAAAGTCCAGCCCTTCAAGCCAATCACAGCGGGGAAAGCCCCTCTCATTGTGGAGATTTGAACAAACTCAGTAGGCAGAACAAGCCAAAAAGTCATCTTATGTGTTCACTATTGAGTCAAACACTACAAACCAATACAAAGATTTTGTAACATGTTATCAGTGATTTCAAATATGTTTTTGAAATGATAACTTGACCTTCAGTTTCAAGTATTTTGGTCTCTGCCCAAAGAGAAAGCAGTCTGCTCTTGTATGGCCAGCAATAACTGCAAAGATGGCCCCCGAGTCCTTACTACACTCATCTGCAAAAAAAAAAAAAATAGCTGCACAAGAAAAGTGGGTGGGTTTGATGTTGTGAGACATGCAAATGATTCAAGTTTCACGCTCGGTCGTGCATGTGACATAAGCAAAGACAGGCCTTACTGTTGCACCTGAATGACCCAACTGCCACGATTATGAGCAGTGATGCCCTCCATGAGTGCCAGTACCATTGGCAGACAGCTGCATGACACAGGACAACATAACGATGACTGCCTTTAAAACCACGTCAACGTCACCAAAGACCACTTTTGTCTTGGTGGAAACAGCCAGCTAATTCGTGTGTGGAGACACCATGGTCAGCACCAAGATGAATATAAATTTAATCAGATGTTTTATCAAAAAACAAAATGTCGACAGATTGGCAAGAGAAAAGAAGAAAAAAATCCCCTGGCTTTTGATCTAAATTTTGATGTAGGGTAAATAAAGTATGTTTTATTTCTTTTGAAAAAGTAATTAATAGAACAAGTATTCTATTCTAAATATGCATCTTCCTGAATAATGCCTAAATACAATAAGAAGAACAGTCACTCCAGTATTTTCCAGCCCTGCCAGAATTATCTGCCTGAGTGACTCAAGACCAAAAGTGTTCAAACACAGAATATACTGAATATTATGCAGGAACATACAGTAACTGTGAGGACAATGCATGATCCGCCACGATGCGTCATACACATCCTCTGCTCTACGGTGCATTATATATAGCATTTCACAATTAGTCATTTATTTAGGAAAACAAGCTTCCCAGGAAATTAGTCACACAATGTAACCAACTCGATGAAAAGACAGTCCAGTTCGCCCAATTTCATCCAAACTGACACATTAAACAAAACTGAGGCGACAGCGGGATAATTAAGCCGTCAAGCAGTTGGCAAGTCCCTCTTGGATACCTGATAATTTCACCATTCTGACCCTTCCTAAGCCTCCAGACAAATTTCTGTCATTTCACCAGGAACCATTTGTAGAGTCTCTGGCTAATGTGGCTCAAAGCCCCAATCAGACATGAACAACACCTCTACAAAGAAGATGCTGTAAAAGCCCACAAGCCAGAGTGCCCTCACCACGGCTTGTGCAATTACAAGCTAAATTTTGTCTCGCCTGTTTCAAAAAGCCACGGCAGACGAGGGCGAGGGCGCCGGGCGAGGGTCCATTCAGTTCATTTCTGTGCAGACAGACCTTGCTGAGCCAATGGCTTCTGACATGGCTGAAATCGGTCAGGTTTGCCCAGCTTACATAAAGGCTTGGAAAGATGTCAGAGGAGCCAGGGGGAGGTCTTGCTCCTAATACAGAAAGACGGGAGAGAGCAGCAGGCAGAGAAGCCTGCCTGACGCACGTCACATGGAGCCCGCGCTCGCAGACATCACATGACCTCGCGACTGTCACCCAGGTGCTCACCACAACGCACTAAACCGCAATCTTTCAATAGGACGATGAATATGAAATTAAAAGTCAACTTTTACCTGGTCTTACGTCTTACGTTACCTTTACATTATCTTACATTTGACTCCACATCAAACATGAGAAAGAAAGGACAGGTGGGTTTCATAATTCCCACCCCATACAGTTTTCAAACATTCCAATTAGTTTTCACATGGTGCTCAAAGTGTATATTTACTACAGGCATAGAACACAGAACTACAGGCTTTTACTTGAAACCCATTATAGACTACTCTCAGGAATGTTGCTTTTATTATGCTATATGTTGTTGTGGGCGGGCTTCCCCCATACAAGTGATCTCAATTCTGTATTACGATGCTACCTTTACATATACATACACAACATGTATGTATATGTAAAGGTAGCAGCACAATGTAATATAACGTAATACACATACATACAACATATCGGAATGAAACTCCATTGGAATTTATATGCACTTATAAACTCACCGGACAAAGAATTAGTCACCTGTGACTGAACCTCCCTAATAGCGTGTAATACCTCCACAAGCACAAATAACAGCTACGATCTGATTTGGCATGGACTGGACAAGTTTCTGGATGTGATCACATCAATGTTCAGACACTCTTGCATCAAAGAATTGTGCAGTTGGGCCAGATTTGGTGGATGCCTTCCCTGGCACAATTCTGAGAAGTCTGTAGACTGGGATTTTTGCCACAGCTGGTAGACAGACCCGTATGACCGTACGCTTCCATACACCTGCAGATTCAGCTACTTCCTTCACATTATGGCCTTTGACACGCCCAAATGCAATCAATCCTTTTAGCCAATCATTAACATCTGCTTTGGACCCATTTTCCACACATTGAACGAGACCTTCACCGCACTGTACCACCTATTCGCAATCTAGGAATCCCGTCACACATTTATAGCCCCATCATCCTTGTGCATGGCCATCTGCTGGAGCCTGAAGTTACTACCACCTTAAACATAATAATAAAATAATAATAATATAAAATAATATATAAAAATATATAAAAATAATAATTTTTTGTCCGGTCATCTTATTTTACCTTATCAGACAGTGATAATGCAATTTTGTATTTCTACAAGTCAGGATGGAAGTGTGTATACAAGTCGGTCATTTTTACCTGACGAAGCCACAAATCACAGAAATGTGACACAAACTGTTTTCTTTCTTTTACACCAGTCGCTGATTAGACAGCTGTTGGCACTGGCACTCGCTTCTTCTTCATCAGTACCAGTAAATGTTTTGCTGTGTAGGATTCTCTCTCACAAGTCTCTCGAGATAAGTCTCTAGAAGCCATGATCACTCAAAGCTAGAGACACAAGACACATTAAATATTTCATAATAATTCAGTTTTTGAGATGTAACACAAAGTGGTTTGGTGTCAAACGGTACATGGTAGAGAAACTCACCAGCTCAGAATAGTTTACTTACAGTGGTGGTGATAGGAATCCGGCGTCATGACGTCTACAGGGTGAACTGCCTTATTTATCTACAAGCCAAAACCAGTGAACCCACGACCAGTGAACCCACACAAAAACAGCCAATTAGCATTAATGCAAGGCTAAAGGAAGTCAACTTCTCATGTGATCCGGTTGCCATATCCTTTTACATTGTGTTCGAAGTTTATATTTACTGCAGCCATAGAAGATCATGCTCTAGCCTTTCACATGAAGTTCCCACTTCCCACAATTAGTCCCACATTTTATTTACTATGCAAAGCCACCAGTAAACCCACATGCCCTGCATTCCCCCCTCCATTTAGCCCAAAAGCTTATATCAAAACGATCATAAAACAGGCCTTGGATGTGTTCATAATGTGTCATATTAACTTTCTGTGAGAGTGCTTTTAGAGGCATTAAACACTTCAGACGTCTGGTTCTTATCACCTCCACTCTGAACAGTCCTGACAAGGCAGGTTTCTCTAGAATGGCACATTTCACACTCTGAATGGCTTTAGAGCCCAGGGGCAACATTTCTACTGCTAAAACTGTCAATTTAGTACCTTATGATAATAACAGACAATCTTATAATAGAAATAGACAATCTATTGCAATATATAGACAATCATTGTATATTTATAATAATAATAATAATAATAATAATCATTTACATGCACGTTTTTTTGTTGTTGTTTTTTTTTTCATTTTATGCTGGCAGTCATAAAAAGACCATGGAAATCAGTATTACCCTGCACCACCCAAAAAAGAAAAAAAAGAAAAAAGAAGAGAAAGTACCAATCAACAGAAATGCACAAGCATTTGCTGTGTTTGGCTAAATTAAAACAAAATCTAATTTAGCTCCATCTAATTTACGCTTCCTCTTTAATGGACCACCCGAAGCCATGCAAATGGCTAGACCCAACACAGTTTCGCCTTTACACAGACTGGAATCTTAGACTGCAATGGAAAGAAGACGGTTTGTTCATCACTTTTGGGCAATGACCTCATACGCAAATCACTGACTTGAAAGACATGCGGATGAGCAACTGGGCCGAGACTACTGCCGACCGACCGCCACATTTACTGACTGTACAGAACTGAAGGAACACCCTAATGACACATAGCTTCATTCATCCAGTCTTTATTAATGAATGAAGTATAAATACATAACATAATCAGCTATACTGCACTCAAGCTCACTCCGTAGCACAGCTAGGCACCAACACTCAGAAACATTACAACCTCTGGACTGAATTAACACTGAATAAGGAGCTTTAACCCATAAAATCCATTTCGCAGACCAAACACACCAAGCGTGCTGATGAGCTCTGAGTCTACTGCTACTAAACTAGGGTCTTCCAGATTGGTGGGCAAGATTGCACACAAATCCACAGATCCACAAATGCCTCTTCCAGGAAAACGGGGTCACAGGGTGCAGCGAAAGACGTTTGTTAATTAAACATGCCCGTGTAAAAGGAAGGCCCTGTGCAGCATCAGTGGACTAAAAGCAGGAGGAAGAAAGTGTTGAGATTACAGACCAGCTATTATGAGCAAAAGCTGCAACAGGTAGGATATCGACACAGACCAGTTCAGGCCAAAAGGGGAGTGAGAGCTTCTGTGAGATCACTGTGAGGAGATACTAGCTGAAGCACTTGGCTATAAAGCATAAGCCACTGGCTGACATGTTTTAGCAGTTATGTGCAACTTATCTGAGCTTGAGCAGGCTGCCAAAAAAGAGGGACCAAGAAAACAGCCTGTTTTAGGTCTATTCAGTGATGAAGAGTAATGAAAAGCTGGCCAAATTCACTCAGCAAAGCTTCCTCTAATTTCCAGTAGAAGATTAGTGTACATGCATTAGCTTCTTGATTATAGCGCCTCGTTTCAAGTGAGTTATTTTTTAACCCACCCATTTTCCGACAACCACTGTCTTCTGCCTGTTGATTGGCTGGTAAGATTCTAGCTCCTGCGCTGAGATTGGCTACTAGTTCATGCTCACCCGCGAACCTACGTGAGCTGCTGGCCAATCCCAGGACAGGGGGGCGTGGCCTGTCGGAAAAAAGGTGGGAAAAACTGCACCGTCTCAGGTGCTGGGTCGCCGAGGCAGATGTTCAGGGAAAACTGGCTGGATTTCATATATGAACAGCAGGAAGTAGCCCTAATTCTGGGAAAAGAGGAATCAGTAGTCAGACAAACTAGAAACGAGAGTGTTCCTAAAACCGTTCAAACAGATTTCACACTCAGTTTCATCCTCTAACATATTTACATAATGAGCATAACTGGACGGAAATACACCATCAGAGAGGAGAAACAAGCAGGTAAACCGTGTCCGTTAACGATGCTCTAACTTTGTTTCCCTGTGAATACTGATGTCACTGAATGTATGGAAGAACTCAGAGTGCAGTCTGATCTAGTATAAAGGCAGACCCCCCCAAAAACACACACACACAGAGAGAGGGAGAGAGAGAGAGAGTGAAAGACATAAAAGGAGAAAGATTTCTGTGAAACTAGCATTTACATTGCACCTGCACTGCTACCCTCAGTGAACACACGACGAAGCTACACTTCAAGCATCCAGCGTCTACTACCAGACCACCAGCCAGCTCGCCGCTCATCCTGAAACATGTCTGTAACATTCAGACAGCCGCTGCTGAAAGACAACGGTGGACTCCCATCTCACACAAGTTCGCGCTGACACACATTTCCAGCCACGCGTGCTGACAGAGACGCATGCTTTCTTACCTTCTACAGCCCATACGGGCGGCATTATCCACAATAAGCGAATAATAAGCATGACTGCCGTAAAACTGCCCATCTGACTATAAAGAGCCGGTATATTCATTGTAAATGAATCCGCTGGCCCATCTGTAACAGCCCCGTGTCCGCGACCAATCCACTAAGCCCCATTGGGTAGGAAGAGCACACAACTACGCCAAGTTTGGGCGAAACCAATAAAATGCAGACAAGGGGGAGGCGGGTGATGATGTGCTACCCCAGTCTGCACAGCGATGGACGGCACATTGAGTCAATGGAACCGTTTATTATGTGATGATAATAATAATAATAATAATAAGAAGAAGAAGAAGAAGAAGAAGATTGTATATTTACGTGGCTAGTGTATATAAATCATCATGCAAATACATACATATATATATATGTGTGTGTGTGTGTGTGTGTGTGAGTGTGTGTGTGTATTTGCATGATTAAAGGGTCTTTTGCATCTAGAAAGGGTTCTACAGATTGATGGAAAATGTGCTGCAGGTGGTTCTATACAGAACCTTATTTTTATAAGCTTGACACCGCACACATTTAAAAAATATGGTTCTTCAAACATTCTTTAGTAAAAAAAAAATGGTGCTATATAGAGTCATAAACACCTAAAGAACACTATTTTAAGGGTTCTTTGCATCGTGCAAGTGTTCTTCATATTGATGGAGAATGTGCTGTAGATGGTTCTATATGGAACCTTTTTCGAAAAGGGTTCTATATAGCGTCAAAAAGGATTATTCTATTTTTACAAGCTTGACATAGTACACAATTTAAAAAGGTGGCTCCTCAAGGGTTCTTTAGTATAAAAATGGTTCTATATAGAAACATGAACACTTAAAATCCATTAATTAATTAAAGGGTTCTTTGCATCTTTGAAAGGGTTCTTCAGATTGACACAGAAGGTGCTGTAGATGGTTCTATATGGACCCTGTCCGAAGAGGGTTATATATAGCACCAAAAAGGGTTGTTACAAGCTCGACATCATAACTATGCCAGAACCCTTTTTGGCGCTATATAGAACACAGTTTCCATTAATCCGAAGAACCCTTTCAGGAAGCAGTGATCAACATGCAAAGGGTTCATTGTGCGTTTGTGGTTCTACATAGACCCTTTTTTTCTTTACTAAAGAACACTTGAAGAACCATCTTTTTTATGTGTGTAGAAAGTCTGTTGTAGACTACCAATGTTCAGTTATTACTACATGTTATTACTATGTAATAATCAGTTAAAGGTTTATTCAGATTTTTTTCTGTTCTGATTTGATAAATGTCTATTGCAGTCAATCAACAATACTTATTCAGTAGAGCCCTTCGTGCACCCTCTTTCTATTACAACGCTGCAGCGTCAGCCCCAAGTCCAGAAATAATCTCTAGAGGCAGCTGAGCCAGTTCATGTATAATTTAGGTGAGTAAAACCAGTAAATATCCGAGCAGATCTTTATTCCAGGCTACACGCACATGGGTTACTGAGTGAGCTTCCATTGTGCCTGTTTCAGTCAGTATCCATCTTGCAGCAACAGCGCCACCCGGCGGTTCAGAGAAGAACCTCTCAGGGAGTCTGGAGAATGGACTGGAGGAGAGAGAGTAGGTCACTGATAAACTGGAGTTGCACGAACTTCTATCAAATCATCATTTGATCTCGTCATATCTGATCTAGTCTAATCACTGTGTGGATTACTACAGACGGCCTCTGGATCACGCAGGGCACCAGGGTAAGGAAATTGGCCCACACTTACGCATCCTTAAACGCAATCCCTGATCCCTGTGTGAGAACTTCTACATGCCACAGTCAGCCACCAAAAAAACCCACAGTGCTCGGATTGGTGCGTTCAGATGCGTGTGTTGCCAGCACCCAGAGGCCAGGAACGTTTACTCAGTCTGATTCTCTTTATTTCATAGCCAGCCTCTGGATACTCTCGCCACTGCTGGAGCCGAAAACAGTCATGAAACATAAAGCGTATGTGCTACAGATATGATGGGGATCTCACTCCCTCTACAGTAACAGTCATATTCACAAAGGCCAGTTCTCTGCTGTGGAATATGAGTCACACTTCAGGCTGTTATAAAACAGAAACAACACACGAAACAAACAACACCACCAAAAAAAAGGGCAAATGCGGTTGTTTTCTCGGCTAAGACAGATTCTTTTTTTCCCTTGTAGGATTGTACTGCTCTGTGTGGCTGAGCCTGGTGTGAAATTGGGAGGAAAAATCATGATGACTCATTGTAAAAGTAGATCAAGAGTATACACCACGCCAAAGCATCAGAGACAAGCTAGAGACAAGCAAGAGGTGGCTGCAAACCAGACGAGAGAGAGGGAGGATGGGAGAGAAAGAGAGAGAGGGGGAGAGAGAAAGGTGAAATAGAATGGGAGAGACAAAAAGAAAGAGGGAGTGGGAGAGAGTGAAAGAGAGAGATAGTAGGAGAGATAGAGGGAGAGAGAGTGGGAGAGAGAAAAAGGGAGAGAGATAGTAGGAGTGAAAAAAGGGAGAGAGAGTGGAAGAGAGAGAAAGAAAGAGAGAATAGGAGAGAGAGTGGGTGAGAGGAAAAGGGAGAGAGAGTGGGAGAGAGAGAAAGAAAGAGGGAGTAGGAGAGAAAGAAAGAGAGAGATAGTGGGAGAGATAGAGAAAGACAGATTGGGAGAGAGAGATAAAGTGGAAAAGAGAGAGGGAGAAAGTGGGAGAGATAGGGGAAAGAGTAGAAGAGAGAGAGAAGGTGGGAAAGAGAGAGCTAAAGAGTAAAAGAGATGAGGAAACAGTGAAAGAGACAGAGAAAGTGGGAGAGAGAGAGAGTAAAAGAGATGAGGAAAGAGTGGAAGAGAGAGAGAAAGTGGGGGATAGAGAGAAAGAGTAAAAGAGAGAGAGAGAGAAAGGGAGAGTGGGAGGGAGAGAGGGAGAGAAAGTAGCAGAAAGAGCGAGAAAGGGAGTGAGGGAGAGAGAGCGGGAGAGAGAGAGGGAGGGAGAGGAGGAGAGAGAGTAGCCGAGAGAGGGAGAGTGAGAAGCAAAGAGAGAGAGAGTAGCAGAGAGAGCGAGTAGCAGAAAGAGAGAGGGAGAGCAGGGAAATAGAGCAGAAGAATATGGAACTGACATAAAGGAATCCAGGATAATTCAGCCTCAAGATGAGCGAGGGCTGAAAAACAGCAGACTAGAGGATCCGGGGGTCGTTCCCATGGAAACCTTTGCCCAGGGAGATCAGCGACCCTCCTATCTACTAATGCAAGTGGAGCACAGATTGTAGGTCACATATGGCACCAACAACCCAATCAAGTCTAATCTGTCTTGACTTGTGGGTCATGAATTGAACCATGAAGCTGGTTCCTATTCTGGCTTATATCACTAACTAATCTGTGCATTAGTATACATGTGTGTAACGACATTAGTGCAAATGAGGAATAACTGATCACTCCGTCCCCATCATTCAGGATGTTCTGTAATGTGTTGTTGTTATTAACAGTGTACTGACGCACTGTAAAAGGAATACAGGTGGTCTGCAACAGATTAGCATTCAGAGCAGCAGGTGACCAGACTCTGGAGGTCAATGATTCAGTTATTCTATTACTTTTATAGTCTCTCATATATTTTATATGTCTCTCATTTATCTCTCCCCATGGTGTTTTTATAATAATAAAATTATTATTATTATTATTATTATTATTATTATTATTATTGAGTGCTTTTTAGTGAGGTTCCATGACAGTAGTGATGATACTGTCCTGAAAGAGTGAGTTTAGTGTGCACTGTGCTCACACTCATGTGTGACGCTCAAGGGAGCCACAGAGTCCAGCGCTGAGTCACGCCATCGCAGGGACCAGTCCCCTTCAGCGTGCAGCCAGCAGCACAGATAAATGTTTGTTTATGTTGTCGTTTCAGTGGCCAACAGGGGGCGGGTCTCACGGGATAGCTAGGATCGCTGTTGTAGACTACAGGGGAGGTAGGCAAGCATGTTCCTATAGGGGAAAAACATAGACAGGTTCTCAGCTGGAAGGTTGTCTAGTTGTCCTGTTAAACCTCTTCAAGTCTTTAGAGTCAAGTCTTAAGAGTTAAGGCTGCTAGAGGTTATTTGGTAACTGCTATCTAAAGTACGTTGCTATAAATAGGGGTGTACAGATACAGTACTCAGTATAGGTATTGGTCCAATACAGGTCAAAATCACTGGACCAGGAGACAAACAAGTGTAATCTGATTTGATCCATTAGCACAAACTATCTTTACTAGCTGTAAGCGCTTAACTGTTATAAACAGTTACACTTTAAATTTCAAACATTCAGAAGAGTCATGGTGTGAGCTTTGTAATTCTTCCTTTAGGGGAGCAGAATATTTGTTTCACAGTTTTAAAGTGCATCCAGATAAACATGTTATTAACAGCTAAACTGTTTAAGAGAAGAAGACAGTATCGGACTGGTATCTGTATCAGGAGATACGCAAATTTTCACTATCAACATCGCTATCGGTCATGCCAAAGTGGAATCGATAGTTAGAAAATTAAAGAACTGCAAAATCTGCAATTTGTCATTATTGCTAGGTCTGTTAAACCTATTGTTAGGGATGCATCAGAATCAGCCAGGATTGGAATTGGCAGATTTTGGTCTAATCTGGCAGATGTGTGTTGAAATTTTATGATGTAAGTAATGCAAGCCAGGTAAGTGCCCTCACGCTCTATATCATGGCTGCTGTTACACCTATACAAAATGTTTTAGCATAACTTTGCACAGCTCATTGTGCTAAATAGCCAGTTGCCTCTACCTTCAATCCAGCAAATGGAAGCGTAGAAGTGTTTAATGCCTGCATTTACTCCACATAGTGTTAGCTTCAAATTAAAAATTGAAAATGGAAATTGGAATTCATGATCCCTTCTTTCAGCTTACGGTATGTTTAGCCCGGAAAGTGAATGTCAGAAATGAGAATGACATCACACCCAAGACGACTGCATTCTTGTAAAACAAAGACCAAGCAGCATGGTTTGCTCACCAGCCATTAGCCAGTATTAGCACTACCAGTTGATGACTACGCGTGATGTCGTATCTTGTAAATCCAAACACTGTAGGAACATGTCGTAAGTGCTAATAAACAGTATAATACTCCAGCTTTGAGGCAGTGCAGCCATGCTGGATTGTGAGGTTGGGGTGGGGAGGCTCTCTTCAGTTTCTAAACAGGAAATCTGACTTGTGGGGGCGTTCCAGTTGAAACATGCTGCTACAGAATGCAGCATTATTCCACCAGATAGCATCTATAGCATTTGTGCTAACATAAAGAGTTCATAAGCATTTAGAAGAGTACATTTGACAACATTATTATTCAGAAATACTAGCTTTAGATTTAAAAAGCGAAGTATTGCAGAACTGACAAAATATGAATGTAGGCCAATTTACCATATTTCATGGGAACCATGTTTACATGTTGAAGACTGCAGAAACCATTTGGCCACTGGGCATTAACATTATAGAATTATCTAATAACATACAGCATTTAGTTTATAGTGCATTCCATTCAGCTCAGACATTCAGATGTCGGAGCTGGGAATGACATCACACCCAAGCTGATTGCGATCCAGTAAAAAAGTGACAGAGCAGGATGCTTGCTCACTAACCAGATTAGCTGTTAGCCTTTAGCCAATGTTATCAGTACCAGTACCAGTTGGCAACATGCATCATGCACTACACATTATCCAAACACTGTAGCAACATATGCACAGACGGAAGTTGGACGGTGTGTACGAGCAAATTAAATAGACACAAATAAACACAAATGCTAATAAATAAAGTGCTAATAAACAGCATACAGTATGCCCCGTTCAGATGAACTATTGCTAAAGCTAAGGCTGAAGCATTATACTTATACTCATGGTCTTTTACATGAGGGTTAGTTGCAAGAATTAATGAAACAGTATAAATTATGTCATGAGTGTAAGTACATTCGCTACTAGTTATCTTTACACAGAATGCTATTAATCACAAAAGTAATTACTTTGCTGTTTGACTGATTTATCAAACTAACTGTTGGCAGCTAAGTGAAACACATAAAGCTAACACATAACTGATCAAAGTAGCTAACTTATCTTCACATTGGTAGCTATGTGTCATTAGTTATTGTTAGAAATCACATTAAATGCAGGGTTAGTGTACTGAGCCAGCATACTACCTGTTATGTCTTCAGAGTCTGGCCGCTTCTCTCATTACATAAAAATGACTGCAAAACATCAGAGAGGTTTAACATGTTCCGAAGCCATTAATACAGGAACTTCCCTTAACTTTGGAAAGCAGAAGGATCTTTTCCGTTAAAACATTAAATATCCCATGACTTTCCATTCCTCTACTGTGGAAGGGTTTTAAGAGAGTAAGATGTGAGATCTCCTCATGACCTCAGATACTTCTCTTAGACATGGTGAAGTTCTGTTTGAAATCAAAGCCACTTTCTTCGGTTTCTGAAATTTGACTCCTGAGAACTCACCCTCAGATTTTCTCACTTTTATCAAGTGTTGTTACACATATGGCTTAACTCCCTTGTGTCTGACTCATCTCACCTGACTCATCTCATCTGATTAAGCTGATTAAGATTTCCATGGGAAAAGTGTCTCATCAGTCCATGGTGACTGGGAAAAGATCTCATCAGTCAGTCTCGCAGTATCTCTCTAAAAATAACTCCTTAGTTTCTTCTTTACTTTAATTTACTTTACTTACTTTTGAAACAGAATTTATTGCTGCTGTCAGAACAAACCTTGTCTCCAAAATGCTAACTTTACAGGAGAGGGAAAAGCATACTTTGCTTCTAATGCAAGTAAAAGGAACCACACAGCAGTCATTTTGGGCCATTTCTTTTAGACTATTCATTATGAATTTTACACACAATGTAAAGGGCAACAGTTTCTTCCAAAAACTGACAAAACTGAAAACAACAAAAACAGAGATACATTGTGTTTGTCCATGGTGAACAGAACTAGTGGTTACGTCATAAAATGGCATTTTACCATTGCAAGTGTTTAGGCTTGACACAGATGTTTTCTGGGTATTATAGTCTTATAGTCAAGTCAAGTCAAGGTTATTTATGGTGCTTTTACAACAGATGTTGTCACAAAGCAGCTTTAACAAAACTCTGGGTCCAAGCCCCCAATGAGCAAGCCAAAGAGGAGGAGAGCAAGAGGAGGAAAACCCGAGAGGAGCCAAACTTAAAAGGGGAACCCATCCTCTTCAGGTTCACCCCGGATAGCAACAAACACAAAAAGCATCATAATTTACAATTATAGTGAGTACTAAATAAGAACTAGTATAGCTGTTGAATACACGAAGCAATTCAAAATCTTAAGTCATTTATTTTAAAGGCACAATATATTGATAATGACCCAGCAGCCTGTTCATTGATTTGGCACTCACTCTTAAGTGCCCTCAAGCCTTTCTCACTTCAGGTCTGTTCAGAGGTCTGTTTTCCCTTCGCTTGACGGAGGGGAGTAGCATTTAGAGACAGCTATGATTGGATGAGGGGCACATCAGTCATTATTTTCGCAAACAGTCTGTTAAAGACTCCTTGAGTTTAAGGGATCAGTAAGTATAAGTATATTCATGGATTCTTCATTCATCTGTGTAAAAATAAATAAATAAAAAATAAAACATTTTTACCTTGTTAGTTCATGTGCCAAAACATATTACAACTCATTTAAAGATAAAAAAGGATTTTCTCATAATCTTCCTTTAAACTGTAATTGTTTTTTTGCCTGCCTCTAATAATAATATTTGCCAATCCCCCCTTCCATAAGCCCACCCATCCTCAAGAAGAACACTAGGCTAGCTCAAAGCTCGCAGTAGAGGGAGCCTTTCACGTTTGTATGCTGAAATGAAAGCTTGAATTCTTTGTCTGGAAGACATAGAAATAAGAAGAATCATTGCTGATATGTCTTAGGATAGCACTTATTTATCAGTTGCTCTGTGCATAAAACTTCAGGTAGGATATTTTCATGGCTTAAATCTCCTTTAGAAAACCAACATTAAAACTATGAGGCTGAAATCAGCTTCTTATTTATCTGCTTCTTCTGCTAATTTTCCCTTCCACCTTAAATGGTGCAGCAATTAAACTAGAATATCCTTATCAGAAAATGTTACCAGCATTGCCTAAAATGGCTTATCAGGTGAGTAGTGAGTGATATTAAGCTGAACCTGAAATTAATTAACATAAAAACCACAACAAACCAGTAACAATAAACTAGATAACCAGTGCTTAATTGCCGTTTTGTGTTGTGAGAAGTTTGAGAACTGAAATGTTTGAGAAATGGAGGATCATACTTTTTATTTAGAACAAACAAAAAATACCAAGAAAAGCAAAGGAAGGTGGTTTCTCATGTTCTGGGCATGGCAGTAGTGGGTTAATTCCTCCGCATCTCACTAATGCCACTGATAGGTTTGAAAGCATTGTACAGCTGCAGCACAAATGGGTATATCCACAAGTATAAACTTAATTAACTCTCTTAGCAGCCTCTGTCAGTTGGCTACAAGGGGTCATAAATCGATTAGGATATTTAGTTTAATGCAATCAAATTTTTCCTATGAACTGTTACAAGTTTAACAGGTCAGTGTTCACTCATTGTGTGTATGTGTGTGTGAAATGTTGTGTCTCTGTATTGAGCTGCTGGAGAGCAATGAGAAGTAAAGGAGGAGGTCTGAGCACCCCCATAGGTGATATTAATACACAACTCTCCACAGACACACTGCTAGACTGGTATTGTGAGATAAAATGGGCATCATGAGCAACTTCTTTTCTGATTCATATATAAAACAGGTACAGCTGCCACGATAAGAGCATAGCATTTAAATACAGTAAAGGCACTTTTATAAATATTGAGGTGGCAGAGGCATTGAGGGGACTGGTCACTGTTGGGGCCACCCTTCAAGAAAACAATCACATTCAATCAGTTTGCTGGCTATGCTGTGAGCAGGGAAGGGTCAACAATATTGTATTTTTGGGGTATATGCGAGTGATGACTAATGAGGTTTTTTTTTCAGATGTTATCAGTAAGTTTAAACATGTGTTTGAAGTGGTAATTTGACCTTGAGTTTTGAGTATTTTGGTCTCTCCCCATTCCAAGACATAGAATTCAGGTCTTGTATAGCTGGAAATAACTGCCTGAAACCATTGCAAAGATGACTACAGAGTGAACATACTTTCCCATAAGCTTTGGAAGTGCTAGCTACATAGATGAAAATGCAGTTTGTTCCTGTTTTTAAATTATACAAGTTTCTATCAATGTATTTTACCCCATTGTTGTAGAGAGCAATGCACAGAGTCTCCATTATGACAGTGAAAATAGTGGTGCAGTGGGTCAGCAGGATCAAAAAAAAAGAATAAAATCAAAATAAAACAAGACAAACCTTTTCCCTGTGAGGAGAAACAAACACGACGCCAAGCCTTGTCCCGCCATATACAGGCCCTTGATATTAACGCACAGTGATATGTGGCTGTCTTTCTAATGCTGTTGATCTAAATTGGAAAAATTGACCTTGCACTCAGGGGTGACACAAGTTTGCTCCCTCTGACATTTCCGGGTCTTGGCGGAGTTTTCTGTTAAGACTGCCACAAAGCCTGGAGGACAAGCAAATATTTCATGAGTAATTTAATATCTGGAGCATGGACATTCCCCTCTGTGAATAAGGCCTTGGAAATAGCGAGCGATATGGACGGCTGCACAGCCCCCTCAGAGCCTAAAAGGTTGGACAGGGTCAGCGGCAAGGACGGAGATGGGGAGAAACAGAGACAAAAATGTCTCTAAAGTCACTAAATGTCTCTAGAGACACTAAAAAAAGAAGAGAAGGAAAGTATGTCTGGTCGCTATCAGTGCCCCCTTTGGTGCCCGGTGCCAAACCACTGAGACTACCATCCATTTGGAAATGACAAAATCTGCCGGGCTCCTCATTAATCACCCAAAGACACAACAGAAAGCTTTTCCGTGTCCAAAGAAGAGGCTCGGCTCTGAGGATATGAGAAGGTGGACGACTGGCTGGAAGGATGGCTTTAATTATAACAGGCATGCCAAATGTCAATGTGTTTGGTGTTTGCATGAACCTGTTTGACAAATGCAGGCATTGATAGTTTGGACAGGCATGCAGCGGAGGGCACGGATCTGGAGACCGGTGTTCTGTTTCCTTTCAAAACTGGGACTACAATGTGAAATGAGTAGGTCAGCCAAACAAGTGGTTGGCAGTCAGTGAAGCCCATTTTAGTGGCTGTAATTTCATGCATGATTCATTGTGCAACTGGCTTTCAGGCGAGCAAAATGTCTGACATTTTCTGACACACTTTTATGTTCCACGCTGCTACACTGAAGCTTCAGAAACGGGGGGCTCCAAAATGACAAACAGAACTCTAGACCGTGATGGGCTAACTGAAATGAACATTCCAACCCAACATTTTTCAACTTTGTTCAGTTTAATGAAAGAAAATGCATGCCAATATACAACACAAACATAAACTAACAGATTGGGTGTGTTATAAAGAGAACATATAGAATATTACAATGCTTCCTGTCTTGTCCTGCCCCAGATTGTCTCTGTTTTCTCTTGTCACTTCCATGAGCCTTTTGTTGTCCTGTGCCATGTGCTTCTGTTTGTTTTGGTTTATAGGTCCTCCTGTCTCTGCACTGTTGTCACGCCCCTCACCTGTCCCTAGTTTGTAGCCCCGCCCCTTCCCAGGTGTTCCTGGTCAGCCCTTGCATATTTATACTCCCTGTTGTTCCCTTTGCGCTTGCTTGGTGTTTTGTCTCCATGTTAGTTGTTTTGTATCCCTGTTCCCAGTTCTTAGTAGTGTCTTGTTTCTTATTTACTAGTGTCTTTGATTTCTGTTTGTTCTAATTGGATAATATTAAAGACTTGCACTTGCCTCCTGTCTCCTCGTCTCTCCACGTTACAGCAGGAAGGCTGTGCTGTGATGTTGACACAGCTGCAGCCAAATTGATCTGCCCTCTTTGAGGACATTGTTGTTGTTCGTCTGGCTCCATTTTATTTATCTTCTCAAATTCTCATTAAAACGTGACCGGCCTATCAAAACACCAGAGAGTACCACAACAATGTTCAGAAGGAAACTTGTTTTGCTGAGTAAAGCTCTTTAAATGCTGGTGATCAGATGTCATATGGGGAAAGAATATGGGGTCAATTGCATCACAGCCTCAACAGCAGCCTGTAAGTAGCAGCCATGCTGTGTGATCTTATCACTGCTTGCCAGTTGAAGCAGATAATCTAATCTGAAAGTTTCATAGTGAGCAACAGCTTTAATCTACTTTGTGTTGATGTCGAGATTGAAAGCTAGTAGCCAGTATAGGTAATGTTAGATACTAGCAAGCTCCAAAAACTAATATTAGCATAGCTAGCTAAACAGTGAGGGTCTGGTTTATTTACAAAGAGGGTCATTTTATTTTCCTGTCTGCGTCTGTTTCGACATGTTGCTTCTGTATGGTCAATGTGGTGTTGTCAGGCTTCTGGGTTTCCCCGCTGCATCCGATCTCCCAGAGTTCATCCCGTGATGATGTCATGACCACATGTCCCGAACTCTCCATTCACACTCCACTTCCTAGATCTGGCTCACCTGAATTCTGATTGTTTCACCTGCATCTCGTTTCCCCTTCCATATATATACTCCTCATTTACACACCCTCTTTGCGAAGTATTGCCAAACTCTGTTTGCGTACTGAGTGGTCTCTCGGTCTCTATCTGGTTACTGTTTGCAGTCTTGACTCTTCTTCGTTCTCTGACTCTCAATCTCTCGGATTCTCCCTTTTGGTTTTGATTGCCGTACTGATTGTTCATTCTGATTTTGACCTCCCCTTTTGCTCTCTAGATTTCTCCCTTGGATTTTCCCTCTGGTTTGGTTGCCTGTTTATCTGACCCTCTGGCTCTCGACCCTTGCCTGTCTCTCTCTTCTCCTTCAACCTCGCCCATTATTGTTCTGTATTTGCTGCTGACTTTGATTATCAACTTGTCTAATAAACACTCTTTGACATTTAGCTCAGCACGTGTTGAAGTATGTTTGTTCTTGACAGGTGTTTCATTGTAAACCAGCCAATCAGAGCAGAGATCATTAAATTACTCATTAGCTCACCAAAACAAGGGAAAAAAGCTTGTTTACTTCTAGGAGCAAGTTATAGTGGTGTAAATGGGTGTGTGAAACCGCATGTAGGCATTTTTCACCCCAAACAAAGTCACATACCTTTTAAGTATAGAACAATTTAAAATACTAAATAAATGCATCAGGTGGCATCTTCAGTGCAGTCATAAGCCTAATTTTAAGCAAGCCTGGTCAAATGAGGTTTTCTAAATTGGAAATAAGGTACACATCCTCTACAGAGGATAAAAATGTTTATTTGTTGAATTTAGTATATTAGAATAAAAATAAAGACAAAGAATGTGGCCTATGCATCAATGGTATGTTAATTTATATTTTATGTTTTATTATTTGCAAGATCTTAAACGTGAAGTGTTAAAATAAATAAATAAATAAATAAATAAATAAACTGCATGTAAAACAAGCTAAAAAAAAATACATATTAAATCATCCTCTGTGTAGAGGATGTGTGTTCTTATTTTCTTATTTTCACATAGAAAATCAAGAAAATATGGTAATTTGAATGGGGGTGTTCAAACTTCTTCATATGACTAACATTACTGGAAGATGATTTTAGAGAAAATGAAGGGAAATTGAACATATTTGGCAGAATCTGCTGCCCTCTTGTGCTGTTTGCTGAAACGGGACCAAAGCAAGGTCACATGGGTATTCGCTCTGGCTATACTCATCATTATGATCATCCATACGTACACTGTTCAGACAATAGCAGTGCAGTGCTGCATGAAATCAAATTTAAAAAAGAATAAAACATAAATACTGACTAAACTCAAACTGACAATGACCATGACCAAAACTTCTTACTCTAATTTTACCATCAACGATGAAACAAGGACTCTTCAAGCTCATCAGTCAGGGATATTACCACGTAAAATAAGGCTGGACCCGCAAAAACATTCAGGATTGATGTTTGTTTAAAGATAAGAAGTGAAAACTGAGACGTTTTTCTGTGGGGCTGATTGCCTCCTGATTTACAGCTCTGGTAAATAATTCAGTCCACCACCATCTGTCTTCAGCAGTGCGGTGTGCAGAGTAAAGCACAGACAGCAGTGCCTTTAAACACAAGCAGGTGGCTAATGATGTGTAGGACAGGTATGTATTCTCACCTGGCACGTTCATTGTGTCTTTATAAGAAAAATAACCTGAAAAAAGGAAGATGTGTATCTGTAAGAACAGGAAAAAGATGTTTTTGTATGACTGCCATAAGTGTTTCATTTTCTGCTGTAATGTCTTTATGGAATTCCCATTTAAACTGTGATGTGAACTAAATAATTATGTCCATATGTTCCAAAGAACACACACTCATCCTCAAAAGAATGGTTGCACAAATCAGAAAGAATCAACCGACAGGAATGAAACTTGGTGGGTGGGTTTGACACTGTGAAACATGCAAATGATTCAAGCTTCACACTTGGCGGCACATGTGACATAAGCAAGGACAAACCTTATCGCTGTACCTGACTGACCCAACAGCCACAATTACAGACACTCAGCGAGCAGTGAAGCCCTCCATGAGTCATCCAGTTAGTGCCAGCACCATTGGTAGACGGCTGCACAACGCAGGACTAAATGCATGCAGACCGTTATGATGATTGCCCTTAACACCACATCAACATCAGCAAAGACTGCAATGGTGTTGTGCCAGACTATCATGGAGTGACTCAGAATGACAGCGGGTCATCTTCAGTAATGAGTCCCACTTTTGTCTATTATCGCAGGAGACCATTAGGAACCTCTACAACTCTATGCCCAGACGTCTGCCATGTTGTCTTAGCCATATGGCCCAGTGCCATACTGGGAGACACTACTTCTGTATGTGTAGCTCAATAAATATTGCCCATATCAGTCTTAATATATCATCATTTATTGTTACTGGTTACCTTTATCTTCCTTCCCAATAGCATTCCAATCTGACACTTCCTTCTGGTGCAACTACTTTTTTGACAATGAGCATATAAATGGCTTTGCTGACTCAAGTTAGCCTGCTCCGATACTCATACAGAGTAATTTTCCAGAGTTTATATATGCTAACTGGGCGAAAAAAAGTGACAGATGAACAGATAAAGCAATGCATGAATGAAGGAACGAATGAATGTACAATATTGATTGGGGACAAGCAGGTACAGACAGGTAGTCTAGCTTGCTGTGTTAGCGTTAGCTAAGTTTCTCTGACTCTTAAACTGTTTTGTGTAGGCAGTGCAAGCAATGTCAACCATGTGATTGAACAGCTGCTATGTGCCTTGTGCGAAAATTTCATGATGAAATGACCAACAGAAATGGCCCGAACTGAGTTGCTGTTTTGGAGATGCTTGTTTTCTTTGGACAGCAATGATATATGAAATGGTAAGTTCTTTTGGCCCAAATGGTTTTCTGAGCTCAAATCTACCACAAATCTAAAGAATGTGACTAAAATGTTTACAATTAGAGTTCATACTTAATAATATTCATTGTAGTGTTTTGCTCATATGGCACCACTGCCTTTTAACAAAGAGAAAAGACAACAGAAAGTTGATTGTACAACAGAAAATGTGATTGTAAATGAAGGAGAAAAATATGAGTATTTACCTATTTCTGCTTGGTACCATATAAAACATTCTCAAATAACTTTTCCATGGACCATTTTTTAAATAACTATTTCTGTAAAATGACAAGTGAACTCAAAACACTTCAAAATGTATGCATGTAATGCCATTGCAATGTCTGCATGTGCAACAGTCACACCACTGGACATGCGTCAAGTAGGATCAGTTAAGTCATACCCATCATGCTACCACTTTTTTGCTGCTTGATACAAAAGGAAAACTTGGTTCTCTTGGATGGTTCTCCATGATTAACCTACAAGAGAACTGATATACCTACAAGATAATACCTACAAGATAACTGATATAACATAAACCACTCTAATTTAGGGGCTCTTGGATACATGGAGAATAAACAAAAGGTTTTCAGAGCAAAAAGTAATTTTATTATTATTGTCTATGCAGATACTCCTCTACAAAATCATCTAGATTTGTTAAATCTTTCTACTTTCCAAGCAATCTGGTGAACATTCCTGGATTTCATATTGCTATATTTCTCCAACAATACTGCAATGTCTGCGTTTCATGCATCTGTAGTTCTATACCAATTTAAGGCTATTTAAAAAAAACATTAATTTAAGCCAATTGATTCGAAAGAGGGGAAGAGCTGTCATGTGGTTCATTTAACATTTTTTCTGAGAGACAATAAAGATTTCTGCTTCTGAAAATGAATATCTGAAAAATTTGCTCATTGCCAGTTGGCACCTGCCAGCTAGGACACCCTCATCACATGATGCTGCCAGGCTTGGAGGATGGATCCTGGCAAGTGGATGGGTGCTGGCATTTTCTGTCTTCAGAGCAAAGTGGTGGGAGAGAATGTAGCAGCAGAAAGCCTGTTTTCTCACTATCCTCAAAATGGTAGACTCTTTCATTTACTCTAATTGAAATGAGCTTAAACAGTTTTCTGTGTTTTTCTATTTCATCTCTGTCCAAGGAAAAACATGTATCTTCAAGTTTGACAATTTTGACTTCCATGCGTCATTTGAACCCAGCAGCTGCCATTTACATTGTGTAAAAAATCAAGAGGAATGAACCAACATAAATGGCCCAAAATCCCTTGGAAAAAAGTCTTGTTCCATTGCCTTACATGTGTAATAACTATACTGTTATTAGACGCATGTAAAGTGGCATCATGCCTAAATACAACATACTTATAGAAGGTTTCCTTAATTTTTAGCTTAATGTTCTACTTTAGAATAAAAGTGAAGACATCAAACTATAAAATAGCACTCATGGAATTATGCAGTCCACCTTAAAAAAAAACTCCACAATGGAACTCTGGACTGATTGTATTGGTTTGCCTATCAGGAATATTCCCAAAGGTGAAAGGTTAACTAGAGCTTTAAAACTGTGTAAAAAAAATTGACATAAGTTTTAAATTATATATTAAATAACACATATAATTTATATATGTGTATATAAATGTATATATGCTTATATATGCTTATATATATATATCTATATCTATATCTATATATATATATATATATATATATATATATATATATACAAAAAGATCTACAGTAGTATTTAGTTGGATGTATCTAAACTTTTGACCGATACTGTACATATGCAGCATTTAAAACAATAGATTTATTGTAACGTAATTAGTGCAGTGTTGCATTGTAGTGTTACTGATTAATAGAGAAGCATGAACTCTCCTTTTGAGTTTTAATTCTATTCAGTGTTTCTTCCTCTTCCTCCTGGTCAATCGTCCTTACAACCGTTGCCCTTGGCGTGCTTACTAATGGCCTGTAAAGCTGCTTTGAAACAATTTTCTTGCTCTCTAGTTATAGGCACAGTGTCACATCCCCACTTCCCCCCTTTAATATGCTGTACTAGAGTTAAGAACATGGTCAGGAACAGCAGCGTCTGATCTCTCAGACACACCAACTGTTAGCTTGTTGTTACTGGGGTAAAAAAACCCATGTGCCATGGGCTATTATTTTTCATTCAGAGTATGAATATGCAGCCTGTGTAAGTGTATTAAATAGACTCTGTATTCACCACTGAATGGGTGGAATTGGTTTGTAAACAGGATTCCCACTAGTGGGTGTAAGATATGAGGCGTTAGAAGAGGATATCTCCAGATTATGACGTGTAGGCCTACAGTTGGTGGAGCTAAGCGTGAGAAGGCAGAGGAAGGTTGGGATTGCATCACAACTGGTGAGCAAATGGTAAACGCAGGACGAGCTTCTTGTCTGCTAGAGAGTCTATATGCTGCAATCGTCTGGTGAGATACAACTAAGAAGAACTACATGATGAACCTCTTCTTCTGAGAATCCCAACGGGACTCACTTTAGGGTAAGGTGCATTCTTATCATATATTCCAGTCTGGGAATGTTAATAGTAAGTAATGCTGCTTTAGTTGGGACTTCTCATGTGCTTCAGCATGAAATAAAAGTTTGAAACTGCCAGACTGAATTTCCTGTTTGCTATGCTATTGCTAAACGTGGCCTCTCCTTTTAAGTTTTGACTGCCAGACCAGTGGACATTCATCCATCTTCCAGTATGAAGGTGAAGTGGACCAAGCTAGGAATGGTCTTCTTCTTGCTGCTGTCTCTTATCATGACTGGCTGTTTTATATGGCAGTACAGGCTTCCCAAAGCAAAACCAGGTAAGAGTGAAAACAGCGAATGCCTAATTTCAACAGTCATGTTCAATTTTAGCAGCAAATATGGAATTCACCTTGCTCAAAGTGAAGCATGACATTTGAAAAAGGTGCTTACAGTGCACTTAATGCGTGCAAGTACTTCTGCCCATTTGGCTTTCTGATCTCCTTATGCTTAATTGATCATTTGCGGGGGAAGCCTGGGGATTACACAAAGCTTGACATAGTGGCTCACAGATTACTTTGCACTGTAAAGCCTGATTATCACTTTGGGGGAGGGGAGCGCTGAGTGTTCATAAAAGACATGCTGAGTACCCACCCTAATGTACCACTCAATTCTACATCCACAGTGCATTACATAACCATGAATGCGATATTAATATTGAATGATAACAGCGAGTGTCCCGATTACATTTCAGCCCCTTTGTTCTGTAAATAAAGCATGTGTAAAACAGGTCTCTTGATATGTATATATTCATGTTGTCAGACAACTGAACTGTTTTCTGTGCTATTGAACTTACAGGACAATGTGGTGCATGTATCAAAAAAAAGGTTAATTTAATTTCCAGTCAGTGTTTAGCTGTCAAGAAGTAACCAAGAGGAAACAGACAAAATAAGAATATCTATAAATGAAGCAAATAAGCTGCTGTTGTTCTTAGAACAGTAGAGTCCAGACCTCAGTATCACTAACTGTGTTTAAGATTACTTAATTGAGAGAAGCAGAAAATACAACCAACTTCTAAGACTAAATGGGAAAATACCCCTGCAGATTTCTTTGAAAAACTAAAAGCAAGACTCCTGAAATGAACTGAAGCGGTAACTAGAAAAGTGCATTGGTCTAAGGGTTGTTGAGGGTGTTTACTGTGTGTTTATTAGGGGATTACAAAGTGGTTTACAAGGTGTTGTACAACACAAAGAGGAGTGAGGGTCAGTATGACTGTGGATTAGAATTTGGGGATCTGTCCTGAGTGAGTATGTGTAGTTTGGTGGCTGTCGGGTAAAGGAAACAAACAGGCTTGTGTTGGGGCAAAAGTGAATGGGAGTCTATGGGAGGAAAGAGGGATGAAAAAATAAGAAACAGGTAAGTGCATAAATCAGAGCCACATTGTTCCCATGCTTGGGAGCATGCCCTGAGGTAGTATTTGTGATATATCAGTACAGTAGATAAGCATTCAACGCTTTGAACCCCATTCAGTGGAAGACTAAATGAAAACTGTAAGTCAGATCAAGAAGCCGCATATAAATGCACCATGTCCAATCACCGAACTGGAATGGTGTAGATATTCCAAATCTCGAGTTAGCAGGCAAAAAATATGTACCAAAAAGAAGAAGTAGAAAAAAGAAGAAGAAAATGGTTATGACTTTTTCACAGTCCTGAATGATTAGAAATCTTTAAGCCTTTTGTCCTAGATACCTATTTCCCTTCACCTCTTGACATCACAGATTCCTGTTCTTATCCTCGGTTTTCTTTCAGTGGCTGAAACCAAAGTGGAAGAGGTGAAAGAGGAAAAACTATGCCCACACTTCCCAGAGCCCACACCACTGGAACACCCCATACCTGTCCTCATGGAGGCTCTGGAAAAGGTCAGGCCATATTGTTCAAAAACAAACCATGACAAAGACAGACTCACTGTGTAGGGATCAATAGCTTGTCCTCTAGAGCAGAACAGGCATTTATTACATTCATAAGCTCACCGGACAAAAAATGAGTCACCTGTGACTGAAAGGTACCTAATAGAGTGTAATACCTCCGTGAGCACAAATAACAGCTGTGATTCGATTTGGCATGTACAGGACAAGTTTCCGGATGTGGGCGATATCAATGTTCAGCCACTCTTGCATCAAAGAATTGGTGGATGCCTTCCCAGGCACAATTCTGAGGAGAAATTCCTGTAGACTGGAAATTAGCCACTGCTGGAAGACCTGTACACGTCCATACATATGCAAATTCTGCTGCTTCCTTCACACTATGGTCTTTGGCACGCCGAAATGCAATCACTCCTTTTAGCCAATCATTAACATCTGCTTTGGACCCATTTTCCACACATGGAGCAAGACATTCACTGTACTGTACCACCTCTTCTCAATCTATGAATCCAGTTGCTCACCCTGCGCATCCTCATACAATAGCATCTGCAGAAGTCTGAAGTTACTACCACCTTAAACACACAGGGTGACAATTTTTTTGTCCTGTGAGCTTATGATCTTAATACAATGCTGTAAATAAATCCAGTGTGCTTGTTCAATCACCTTTGAAAGTCAGGTTGATCAGCAGTCTAAACCTATCCTTATCTAGGTGGATGCCCTGTTGAGGAACAGCATTGATACAACAAGACTGCCAGCGATCTCAGCCATTGTCATATATAATGACTCTGTGCTGTGGAATGGACACTTCGGTAGAAGGAATGCCAGTGACCCAACATCACCTCCACCTAATGAGTACACGGTTTACAGGTGAGGAAACTGTATACAATCAATTAGCCCCAACATTTGCTTTGCTGTACATCACATGGATTCTCATTCCTGTGCTGTATGCTACTGATTCAAGTTCAAGTTCCTTGAAGGCACAGTGTACCATCCTGGAGGACAACTGCTAATATTTGAACTCAGCAGCAGAACAATTACACCCCTCTCTTCAGTGTTCATTCAAAAGATCTGTCCCCCCAAATCAATGGCTGTGCATTTGCAAGGTGAACGACACTGGGCCAACAAACTTGTTTTTTTAACATCTTCAGGCCATAAAAACGTTGGCCAAAGTTCTTATAATAAAATGATATAATGTTGGAGTGAACAGTGACATAGCAAGTAATGTAACTGCTGTTAGCTAGATGGTGAGTTAACAAACTGTTGCTACAAATGCTGCTGCGATCAGTTGCTATCACATACGACTGTACGTACGAACCAAGAGCCTTTTAGGAACAAGAGCCTTCGTTTTAGGTAGATAATACATAGCACAAGATGACTGATGTGTCTTATTTTTTGTTCTTCTTTTCTTCTAATGCATGCCTTCACCCATTTCAACATCCCAGAATTGCCAGTCTGTCGAAGATCTTCCCCACTCTGATGCTGTACAAGTTGTGGGAGGATGGCGAGATTGGCTCTCTGGATGATCCTCTAGGGAAGTATGTGAGGAATTTTACCATAAAGAATCCTCTAGGGAAAGAAAGGGATCCAGAGCTGAAATCTGTACCATCTGGAAGGGGGTCCAAGAGCGGTGGCAAGATGCTGGTCCATGTTCCCTCTGTCACTCTAAGGAGGATGGCCAGTCAACTGTCAGGTCAGTCCTGAATTTCCTACACCAATGCTTCTACATTCTTGTGGTGAAGGACGGCGGCACTGCATTGTTTTGTGTTTCCATGTTTTAGCTTACTGGATTCGCCACATTAAGGACTTAATTACCTGATACATTGATTCAGGTGTGTTAGAGCAGGAAAGGCACTGAAGTTAGTGTTACCATTAAGTGTCAATTTAAAATTCTCACTTAAGCCTGGTAATGTTAACAGAGCCTTAATGTCACACTTTGCGTTTACTTGATTTGAATGTAAGTAATTTCCACATGAATACATTCTATTGCATTAACACAAATATTAACAAAGGTAGGTAAAGTGTGTGTTCATATACAGTATTTTTTGTCCTGTGTAAATAAAGCTTAATAAAGCATTGATTTATTTAATGTAGGTTCCAGTAGAGGTACCCAAGGTAAAATATTCCTCCAGTAAAAGTAGAAGTTTCTCCCTTTAGACCTCCACTGGAGTAAAAGTACTAAAGTATTTACCTTCAAATGTACTTAAGTATGGAGAGTAACAGTGGCATGATTTAATATGGCTCTAGTGTCCTATTATCATTTCTGGAACATGACTCTGAACCAACTCATTTTATTGATTATTACATTATTTCATGTTTATTAAAATGATCATAAGCACAAAACACTGAAGGAGAACAGTTTCCATTAGGTAGAACCAAGCTGTGTGCAACAGGTCAAAACAAGCTCAAAACACGGTGCGTGCTGTACCGTGATTGGTGGGCTCGCTTCACGCTTCTTTCATTTGCACACATAACCCAATAGGAAGGACAGATTTGGCCATAATGTAATGGAGTAAAAAGTGAGATGTAGTGGAGTTAAAGTAGAAAGACCCCCAGAATGGAAACACTTACAGAGTTACTTTACACCACTGGTAGATTTCTTAAGATTCTTCAAGACTAGAGATGCACAATGATATCAGAGTCAGACAGGCGGTTAGATTTGACTGATATTTCAGAACAACTGAGGATTGATGGTGTATTTATTGTTCTATTTTACTTTAGAAAGTTAAACTTTGCATTTAAACATTCTACAGATAAGTGTTACGTTTCACTGTATTGCTGATTCTGGTGTATCTATCTGTTCATGCTATAAATGTGTATGTCTACTTATATGTTTAATCTGCACATGCACATGAAAAATATTGCATTTTTTTCCATATCAGCATACCCCTATAAGACACCACCATTCATTTCTTTCATTTCCAGTCAAAACCACTAATTTTCTGCACCAGCAAAAAAACTCCCAGTAAACTTATATAACAGAAAACATATGGGGGGATATTACACACAAGTCTCCACAAGTATTTAGCGTGCCTTTTTCACAACTATCCTTTTCTAGATACTTGCTTTCGGTTTTCCAAAGTTCAATCTTAGAAGTTGGTTGGTTTTCGGCTTCACCTATTTCAAGTAATCCCAGACACATTCAGTGATATTGAGGTCTGGACTCTGGGGTGGTCAGTCCACTGTTCTGAGAACAGCAGCCTCTTGTTTAATTTGCACATTTTCTTCTTTTTTGTCCAGTTGCCTTTCTCAGTGAGGACTTAGTGACTGCTACACATCTTTTAGACCCACAGGGTTGAGTTGCCTTCTCACAGTGGAAGGATGGATTTTTTCAGATGTATTGCAGAAGTGGAGCTTAATTTTTTCCTGTTTCTCAAAGACGAAAGCTTTAAGTACTGTTTATCTGATGTGGGCGGTGTCACGTCCTGTCTTGTCTTGCCCCTGTTTTTCTCGGTTTTCTCTGGTTTTCTGTTTCTGTCTTGTCATGTCCATGTGCCCTTTGTTGTCCTGTTCCATGTGCTTCTGTTTGTTTTGGTTTTTGCTCCTCCTGTCTCCGCCCTCTTGTCAGGCCCCTCACCTGTCCCTTGTTTCTGGCTCCGCCCCTTCCCAGGTGTCTCTTGTTAGCCCTTGTTGTTTTATACTCCATGTTGTGCCCTTTGTTCTGGTTTGGTGTTTTGTCTCTCTGCTGGTCGTTTGTCTCCATGTCAGTCGTTTGTCTCCAAGTCCGTTGCTCTTGTCTTCATGCCCGTCAATTTTGTCTCTGTTAGTTGTTTCTGTTTCCCTGTCCCTCTGTGGTGTTTTGTTTCATAGTTTTCCTAGTGTTTTTGGTTTTGTTTTGCTCCTGTTAGATTGTCATTAAATACTTGCACTTGCATCCGGTCTCCTTGTCCTGTTCTCCTGTAACAGATGGTTTTAGTGGTCTCTTGGGTCTTGCATGATTGGTAGGAGTCCTGTTTATACTACATACTTTAATCATCCTTTGAGATCCAGTTTTGGAAGCTCCTGTATTTTTCAGGTATTTTCCTTTGGTGTTCCTCTTCCTCATGCAATCTCCTCAGAAATATCTCCTGAAAAGTGAATGACCTGACTAGAACTATATGCCCTGTACTGATCACATAATTATTGTTCACTATTAATCACTGTTATTTAACACAGAATTTGGCACTAGGCACAAAAGAGTCAGCTGACCTCATTGAAGCGATTATAAAAGTGTGTTGAATTGCTATAAATATGCAAATGTGAAAGGTGAAGTCTGTAATTAGATAAAGCATTTCTAAAAGCGGAGCCACTGTACTTGCTGTAATCAGCTCTGCCACCTGAAAACACGTTACAGAACAAGATTCCCTCAGACTGAGCAGCAAGCGGTTCAGAATTAGCCTAGCAATGTCCTTAACAGACCATTCAGTGAGCTTAGTGTGGAGAAGTGCTTACTTGTCATGCTAGCAATAACAGCACTGACTATATTGGTGTGAAAACGCAATCACTCCAGCTGTTTTTCAGCTGTTTTAAATGCTCTGTGAGGACTGTTCACTGTTAACATAACAGGATGATATAATTGCCTTTGCTGCAAGCTGTCTAAGTCAATGTACTCCTGACTGCAGGGTTACCCAGGCGACTCAAAGGGACCACTCTACTCTGGAACGGCCAAACAAAGGTTGCAGTTGATTTATTACAGGACGATGTTCTTGTAGCAGACCCGGGAACGAAGTAAGTAACTGACTCTGTGACATAGCAGATAGCCCAGATGGAGGACTCCATGCACTCATTATACACTTTAGCATTTTCCCTGCTCTTACACAGCAACTTGCTTTATTCAGGGGGGTTTGATCACTGTCTGATGAGCTGAATCTTTAATTAGACCTATTTGTGTAATATGGGGAGGACCTATGGTGAACCAAAAATAGGAAAAAGAATTAATTGCAATTATAAATAAATAAATACATAAATAGAAGTGAGTTATAATGTATATATAATTATAATAATTGAATTATATAAATATGGCATGTGGCATTTTTTGTGGCAATCTGTTTAATTACTGAGTTATATATATATATAATAAAACAAAAATATAAAGTATGGCTGTACTTCTGCATCGACCACATTTTAGGTCCGTTTCAACAATCAACAATACATGTAATTAGAGCAGGAGCGCCCAAACTTCTGCAAACGACTCTGCATGCTTCCCAAGAGACAAAGAGAAGCACAAACAGGGAAACTAAGAGATGGATTCAAACCAAATACAGCACTAAATAAACCTAAAATGAAGACACTGATGTCTACAGAGCAGAACAAAACATAACTTTCTTTTAGAATGTCAGAAAGGATCTACCCTCCAGAGTTCAGTTCCAGTCTACAGTTACTAACCTGGCTGTAACGTTCAGATGCACCAAAAGACTTAGATGGATCAAGTGTGGTTAACTTTCTGCAAGTTTGGTCGTAAATGCACTAGAGTCTGCTTTCTCTTACTGAGGTATCTCTTCCTCTTCCCTCTCCCCAGATGCCACTACAGTAACCTGGCCTTCTCCCTGCTGGCCCACGTTATGGCAGAAAAGGTGGCAGGAACGGATTACGAGAGCTGGGTGACCAAAAATATCCTCCAGCCATTAGGCATGGAGGACACCAGCTTTGACATCACCTCAGACACTGAATCCCAGATGGCGGTGGGCGTTTACTCGAGCGGGCAGCCGGCACCCCTCTACGACCTGAGCTGGTACCGGCCCTCTGGACAGATGTATTCCACTGCGGCAGACATGGCCAAGCTGGTGATGGTTCTACTGGGCGCATACAACCGTAGAGTGCTCCGGGACGACACCCTCAAGTCCATGTTGACACCTCTCTTCCGCTGTGACACCACCTACTTCGCAAACCAAACAGGCACACCTTGGGAGGTATACGACCAGCTGGAGTACCAGATTATCCGCAAGGACGGAGAACTGGACGGCTATTCAGCCACCCTCTCTCTCGTGCCACATCTAAAGCTGGGCTTAGTCATTTTGATGGCTGGGACCAAGCCTGCCAACAAGGACCTTGTGGCCAAGGCCTACAGTTACCTCATCCCTGCCATGGAGAGTGCCTTCAGAGACGCGCCTCGCGTCCTTATCCCTCCTCCGGATCCAGCTCCTTATCTGGGCTATTTCACCTACAGCAACATGACCTTCTATGAGATCAAAGCTGGGTCAGAAGGGGTGCTGTCCATGCAGCAGTTTGGGCCAGAGGTGGACAAAATGGTGCCTCTGAAGTACAGGACTTGGAAGCTAAGTTACTTAGAGGACAGGGTGTTCCGGGTGGTGTTTGAGAAGGAGTACCCCTGTCAGCTTAAAGTCAACTCTGCTTCTATTTCGCTGGAGTCTCAAGACAGACAACTGTTTAACTTTTACAGCTTTAACAAGAAGGGCCTCACGCCTGGATTTGATGCCCCAGGCCTGAACACATACAAAGTGATGCGAATACCCAACAAACCGATTTTCACCCAGTAAGGAAATCAGTGGATTCTACATGAGGCGAAGCTCTACACAAAGCTCTCATTGGATTTCAGGACATTAAAGCCCATGATGAGGAGCTCTTTGATTGGGTAGTAATACTAATTCAAAATGAACACCTCTCACTAAGAACGCATTTGAATGATTCTGATTTCGCAGTAAGGCCAAAACAAAATGACACTTTTTCAACTGAATTACCCAACATATCTTTAATCACACAATCTCCAGTATGTACACTCATCATCAAAAGAATAGCTGCACCCAGAAGGAAGTGCTGGATTGCAATGCTATTAGGAAGGAGGATAATGGTTACCAGGATGAGGTAGAGGTTCCTAATGGTGTCCTTTGATAATCCATCTCATGCATCCCATCCTTGAATATTCTCAAGGATCCTGCAGGTTTTGCAGTAGGGATGGAGGTGAAGTGACACCAGACCTTCTGGACATGTGACGTGTGACAACAAACCGTTCGTTTTGGTGCTGACCACGGTGCCTCCACACACGGATTTGTCTGTGTGCATGTAGTCCTGCATGGTGCAGTTGTCTCATAACGTCAAACCTATCCACTAAGTTTCATTCCTGTCATTGATTCCTTCTGCATACAAATATTTGTGCAACTCATTTTTTTTTTTTTGATGATGAGTGTATGACCGCGTATAGAAACATATTTTAATTGAAAGATAAGTGCCTTGAGATTATATGGTTGTGTGCAAAAGTTAGGGCGCACCTGGTCAAATGGCATGTTTTGCTGTTTTGTCTTCTACAGAGAACACACTTCTGCACCTTTGAAAGCACAATTACTGTTTATTTGCTCATTTAAATGTACTGGGGGAGAAAAACATAAATTGTGGCCTATGAAAAAATAATGGCATGTCTGATATTCTATGTTGTATTTCTTTACAGAAGCAATATGCAGTAATCTAGGAATAAAACATTCCAAAACATCTATGCTTTGTGTTTCTATGGAATCTAGCATGCTAACCAGCTGCCCTGTCTGCAATACCACTTTAAACCTCAAGTGAGAGGCGATAGTGAGTCACTGTAGCATAAATCCATCAGTCCAACATAAGAGAATGAAGTAGCTGCACTACTGCCCCAACAGCGTGTTCTAACCTCTTGTCAGTCATGCTGAAGGTTCTGCTCCCAGTTAGATCGTTTAAAGACAGGTAGCCAATGAAAGGAAGAGTAAGGGTATAGACGTACTTGCTGTTAACTGTGCGTTCACGTACACATGATGGCTGCCAAGCGTATCTTTCATCCATTTGGTGCGTTGGTTGTGCACGTCCTCAGAAATCAGTGCTACGCATATGCGAGGTGCAGTATGCACAAAAATGCTACAGGCAATGCAGACACTCAGCAGCATCAAAATGGCAGAAAGTTTTGAAGACAGGTCGTGTGACCAAGTCTGCAATTACACGCAACTGTGTAATGTGTTCTTGCTGCTGCAAAGTGACATACTGTATGTGCCTGTCAGAACAGCTGGTTGTCTAAGCAAACATATGACCAAACAACAAGTATATCTCTACCCTTAAGGCAGCTATGACTGAAGATCTTGTTAAGTGACCATCGTATCGCCTGCTGCTGCCCACTCTCAGCAGTAATCTGTGTTCAGCAGCAAATAAAAGAAGTCATATGAATATCAAGTTAACACTGGAGACACTCTTTCCGAGTACAGGGCTGAAGTTCCAAGCTGAACAGCGTTTCATCCATATGATGAGAACCGAAGGGGGAGGAGGAAGGACTGTGCATTTTCTGGGGCTATGATGCCCCCTACTGTTTGGACTATGAGTTGGACAGTCTACATCATCTTACAAATTGCTTCTTTTAATATCATCACTGTCCAGAAGAAAAACAGATGTCTAATTTTTATGATGCTACATATTTGGAACACAGCAGCTGTTCCTTCCATTGTGTCCCTTACATAAATTTGGAGATACATGTTGTTTTGGGGGGGCAGTGACATGTCAAACTAACAGAAAGTATGCAATACAATTTTGTTCAGATGTGTTACATAATTAAGTCGGATTCTTAGGACTGAGACATAATTATTCACAAGTCATTCATGTTCGGATTCTAAATGGACTTTCTGTGTATGTTGTCAGGGAGGGCTATAGTCGGCTCTGCAGTATGAATGCACGCGCATGCATAAGAATAATAAACTCTTTTGCTGAACTGTATACAAATTTTGTCTGAATGCCTGTGATATGTGCCTTCCTTAATAAGCTAATCAGCCATTTAACAGGTTAATAATAAAAATAAAAATAAAAATAAAAATAAAATAAGAACTTTGCGACCAGAATTCTATTCAAAATGTGAACAGACGCCAGGGCACTGGCGCTTCAAATTCATCTCACTGCATGTCTTTGGACTGTGTGAGGAAACCCTCATGGACAGGGGGAGAACATACAAACTCCACACAGAAAGGACCACGGATGGGAATCGAACCAAGGTCCTTCTTGCTGTGAAGTGACCCACTGCACCACCTTGGATCTTTGATCAGAAATTTCATTTTGCATTGTTCTCCTGTGTGTGTTGGTCAAATATATATGTTCAATTACATATATTTATAGATGCAGAGAACGGTAGAATGCCTAACTGCAGTAAATGGCATATCAAGTAAACATCAAGGCTCCCCAAAAGCACCCCATGTTATAAACGAGCAGTTCTGAAGCTGGTGTAAAATCTCCCACAGTGATATCTCATAGTGATATCCTGAGGGCCAGATTCCTGCACAGATTGGTGATCATTTACATACTCAAAATACAAGTCTGCCCCAGGATTCTGATTCACCTGCATACGTCTGCTGCTGGTTTGCTCTAACTAAAGAAGCCAAGCAATTGGAACAAAATCTTGAGGAAAGTTTTTACTCTCTGGACCTGAACATCCCACCTCTGCTCATAAATATTATGTGATGATTATCTTACTATGCTATGAGCACAAACATGTGGAATGCTGACCTTTTAGAAACAGACTAACATCTGAAGCAGATCATTCATTTGCCTCATACAAGTGTTTTTCAAGGAGACACATTGCTTTATTCAGAATGACGGAGTTGCTAAAGAGCTATCTGGTGTCTGCAAATATCCCCATGTGTTTTAAAACTCTAATAAAAGCCAAAATAGATTTACTTGCCTCTGGTAGCCATCATGTGTTAACAACTGGTTGTCTGGAACGTATTGAGAGCTGCAGCAGAGGTGGCTTTAAGCATTCAAAAGGACTCAAAAAACAATTCAATACATATTGGAATACCTAATTTAATTTTGGCAGCCCTACTACACGCACATTCAGAAGTTGTTGCAATCCATCCAACAATAAAGCTGTGCTTCTTTTATTCAGTGATAGAAAGCATGCAAGCACACAGAAGCCTCAATTCCACACACCTCCACACCTGTGGATGCTGCCAAAATAAATGCACTGCCAACAAGTATTTAGGTAATATTGGATCCATATACACTATATTGCCAAATGTATATGCTTGTCTGCCTTCACACACATATGAACTTGAGTGACAGACCGAGAACCCTGATTCCAGAGAACACGTCTCCACTGCTCTAGAGTCCAGTGGCGGCATGCTTTACACCACTGCATTCGACACTTTGCATTGCGCTTGATGATGTAAGGCTTCGTGGCTCAGTTGTTGACGTTCCCACTCGCTTCCACTTTGTTATAATCCCACTGACGGTGGAATATTTAGTAGCGGAGAAATTTCACAACTGGGCTTGTTGCACAGGTGCCATCCTATCACGGTACCATGCTGGAATTCACCTGAATTCAATGAAGTGATTGGAACACCTGAATTCAATTATTTGGATGGGTAAGTGAATACTTCTGGCAATAGCATTACAAACCAGCTCTATCCCTGTGCTTTGTCAATGGGGTATTGTTTATAGGGTGAATGAGTACTCATGAACACTCACAGCTCTTTCTTCTTCATTGCCTTGTTAAAGTTTTGCTAACGTCATCAGCAGACAAGCATTATTTCCTGTTTTCTCGGTTTATTCCAGTATGTAGGTCCTTTGCGTCCAGCCCTGTATGGATTTATCCTGTGTTGATCAGTCTGCTGGTTTCATGAACTTGTCCACATCCAAGGACAATGATTCATGGTTTAATTTGATTAAGGTTAGTCACACCTGTAACCACTGCCTCTAGAAACCCCAGACAACCTCAATTATTGATGCAGGAAGTAAGCTTGTGTAACACGTACAGGTGACTACACAACAAAATGAGCTTTCACAGCTCAGTGTGATATTGAATGAGTTTTTTAGAGTGATACAGCAGTTCATGATCCCCAGCAAAGCCATGTAGGCTGGTGGTGAGCTGTCGAGTCTTCTAGAAACTGTTTGCTTTCTCTTGTAGTAAATAAGACAGGTTTCCCAGTCCCGGAAGGGATGTCCTCCTTTAATAAAACCTTACTCATCTTCCTGAGAAAGTTAGCGATTATAATTTCTCACTTTATAGACAGAGCTCATAGGTAGACTAACTCATGGGTAGACTTTTCATTGCTTCACAACCATGTTCCAGGTCAAAATTAACCAAGTCTACCAGGTGAGGACATCCAGAAGGGGCATTGTTGTCCAACTGTTTTTCCTGGATGTCCTGCACAGCCAATGTCTGTTTGTGTCTTGCTTTGCTAAGATCTCATTCTGGTCATTTTTAAAGCTATTTGTAAATAATTAAGGCAATAAGGCAGATAGTCACTAGTTAATACACCTTAGCTTTGGTTCTTGGTTTGTTCCAGCTCCAGACACTCTGTTGCCTTCGGTCCCAGATTAGCTCTACCATTCAGGCCAGGTCCTAGCCTGAGTGAAGTCTGGTTGCAGTCCAGTTCTGGCCATAGCAAAGCTCCACCTGGCAACTAAGGGTGTCTTTCACTTCTTTTTATCTGTCCTTAATGTTCTACAGAGGTTCCTCTTTGGCACAATTCAAGTGATCCCAAACATATTTATTGATGTTGAGGTCAGGACTCAGTCCACTGTTTTGAGAACGCATGTTTGATATAATGTTTTTCCTTTTTAGTCTAGTTCCTTTTCTCAGAAATAGCTTCTTTATCACTGCACGTGAACTGCATTAAATTTTCATATCTTCTTGACAGCAAATTAAATCAATGAAGGGTAGTCTCTGAGCAGAGTTTCCCTTTAGAAATCCCAGTGAAAAGTGTTGAATCACATTGTTTGTCTCTTTCAGACAATCAGATTACTATTTCTCATCACTGTTGTAAATCATCTAGCAGTTCATTAACTAAGGCAAAGGCCATAAAGTGCGGAAGAGGAAGAGAGTGGAAAATTTAAAAAGAGAGCGAGAATGTGCACAGGGCACGACAGCTGGAGAAGGCGCTACAGGCTAAACTGAAGATGAAGATGTTATTACCTGCAGTCTTACTGATTCTGGCCTTCAGTTTAATTTCAGATGCTGTGGTTGTTAAGGTATGTATTGAACATCCTGACTGTATCTACTGCTATTATATAATACAGATTAATTTTAAATATATGAGCTTTTATCGCTAAACATATATATATATATATATATATATATATATATATAACTTTTTAGTGCCAAACAGCTATATATAACTGCTAACTATGCCCCTGCATTTATAGCTTTTGTTTATTAGGCAAAAGTATTTTGTGCTCTCAGCAAAAGGTGGGCACTCAAATTAGATTTACTGTGTGTGCTGATTTTAAATAAACTGTTTCTATAAATAAGTTAAATAATTGTATAGCATTCTTACAACATTCTCAAAATGAGAACTATAAGACATTGTTGACTATATTTAAGGTGATTTCACTTGCTAAGTATCGGTTTTGCAGTATAGAGAGTTGCACCGAGTCCCAACTAATTTAAAAATGGGCATCCAGGTGACCCCATTCCTGTCTTTCCTTGTGCAAAGACCAGCTCTGCTCCCGACACACCTGGTGCAACTAATGACCAGGTCGTTCCTGATTTAAAGTGGTGTATGACGGAGGAAGACAATAAGGCATGATGCAAGTGCAAGTCTGAATGTTTACTCTAATCAATGATAAAAAAGAAATCTACAAAAGTAACTAAGAAACATGAGAATAAAAATAAAGAAATAAAAGAAACAAAAGACTAGAGAACATAAAGGAAACCAAAATACACACAGAAATGGTACAGCTGGCAGGAAATCAAAGCACTGAGAAAGTCAAGGTGAACAACTAAGGGTATAAATACACAGAGACTGAACTTATTACTAAAACTATAGTTATCATTCATGCCAGTGACAGCCTCGGTACAGCTGTGCTTTTTAGATCAAGAGTGAATCAGAAAGAGAAGAATAGCTCCATACAAGCTTCAGTTCTATGACCATAGATGCTGCATGTGCTGAGAGGTTCAGCAGTTCTGTGTTTAAGAGGAATTCCGATGATATTTTGAAGTTTCACATGCAAACAAAAAGGTCATTCTGAGTGGTTTGATTCTGAAATGATTTATTGTAGGGAAACTTACTGACTTTCTTTACAGTGGTGGTGATGGGAACCAGAAGTCACAACAAATACAGCCATTTTATTTACTATCCAAACCAGCCAGTAAACCTACACAGCGTTACAGTTGTGTAATACTGATAATGGTAAAACAGTGGTGAACTTGAAAAAGGAAAAGAATAAAAATCACAGAGAGATATCTCAGTACCTCAGACAGTCAGGTAATAACTCCTCCTTATGTAGCTTTGAGAAGCCTTAACCTCTTGACATGTCTGGATCATCTATCACTATGAAGAATTCTGTTTAGAATATGCTTTATTCTTCTACAATAGAGTAAAACCACTCTGAATTGGTGTCATTTCCTTCTTGACCATATCATCGTTATCCAAAGAAAAGCACTGTGAAACTTTCATGATGAATTGACCAACAGAAATGGCCCAAAATCACTTGGATAAAGGTCTGGTTCCATTCACCTACATTAAAGTTAGTTTTTGCCCTCTTCTGTAAAGTTTGGGGAAAAAAAGTTACTGACGTTTTCTAATGTTACTGAACATCTATATACTGTATGTGTGTGTGTGTGTGTGTGTGTGTGTGTGGTCGCTGTCCAAAGAAAAGTATGTTTATTCATTTTGTCAGTTTTTGCCTTTCTACATTAATTAAGCACAGCAGTCTTTTACACTAAAACAACTTTTACAGTTGTTTGAAAGTTTACAATAAACAGACCAATAGAAATGCTTCAGAATTGCTTGGAATAAAATCTGTTTACATAACCTTACATTTAAAGTAAAGAATATGTTTACTCTTTCCTGTAAAGGGCAGATGTGACAGGTTAAACTTTATTTCTGTTTATTTCATTTGTTATTTTGCTGCACCCTTTCTACTCCTCCCACCTCTATAAACGCTTACTTCATGCCAACAATAGAAAACAAGAAGCCTTGTAAATGGGTGCCCTGGTTTAAACATAACCTTTAATATGTTACTTAAAATGCATCTCTTCCTCAAGGAAGGAGAATTCTCTTTCCCGCTAGAGTCAGTAAAAGAACTTTGGGCCATCATGGCTCAAGATATCCCAGCCAACCAGAAAAGTCGACTAGCTGTGGCCAACCCGGAGGCGGTGTGCAACAACCCAAGCCTTCCTGAAGAGTTTCGGCCTCTGTGCCAAAGCAAATCTGCAAGAGCTTCCTTCTCCAGACTTGGTAAGCATGCAGCTCAACACAGATAACCTGATGATGGGGATACAAGAAGTATTAATAATAAATAATATGCTATTAAATACATAATATTCTATATTATTAAAATATTATTAAATATCAATAATAATGTCAAAGGTCCATGTTTGTTTGCTTACATCGAACTTCTTCCTGATAATATTTCCTCATGTCCTTTTTCCTGAAACAATTCCTATGAATTATTGGATATGATATGATTTCTTTTCGTGTTTCCTGCAGCACGTCTTTCCAGGCGCACTGGCTGTGAGATCTGTGCAAATGTTGCTTGTACTGGATGCTGAACGTACCACACAGGGATACAGGGGTATACAATACACAATTATATAATTAAGATGTGCAGAATTGCAGAACTGAAGCAGCAGGCTGCGTTTGATTAACAGATTTTATGTGCAGTTGCTATTGTAAATATGCTTCTATGCTATTTCAAAGCTCTGTTACAACAGCTGTATAGTTTGTGTTACCCTGTTTGTCTCTTTAAACAATTTCAACACTTGTCAACACGTTTTTGTACTTTTCATGCCACATTCTTCAAAACAACATTCAAATTATTACTAAACTAAATGGAATTTTATTTGAATACAACTGCTCGATATGTGATACCATCATTGTTTCAAATAAAACAGTTTTATGGTAAAAAAAAAAAAGCTTTGTTTTTTTGACTGTATGAGAAAGGACACTCACTGCTATACTGTTTCTACCCGCCATCCAGATGCCTTGGACACTATCTAGTGGTAATCAGGGAGCTCTGCACGTTTTTGTGATTAGCTTGCTGCTAACACACCTGACCCAGCACATGAGAAGCTTGTTAAGCATTTAATGAGTCGAATTTGGTGGGCATGCTAGACAGGGAAAAGCACAAATATGTGCATTGTATGGAGTTACCATGATTCAGTCAGAAATATATATATATATATATCTTAATAATAATAATAATAATAATAATACAGATTTAGGTGGTGGATCATTCTCAGCACTGCAGTGATGCTTACGTGGCAATGGTGTGTTACTGTGTGTTGTGCTGGTGTGAGTGGATCAGACACAGCAGTGCTGCTGGAGTTTATGAACACTGTGCTCACTCACTGTCCACTCTATTAGACACTCCTACCTTGCTGGTCCACCTTGTAGATGTAAGGTCAGAGACTGTAGCTCATCATGTGCTGCAGTTTGTGTTGGTCATCCTCTAGTCCTTCATCAGTGGTCACAGTATGATGTCCACAGGATGCTGCTGGGTGGATAGTTTTGGTTGGTGGACTATTAGTCCAGCAGTGACACTGAGGTGTTTAAAAGCTCCAGCAGCTCTGCTGTGTCTGATCCACTCACACCAGCCCAACACACACTAACACACCACCACATCGGTGCTGAGAATGATCCATCACCCACACAACACCTGCTCTGTGGTGGTCCTAACATTGAAGGGTGAAAGGTGGATAACAACGTATGTAGAGCAACAAATGGACTGCAGTCTGTAGTTATAGGACTACAAAGTGCTGCTACGTAAAAAGTGGGGCTAAAATGCACCGCAAATGTAATGCAGTTTTGTTCGTAATTAATGAATTAATGATGATCTTTTTATCTATCTATGTCTTGAGGATACACCTGCCTGCACAGTTTCTCTGCAACAAACACATTATCAAACTATTCATGAGCTGGATCAGGTATGTTGTTGCAGAGAATAGCTGAAGATGCTGCGGAGCAGTGGATCACAAAAGTGTCCTTAGGATACATTTTTGTGTTTTAATTTCCCCTTGAAGTCCACTTCTGGCTTTCATGTTCCGAAAAACAGTCATGATGCATTTTCACATGATCAGTTACCATCTCTCTTTATCCCTGTGCTGAAAATGATCCACCACCCAAAACATACCTGCTCAGCGGTGGTCTGTGTGGGCTAAACACTGATGAGTGAGGTAAAGAAAGCCTGACATATTAGGCCAAATGGGCTACAATCTGTAACTGTAGAAGTACAAATTGCGTGTGCATCGTAAGTGAACCTGATACAATTGAGTTGAGTGTAAATGCAGGAACAGTGTTCCTAATAAAGTGTGTGTAGTGTATTTTACAGCTTCGACACTTATAGATTCAACAACAAACACCTATTTGGCAACAGTGCTCATAATATTGTGCATTACTAATTAGCTTGGTTTAAGTTAGTTTGACTCCGGTTTCCTGTCTGATTTACTCCCAGCGAATCTGAGCTGCATGTTCACTTGTGCCCACAAGATGTCACTAGAGCCTCACTCAATCTTGGAGGACTAACGTGACTTACTGTAAATGCTTTAGGCTTGCTGATACACGGCCTGGAAATGTAGCGAACTAGTGCACTGCTAGATTGTGTTACATCCAGACGGGTCTACTTAAAGGTAAACATCTAGACATAAATACAGACTGTTAAACATGTAGAGAAATATAAACCTCATTTACATAAATACAGATCTCAGGAGGAATATGATAATAGCAGGAAATGCATTGCCAACCATGTGAGTAAAGTGTCTTGAATTGGATTAAACTGAATTAACGCGGAAATGTGTTCAGATGTTCATTAATATGGGTATTTTGTGATGCCAGGCGTAGGTCTAAAGGATTGCACGTAATCTACACTGGGTTTTAGCCTATGGGTGTGTTGCTGATTGCACATTATTACTGAACTTCAGGACATGAAACTGTACATTATGAAAATCACTGATCTGCCAGAAGACTTAGCCACTGTTGACAGTCGTTCCTCATTCGCTGGAATTCCGCCGGCCGATCACTGTCGGAAATAGCCGAAGTGACACGAAGCGTCAGTCCTGTAGGACTGCTGGAGGCGGCCGCAGCGCCATGTTGAACGAAGCCATCCTACTCAGTGGACAGATACTCGTGAAATAGCAGTTGTAAAAATCAAGTATTATTAATTTAAGAAAGGGCACGTCGTCAAGATCGCCCTGGCAAGCAGAGACGAACTGGATCCGCGGAAACCCCGACCGGGGAGGGGGAACAGCCCCCCTACCTTCAGCAATGAAGATAAACCACAATAAGCGCTAGCTAGCTAACGTTAGCTTGCTGCTCCATCAATAAGCTAGCCAGCCTGTTAGCTAGCTAGCTAAAGCTTTCTGTCTAGCTAGCTAGCCTTTCCGTCACCGGCAAAACTTGCTTGTTCAAGGCCTGATCTTGACGCAACTTGCTTGGCTAGCTGTATTTTTATGCGCGTTATTTTTAAGCTACTAGTTGGAAATAGCTAGCTGTTTATCATTGTAAATATTTAGTTATCTTTAGATTTTTTGGCAATGAGTTTACCGCCGAAAGCGGTGCCGAAGCCAGCCGCTCCTCCTGGACCCGGACCTGGAACCGGGCCGCCCCCCTCGACCCAGCTGCGGGCTCCCTTGGCCACAGTACCGCTGCCGGGGCCCCCGGTAGCCCAACAACCTCCTCCGGTACCACCAACGCAGTATCCTTCTTTCGAAACATGTTCCTTTCCCTGTGTTGAGGTTATCTGGGGTTGTCTTGACGTGTTAGACAGCGCTTTGTGTGCTGTATTTTGTTTTGTGCGGTGCCGGCTGAGTGAGCGCAACGTGAGGCGTTTCGATTGTTGTTGTCAGCTGCCCAGAGCCGGTTTACCTGAGTTGACTTGTGTGCACTACAATACCTCACATCTATTTTACTGTCAGTAAATAATAATTTTAGCCTGACTGGTAGCTGGTTTGAATACTGTCAAGCTCGGCAGTATTTGGTTAAGGGGAGTCGGTTGTTACCTTCGTACAAAGCCTGTCACAATTCCAGGCTAACCACTTAGCTAGCTAACACTTTCTACTGACTAGCAGAGCTAGCTAGCGTCTGTGCTAGCTGCCTGTATGCGGCTTGTAAATAAGAGACAGACCCGGTATCTGGCATTATTTGTACATGTTGTTGGTGTTGTGGTGGCGAAGTGTGACGCACATTTGCCCTTGTACCTGTGTTATTACAACCCTCAACCTTTCTTTGACTTGCCAATAATTTGCGTCGTTGTGTCAACGAGCCTAAATCGATAACAAGCAATAGCGGTTTATACCGGTGGACTTTCTCACTGATTAGCCAGCTAGCTAGCTAGGTGAGGGGAGGTGGGTGGGATGTAGATTTTGAGGGCCATATTGTCTCTGTCGTTTGACATGCCCAAGTTACCAAAAGTCACTTGCTGTCCACGTCGTTTTAACGTGTGTTAGTAATCCGCAGCACTCTTCCTCTCGGCATTAAAACAGCTGTGGCTCAGACTGCCGTTCCCCGCCTGTCTTTCCTCTTTTAATTAAGGGCAGTGTTTCACAACCTGTCCTACCGCAGTGCGTGCTGAGGGAACTGAAGGGACCAGGTGAAGGGAACGTGTGACTGCCCACTGTTTACATGGCCGGTGACAGTCTTGTGTACACGCTGTTTCTAAATGTTATTTTCTCGCTGTACACTGTTCTGCTTGCTGTGAGTGAATGTGCCAGACCACTGGAATCTCTATTGGCATTCAGGGGCCAATGTTGTTCTCACAGATGCAGTGCCGTAAGTCTGTTATGACTTGTTGGAGTGATTCTTGTGCTGTTCAGCTGTTAGGATGTCTCGTAGTGAAGCTACTGAAAAGGCTTTTCTTGAAGAGGATAGTCGAAGGGAACTGAGTGTGCCACTTACTATGCTAGACACTTTCTGGCCGCCTAGTATGTCTGAGTTTCATTGTTGAACCTACGTTGGTAGTCTTGTTCAAGGATCACGCATGTCTTCAGTTGTAAATACCAACAGACTGTAAATCGAGGGCAGAGAATCTTTGAACTCATGCGTGTAAAGGTATAAAGTTTGATGATGGAGGGTTTGACCCGTGCTCAGCTGGAAGCACTTACATCATTAAGACGTAAAGTCGTTCACAGTGGGTTTGATACGAAATGCACAAGTTTTAGAGACTTGTTCACAACTGCAGGTGTCTGAGGGATTTGATGTGAAAGCTGTATTATTGCATAATATGTTGCATTAGGACAGTTATGCTGGTAGGTTTTGGTCTAAAATGTATGTTTGAAATACAAATATGCATCGATTTCGACTTTCCGTAATAATAGTGCTGTCTGCAGATCTTGGTGATAGCAGGAGTTTACCTAGTCTAAAAGGAATATGAATCGTATTTGTTCATAATTTTGATTTGCTTTTGTCATTTATCTAACTCTTGCTTCAGGCCCACTTTTCAGGGATAGTTGTCTGTTGTTATGCAGGAGTGGTTGTGTGGAATAAAGCCATGTGTTCAATTGTTTGCTTTTTTTCTTTAATTAGTTAAAATGTTTAAATTGTTGTGGAGTGCTGTTGTGAAAAGCAAAGGGGAGGTGTACTAGCCATTTAAGGGGGAACAGTTGCCTTAAAGGTGCCACAGAATGGAAAACTGTGTTTATGAGGAAAGACAGTTATGGGTTCACTACATAGAACTGACATGGTGTGAACTTGTCAGTGAACAAACAGTGTTGTCTCCTACTTCAAATACGTATCCCCCATTTGCGAAAGAGGGCAGTAAAACAGGTGAATTGCAAAAATCGTAGGCTGTTACGTAACAGTCTTGATTCATGTTTATGCCCCCCCCCCCCAAATTTCCCTGCGCCAGCTCACATTTCAGGGCAGTGAAACAATGACAACAGAGCAACAGAAATGAAAGCATCAGACCGTGCAGAAACATACCTTGCCAGGCTGTGAAGGCGATGTTTACACTTTTCATACCCTTCCCAAGAAAGTGTCAATGGCAATGGCTGATGTTCATTTTTAAACAAGTCTAAAGTTGGCTGCCTATTCGCCAGCTTTTTGATGGATCTCTTCTGTTCTGTTCCACCTCAAACGCAATAGCCCGTACAGCCGCCAGAATGTAAGCATGGCACCATTTAAGGTGAAAAGGTAAATTTGCAAAACAAGCTGGCAAATAGGAAGCCATATTTTCATGAGCTCACCAAGGAAAGTGTTGTAAATGAGCTTGTAAAACCTTTTCCCACCCTGACAGTAGTCACGCGTCTTCTACGTAAAAATTAGAGAACAGTTTTAAATGCTTAATAAATGTGTTATATGGCACCTATTAGTTTTGGTTTTAGTGGTTGTTGGTCTGTCATCAGCTACTTTGCATAGTGTGTTGAGATACTTTGGCGAGGATCTTGTTAATAACCTTCCTGAGTCTCTGGCTTTCTGCCACAGAGGGGCAGGGGATGCCCCAACCACATTTACTGTTGATGTTTCTTTCGTTTCTCGTTCTCCTGTTAGCACAGGTATGAAAAGGGTTTTTCAGTGGAAGCGTATACTGATGTGTGGCGCCTGAGAAATAATTGGCTTGCATGGAGGAATTCTCTTGGTATCATAAGGTGATGGCGATGGTGTATTTAACATTCACTATGTTTCCTTCGCAAAGGCAGTGCTGTTTAACATGCACGCCTGATATTGGGTCATACTTTCAATGATAAACTTTGTGTCCATTGATAGAAACTGTTCCTCTCGAGACCTGTTTTGGTGGGTGAGAAGAATTTGGTATCAGATATTTTGTGCTTTGAGGATCCGGTAATCTGGTCTTTTTTAGGAATTTATGTGTTTATGCAGTAATTGGTTTCTGTGAGCTATTTTGAATGAGCTCCAGGGAGAGAGAAACGTAAAGGAAGGAGATGTAATAATCCTTGTTTTACAGTGTTAGAGCTGAGCTTAGTCGGAGCTACCATTTACACTGTAGTGCCAAAAATTGCCTTTAACCTGTATGGTCTGCTTAATGGTAGTTATTAAAGAGAAAAGCAAACATTACTCAGCAGCACTTTAGAGTTGACCTGGGGTAGGCCTGTGCTTTTGATTGTTGCCTTTACTTCATGGCACAGCACAAAGGGAAAGTTGAAATCGATGGCCGCCAGCTGTTGTATTCATCCAGCTGCAGTAAATTCTTCATACTCTCTGGATGCAGCATGAATCTGATTGATGTGCAGCAGTAGGGAAAGGGTTCCTCCACCCTCCTAACAATGACTTTGTTTGTGAAGCGCTCAGGCTTCTGCTGGCCTGGGGATGGGAGAGGCATCTCCAGCTGTAGGGACTCCGCTGCTTTAAGAGCCTGCCACAAATTCACCCACCACTGCCTTACTGGACAAGTTCCACCATTCATTCAGCTAGGCAGTTAGCGGTAGGGCCTGGGCTTACAGTACAGTGCATCATCTGAACCTGAGGCTGACATAACAGGGGGTTATTCAGAAATGAATAATTGAAAAGAGGAATGTTTTGTTTGTGTGTATAGTCTAGAGGTCTTTATTTGTAGATGACCATCCTGGGTACTGGGCAAGTACATGGTGTTTCTTCCACGCACCAGCTCAGAGAGCTGCGGTGTGATTGTCTCAGTTTATACACTAATAGGAACGGGCATGTCTTGACAACATTGTGAATTCCAGTCCACTCAGCACACACGGCTCCCTGTATCAGTGCTGCAGCTCACTCAGACTGCTTACCCTCAGCCAAGAGAGAGAGAGAGAGAGAAATAGTTTAAAGCGCAACATTGGGTGGAAAAAACAAGTAATAGTAAACCAGAAGTTTCCATTTTTATGTGAGCTGATGACTTAAGATTAGTAATTGGCAGCAGAAATGACAAAGTGGGGATTCCTAGAAGTTGGGGAAAATAAGGCTAAATTGTTTTCTCATGAAATGATGTAGACAAATTACTGGATGTCATGTTTTTTTTTTATTTGTTGCCTGCATGCATGTTGTGTGTTTTCCCATCTTGTTGCTGTGTTTGGCCTTAAATGGTTGCTTCTCCAGAGTTTTCCTTAATGCGTTGCACCCCAGGATCCCCAGAGTGCAGCCACCCTTGGATGAACGAATCTTCTCCACACAGCCTGGTGTCACTGCCGTCTACAGTGTGAGTGAAACCATTCTGTCTTTTGGCTAATTCCTTTGACTGGTAACTGACCATGTAGGCCTGTCACATATTGCATGAACACTTGATCGCAATTGTTTTCCATAGTCATCACCTTTCACAATCATGTGTTTACGTTACAACGAACAGAATGTGATTTGCGTGGGTTTTCATTCACCGGGTTGAGGCAAATGCATGTAAATAAAAGAAAGCAGGAGCACGTCACAGGTCTTATGAAAACAACACAGGTTCCAACATTTTAGAGACCGCCAAGAAGCAAGATAGGTAGTCAGCCATTTTGGCCACTTTAAACTTCTGCATTAATTGTTGCATGTACTGAACAAAACAGACAATTTAATTTAATCAACTGCAGTTATTTAAATGACAATTAATTGTGAACTACATTTTGTATTATGACATTACAGGACTGTGAGATTAGTTATCATTAGTTGGTAATTAATCATTAACCTGCAAGGCTAAAATCAAGGACATAGCCCATCAAATCATTGCTTATAAAAGAGAAACTTACAGCTGAGCTGTAAGGAAGACTAGCTGAGCTATGTTCTAAGCTATTGTAAACCATTGCACGTGACTGATTTCTGTATCAATGCTTAGAAATGAGAAAGTATTCATTGTCTGTATTATTCCTTGCTGATATTTGCTTTTGATGCGGTACGTCATTGTAGTTGTGCAATTCGAGAACTTATGCAACACAGGGGCACACAAATCATTAACTTTATAAACTTCGTTCATTATGCGTCAGTTTTGTTTTATGCGGTCAAATAAATCTGTGAACTGTTTTGGGAACTGGCAAGGGATTTTGATGATTTATGTCTCAGTTCTCATCGTCAGGCCACAACTATTCAAGGAGGCCTTGATTTGTCAGGTCCCAGCTCGACCCATAGAGAAGGAACAGTGGAAGCAGGTGTATTGTGTTACAGCTGTCAGGATCAGGTATTCCCTCAGTCAGAGCAGCAGAGTCAGAGTGTCATACAGTGGAGGATCAGCTGAGAGTAAAGGGCTGCTAGTGACTAACTAAAGAGGAGAGTGGAGAGTCTGGTTAGTTTTTCTGCTGAGCTGGACTTTCCCCTTGTTCTTGTTTCCTGTGTTGTGTCAGAAAGCCCTGCTGTTGGCTGTGTGATCTTCCAGCTGTAGGGCTATGTTTGTGATCTTATGCCTTCTCTCTCTCTCTCTCTCTCTCGCAACACCCCCACCCCCTCACCCCGGAACAGCCAGGGCTGGCAGATAAGCTGCGTAATCCCTGGTCAAACTGCAGAAAGTGGGTCACTCCCCACCTGTGGATAGAGCTTGGGAAAGTGGGGTTGCTGTTGAATAAGAGGCTAGTAGCAGAGCCCAGTACTTTTCAAATGTTGATGTGCAGTTTAACAGCCAGTTCGAATGGTTGTTATTACATGCATGTGGTGCGAGACTTGGCCAAACAGTTTATTTTGCAGTCAGCACTGCCAGGTTGGGCAAGAGACTTCTTTGCAGTTGGCCGTAGGTAAAGACTCATCGCAGAAGAAGAAAAAGCAAGCAGCATTCACTGGCTGCTTTTACTCTTCTTTAATGAGTTATGGAAGCGCACTGGCTGTGGCTTCTCACGGTTCAACCAAGTTAATCTCATTATCAGTTCCCGACCCGTGTTCGCAATTTAAAATTACAGCAGCAGTGTATTAAATGCCGGGTGCACTGGCCATGGAGAAAGACTGTTTCAAATTGCATCAGTACCATGTGATCATGTACCGTGACAGGCAAGGTTGTAAAAGTAATTCACAGAGGATTTTGAGGTTCTGCCGGCTGAGGCTCGTAAAAAAAAAAAAAAAAAACCCTGGACATTCGTTGTCTGCTAACATGTAGTATAAGATGGCGTCACTGAAGCTCAGAGCTGGCATGCTTCCCGACCCAGAGGGAAGCTGCATGGCCTTGTCACACCCGGCCAAAAATAAAGCTCTTTTTCCGTTGTTTAACTTCCCTCTTTATCCGTGTGCCATTGGTTGACAGGCCATGCTACCTTTGATCACTGGGCAATGGGATTGACTCCTATGGTATGTCTCCTTTTACGTGTCTTTTCACTTTGTGTTTTCCTTCTGGTGGGTTTCAGGTACCGAGACCCCCTGGCCCCCCCTACACAGCACATGAAATCAGCAAGGGACACCCCAGCCTAGCGGCCACGCCGCCAGGCCACGCCTCTTCCCCCGGACTTTCTCAGGTATCAGTTTCCACAGTATCCACTGCGCATCTGTATGGCCACCCTAAAGGCTGGGAGGCAGGAGGAGGGGTGAGTGCACCCATGCAACTGCCTGAAAGAGTGTATGTGTGTATGTGTGTGTGTGTGTCTTCACTGTTGAGCTGATCAGCACCTTAGTGTTTGCGTGTGTCAAGATCCTTACTCAACTCTAAGATGAGTTAGAGATTATATTGCACTCGTTATGCAGATCACACATAGAAGATGATTTTGGCATGCACTGATGCAAAGACTGCTGATAATGCTGTTACCTATAGAACACAGTTGCAGTGTAGCTGACAAATTGTAGAAGAGCACTTGAATTTTTTTTTTATTGACAGTAATAATAAGGGGTTTAAGTACAAGAATATCTATTTCTCAGCATCAGATAAAAAGAAGAAAAGATTTACCAAAACAAATAACCTAAATATATGCATTTCTTAGTATTTATTACGTCCACTCTTTTCCAATATTACAGCTTCCTCTTTTTTGGAAGACTTGCTTTCAGTTTTCTAAAGGAATCCTCAGCATACTTTTTCATGTTTTCAAAGTTCAGTCTTAGAAGTTGGTTGCGTCTAACAATTTAAGTAATCCCAAACACGTTCAGTGGTATTCAGCATATTTTGTTTTCTCAGTAGCAGCCTATGGACAGCTACACATCCTTTCAGGTTCATAGTGTTGAGTTGTCTTCTCATAGTGGACTTTTTTTTATCTTAACTCTCAAAGATGAAAGATAATCTTTAATGATTCTTAAAGGTCCCATTTTCACTGTATATTTTAATATTGTTTTGAGCTCCTGTTTTTCAACTAACTTCCTTTGACTTTCCCCTTCTTTATATTTTTGGATAGTTTTATATCTAGTGTCATTAGAAATGTTTCCTGAAAACAGAGTCACTTGATGGCTGTTTTGACTTGAAATTAAATAACTGAAAGGTGGTCGCTGGCTTTTGCCAAGTACTGCGTGTGTAAAATCAGTTTGTATTTTAATACAGTGCACACACGAAGGCTCAGTCAAAGTCTAATTTACCAGTTTTGACTCAAAATTATGACATGGCTAGTTGTCAAAATAGGACTAAATTTATTTGAACATTTGTTGTGACAACCCCTCTTGCTCTGTTTGGCTACTGTATACCCTTTTAAAATGTGCACATGCTTGTATCTGACTGTGCTCACTGACAGAGTGACAGAAAGCTACTGAACGTCTTGGTGTCCCCGAGATGCTTTCACTCTGATTCTGATGTTTTCTTTTCAACTCTATTTAATTTGTTATAGGGAGCAGGACACACTCAGCATACCATCCTGCAGCTTTATTAGATTCAGGTTTTAAATCTGACTCGAAAGATTGAGCCTCCAGTTGCATGTTTTAGTAACTAGAACTGTAGATGGCAGGTTAAATGCTCTCCTGTTGATGCCTGCTGCATCAGAATCAACTTCCTCTGATATTTACAGTGCTACAAAGCCAGTGAACCACAGAAATTTCCACCACATGCGCAGAAATGCTTATGAGTCACAAGCTGTTCCCTCATAGAGAGCAGTGTTTTGAAATCTGTTAATTTAAATGATCATCGCAGTCACAGTAGTCAGGAAAATCAGAGTGATTGTTTTTCATTACATTTGTGTTTTCCTAATCTTAGCCACACCCACAATATCTTTTCTTCTGCTTTGAATGGGAAGTAATGAGTAAAAGACATTTTTACAGAAGCTTGTCAGTTTGTATTTGAAATATGGAAGTATGGAATGGCCATTGTACAGCCTAAAGGGTCCTTATTGATTAAAATGTGTTGCAGATGTTTTGGGTTCTAAAATCACCTTTGATTGCACTGTGTTTGAAATGTTGACTGAGTTTATGCATGATATGTGTGTGCAGTGTCTGCAGTTTGCTGTAGGTCAGGGGTCTCAAACTACTGAGAGCTTCATACAGTTCGTCACATGTTTATGCTTTAATGTGTCCCACAAACTCAAATTATCTTCATTTTTCTTTACATCTGACAGATACATTGGCAGACATTGTGACTGGTTACTCAGCATACCATTATAAAATCAGTGCTAACTGCTCTTAACGTTAAACAGAGAGCTGCTTGCCAGAGAAACCAAACATAAGCATAAACGCTGCACATGGAATATTGTTGTATGTTGAGTTAACACAAACTTGTCTGTTATTCTAATTCAAACTAATGCTTTGTTACATTTGCCTTTGTTCATACAAGGCTTTAGATATTGCACATAAAAATAAGAAATAATGGATTATAATGGAATGGAAATAATGGATAAGAAATTAATGGATTTATTAAATGATTGCCACATAATTCTACTGTTAAATGTATATCAAGTTGCTTAATTTAATTGAACACTGAAATATTGATTCACTCCACAAAGTACTTGGCAATATACCGGCATTCCATATACCTGTTCAACCTCAGGTCGGAGTTTCATCAGAACAGTTATACCGGTATACCAGGTATACCATAAATAAGTGCTGATAATGCAGCGTATAAACAGTGCAAACCATGCTAATGCCAGCCCTTTTGACAGAACAGCTGTGCCAGTTATGTTTGTCATTTTTTTAAAATGAAAATGAAACTACAGCAGTCAGGTAATCATTTCCCACTTTACAGCTTTTGATAAGATTTTAATCCACCATCTTGAACTTTGGGTCCCCTTCTCAGGCACAGTATTAGATTGGTTTAAACCATATTTAACAAACAGACTGTTCCTGGTTTCACTGGGAAATCATTCATCAAAAAAAATGAGAACCACAGGGAACAGTTTCAGGGCCTTTACTTTTCTCTCTGTACATTTTACCTCTAGGTGATGGCATTAGGAAACATAATATAAACTTTTATAGCAATGCTGATGACATGCAATTATACAGTTCCACTCCTTCTTATAATCTACACACTCTACAGTCTACACTCACTTAGAAGCTGCATGTCAGATATTTCTCAGTGGATGTCACAAAATTTGCTCGAAATCAAGAAAAACCTGAAATACTGATTCTCCAGACTAAAACTGAGAGAAAAATGCTTTGTTACAGACGGTCGGTTGTTTAGCTGCAAGTATCAGACCTGAAGTACGAAACCTGAGCGTGATCTGAACACTATGTTTTATCCTAGATGTAAATGCAGTCACTGTAGTAGCTTTTTATCATTTGAGATAAAACTAAACTATCTGTCACTAAAACTCATCCTTTTCTATTTTAGAGGAATGCAGAGAAACTTGTTTATACATTTGTTGCAAGCAGAATTGATTACAGCAGTAATCTTCTTACTGGGGTTCTGAAGAAAACAGTCTGTCACCTACAACTCGTACAAAATGCGGCAGCATGGATGCTGACAAAAACTGAAAAGAGAGCTCTTATCACTCCTGTGTTAAAAGAGCTGCGCTGTCTACCTGTATCTTTTAGAGTAAATATTAAAGTTCTGCTGACTTAGAAAGATTAGTGGAAGACAGTGTTTAACCACTGACCGCTAGTATTGTAATCTGTTGTCAGACTGTACTCTTCCACTTTAACATATCAAGTAGCATAAGGGTGCACCACTAACCATTAGCAAAAATATGCATATGGTGGTGTCACAACTTTCCTAAAAAAAAAAATAAAAATGTGTGTATATATATACATATATATATAATCTCACAGTATCGCAGTATACTGAATCGTAACTGTTCATGATACATTTTATATTGCCGATACACAGCTCTAAACCAAACTATCAGAAATGTTAATTATGGATGACTATATGTTTTGGCTATACATCCCACTGCCCACTGTATCACTGTATGTATTTTTAGTGTTACTTGTATTAGTAATAAAAATAAATAAAAATGAAGATTTTTTTCCATCTCTCCCCCCCCCCCCCGGGGTAATGGCCCCCATATTATTTGAGTTTGAGACCCCTGTTGTGAGTTGTCCTGTGTCCAGCTGTATGTCTGCACATGTCTGTGTGTAAACTGTCCTGTTGCAAACACACGCTTACGCATACAAACACTGACTGTACCCAGCTGATTCTTACCCTGAAATAGAAAGTCAGTCACAGTGACTCAGCTGTTCTGGAGCTTGTTCTGTGTGTCTGAAGCGAGTGCTCAGATTTCCACTCTACGCCTGCAGCATGCTGCCGGCTAACACATCCCCTGCTAGACCCCGCTATTAATAGAGATTCCAGTTAACATGCTCCAGAGGCTAGACCTTAATTACCCCCACCCACAACCAAAACACAGCGAGATCATGCAGGCCCCGATGAATGGAGAGGTGTGTGGAAGGGAGAGAGGAGGTGGAGTGTTGGCTTAGTTTCAGTGTCTGGCTCTGTAAGCCCTGTCGCATGCAGCCTCTCAGCCGGCGCCCACTCACGGCTGTCCAGGGCTACGCCTAGCTCTGACTCTCCTCCTCTCACTCGCTCCCTCTCTCCTCAAGGCAGAGATTTGTCAGTGTCAGCAGACCGCAGTATTTGCAGCGGCAGGGAGCGGACACCCTCGTTCTGTCGCCCACACTTACTGAAGCCTCAAGCAGAAGAGGGCCAAACGTAGTTAGCTGCCAGGTTTTCCACAGAGGCTGATTTTTTTATTTCCCCTTCTCTCTCTTGCTCTTGTTCACTTGGTTCTTCCGGGTTCCTCTTTTTTTCCCCCCTCCTTGGCGCCCCTGTGACCCTGCCCTCCACGCTGCAGTCTCCGTACACGGCAGGCCAGAATGCTGGCACGACTCCTCTGGTTTACTCTCCTCCAACGCAACCAATGAACGCCCAGCCTCAGAGCCGCCCGGTGAGTGCCCTGTTAGTTCACTCCAGCAGTGTTTACAATGTTTCCCCACTTTATCTTCTGGACTTTCATTCAATAAGGCAGCTGAGTTGGGATATTCTTATACGAGCAAAAAATGATACTGCTGTGGCTTGATGGTGATGCTAATGATGTAGTTGGTCCTGTTTTGTTGATGGTAGCGTTGTGGGCAAGACACCGCCAGGCTTTGGGCTTCTGCTCAGGCAGCGTGTGTTGTTAATGCCTACCTGCCTTGGACAGCTTGTGTTTTTTACAGTGTTCGTCAGTGGTTTTTCATCTGTCTTCCTCTTTCTTTCTCTTTTCTCTCTCTCTTTTCCTGCTCCCCCGCCATGCTCCCCCTCCTTCAGTTTGCTCCCGGGCCTCGTCCTACCCATCACCAGGTAATGTACTCTGATGCAGCACGTCACACCATGTGCTTCACTGTATGTTTGCATCTAAATCTTGCAGTCCCTCATACTAATGTTTACCATGCGGGGAGATGGATTCCCAGCTGCACCCAAGGGTGTATAACTCTGTGACCCACATTCAGTCACTTAGTTTGGTTGATTCTCAAAGCAGTGCTCAAAAACCACCAGCTACACTCTCAGTAGGTCTGGGCGATATCGAAATGTTATCTGGTGTCAGAGGTGATTGACAAGTAAGCTGATAATCACTTAGTTTGGAAAGAGAGCTCAAAGCAAACTAATTTTAAATTAAACAGTTACTTGGTTGGTTAGTTAATAATTTTATGTAATGTTGTAACGTTTTATTCCATTTTACCCATAAACCATGGGACATAATGGAGCATTAATAATCTTGTGGAGCAAGATTTCTGGAATCTGTGCAGGGCTTCCTCTAGCATGATACACTGTCTAAAATAAAGTTCTCAGCATTTTCTGTATAGCTTATGTGTCCTGGTAGTTAAGATGAGTTGTTAAGCTATGAACATCTAATACTCCATAGCTTTCCACAGGCATTTATAGCTAGATTCAGAGCATCTCTTCTATAGTAATGGAAAAAAAAAAATCGTTTTTTGTGTGTAATGGACGTAGACATTAATAAATATTTTTTTAAAGCTGGACAATAGCATGCTAGTTATGTTTAGGTATATCCCAGGCATAACTCCCAGCACATGGAGGTCTACCAAAAATGTGGACCGTCTAGGGGTCCCTAGTCTAAGAAGAATAGTGTCCTAAAGTCAGGCTGAATGGTAAATTGTTTGGGTTTTTTAAATAAAAATTGCAATGTTGAAGATGTGCATTTTTCAAGTCTGCAAATTGAATTGTAGCACACACTAATGCCTCAAGAAGTTTTAGATTGGAAAATCTTACCTAAGAACGCAGAGCTTGTTAGTTGCCTGTAGTTGAGTTGGACACATCAGAAGCAGCCAAACGCTGTTGTTGTGTTTGTCATCTCACAGCACAACTCAAGGTGGATGTCTGGCGTTTAGCGTTCACTCTTCAAGCCAGAAGGTGTCAAAATATCAGGCTGGGATCTTGGTTTATGGGAAACTAATCACAATTTAAACTGCAGTCGCGTTATTAGTCAACAATCGCAAGTAGATGTTTTTCAAATTGTTCAGCTCTACGTTAGACACCTATATTGTCTGACGGAGTCCAGGCTCAGCTAGGTGAGAGAAACAAGGGAAGTAACTAGCTGCACTTGAGTCTTCAAATGAGTGTATATGTGTCATAATATGAACAACTAGCACCAAGGTTATCGTGCAGCATTCTGGTGATACCTTGACCAAAGATTGACTTCACAGTGAATGGTCCTAATGATTTGTATAGAGGGTTGTTTGTGTGTTGGCTTTGTTGGAATTGGAAAGATGGAGAAGTGATAAGTCTGACTGAATTATGTGCACAAGTATGAATACCACAAAGTGGTCGTTTTGTTCCATTCTCTAGTGAAGGTTATTTAAGAGGCCTTTATAAGAGGCATAAGATGATTTGACAAGAGAAGTACTGGAAAATGTACTTGTTTGGTTGTAATTAATTGTATTGTGATTTCTGAGGGCAAGCCTGTATTGACTATTTGCCAGACTTGCAGGAGTTTAGTAACCTAAATGCCAGTCTGTTTGTTGCTCTTGCGGTTCACTTTGAGACTTTTCAAGGAGGAAGTAGCATGCTTAGCTGGGTGTGTTTGTTTTGAATGGCTGTGAGGGTTAGTGGAGCACATTTGCTGTAATTTTTTTTTTTAACCTAACAAGGATGATGTCACTCTGTTTCCTCAACAACACACTGTGTGGTTCATCAAAAAAAAAACCCTTTTCCTGAAAGCAGAGCTATTCAGATTTCAGACCCTTTGCATGCTTTATACTCCAGATAGCTCTGTGTGTGTGCGTGTGTTGATTTCTCTATCCCTCCATACCAATTAGTGCACTGTCCCACTAGCTTCTCTCTCTTTCCTGCTTCAATATTCAAGGGAGGATTCAGACCCATTCAGGTAATTTGCAGTCTTAAAGAAATGCATGGCATGAAGTTCCTATTCCTCAGTGAAGCTGAGTTATTTTCCCACCCTGTGCACTGCAGCTGTGCTGTGCTGTGCTCTGCTCTGCCCCCCACCCTGGAGGAAGCCACCTCCTCCATTTTATCTTTTATTTTCATTTTCTTTATTTCCTCTAGCCACCACTACCTCTTAATCATTTTGTTAGACATGCTATTATGGCTTCTTCATTACCCTGGGACTCTGCAAAGGCATATTCTTACTTGCCTTGTAAACTCTGGGGGGGGGGGATTTTATGTTCAAAAAGCATTAAGAGATTGTATCAGTTCTGTTGGAGGCAGTATGTGAAATACACCTACTGATGTTTATTCCTGTTAAAGGGGCATTCTGAACTGAAACTACTGTTCAGTGTTACGATGATGCTATGTAGGATTCTACAGTGTAGCGTTGCATCCCTCAGCCTCATTGATGGACGAATTCTGTCAAACCATTTATTTATTTATTTATTTATTTAACTACAATAGCCAGCATGCATTGCTCAAGTACTTTATTCAACCATTGGGAATCCCTTCCCAATGCCCCCCAAAAATACATGGCAGTTAGCAGGGGAGAACAACACATTTCAGAAAGCCTGTATTCACCCCAAAGGGCATTTTTAATTTTAATCTTTTTTTTCTGGTTTATAAAAAAACAGAATTTGGATTAGTAAACTTTTCCACTCTTGTGCCATTATTCACGGATCTCCACCTTTAGATTTGAGATATTATACAGATGTTTAATCACAAAAGGTTAAACTGTGTTGTGGATGTGGCTCTGACTCCTGACCTAAACGTGTGACAGTTTGCAATAGAGGGGCCTCTCTGTAGCAACAGTACCTGTCACTGCAGAATAATGATCAATATGCAGTGGCCTAGCACTAGATCACTCAGCCTGCCCTCTCCCTTCTATTGGCTTATTTCATGGTGTTTAAAAGGAGTCCCAGTGCTGTATTCGCATCCAACGAACAACAAAACTGGAGCATGAGGTTGCATTCTAAAGAGTCTTATTCAGTAAAATTACTCTGTAACACATTATTACAAAGGAGAATTTTTTTTTCACTTTATTGGAATTAGATGCATCAAACATTGGTATCCATTCCTCATACTAGTTTAACTGCGCCTGGATTACTGCCATGCATGTATATTAAAATATAAGGTTTTCATTTCACATTTTGCATGTTTCAGGGTATAATACCTGTTAAAAGTTAGATTGTTTTTTATGTCACACATTTTCTGTCACTTTGGATTGTTGCTGAAGTGACCATAGTACAGTTTTTTTATCAAACTACATAATGTAAGTCCTGAATGCTTTTTGCAGTATACAGCTTGCATTGAGCATGGATGTTTATGACTGACTGTTCATCTCTCTTGTCTCTCCTAGTTTTTCCAAAGGACTCAGATGCAAACAGCCCGGCCCACCATTCCAACCAACAGCCCTTCCATTCGGCCTCCTTCCCAGGCCCCAGCTGCCACCGTCTATCCCCCAAGTCAGCCCATCATGATGTCCATGACGCCCATGCCTTTCCCCTCTCCCCAGACTGCCCAGTACTACATACCCCAGGTTAGACAAGTGCACCAGGAAAAGTTTGTTCCTTTGTGTTCTGTATAACTTACCGGTACCAGAGGCAGCAATTACAAACAAAATACCAACGAACATTTGTATTCACATTAGTGCATTTGGCATTGTGGCATTGAGGGCAGCAATGTTGCCCAGTGTGCTTAACTAGCCCTGTAGGAAAGTGATGTAAGTGAGGAGGGGCCTTATCGCTGTACCTAAATGACACAGCAACCGTGATTGCAGACATTCAGTGAGCAGTGATGCCCTCCATGAGTCATCCTGTTAGTGCCAGCTCTATTGGCAGACGACTGTACGGCGCAGTACTATAGGCACGCAGGCCGTTCGATAACTGCCCTTAACACCACGTCAAAATCTCCAAAGACTGCAATGGTGTCGTGCCAGACTGTCATGGAGTGACTCAGAATGGCAGCAGGTCATCTTCAGTGATGAGTCCCACTTTTGTCTTGGTGGAGACGACCAACGAATCCGTGTGTGGCGGCACCGTGGTCAGCTTCAAGATGAACGGTTTGTTGTCACGCGTCACATGTCCAGAAGGCCTGGTGCCACTCCACCTCCACCCCTACCGCAAAATCTGCAGGAACTGTGTGAGAATATTCAAGCTGCATGGGATGGATTATCACAGGGCACCATTAGACATTTGGCATGTTGCGTTAGCAAACATGGTGGCCCGGTGCCATGCTGAGAGACACTACTTCTATATGTGTAGCTCAATAAATATTGCCCATATCAGTCTAAATTTATCATCTTTTATCGTTCCTGGTAACCTTTATCTTCCATACGAATAATATTGCGGCCCTATTTTTTTCCAAAACTATTTTTTTGAGGGTGAGTGTATTTATATGAAATAAACTTAAGGCTCCATCTGAAGTAAGGCTTAAAAGTGAGTGTGTCCTTTTAGGAAACTAATATTTGAATCGTTTAAATTGACACTTTGTATCTTCCTGTACCTGACTTTGGTCTTTGTCCATTTTAAATGATCTGTATAAGTGGTATTTGGCAGGCCTGTGACAACTTGTTGTTGTACACATTAATTAACAGTATCGTCACAGTGCTCCTCCATATGTGGGGCCTCCCCAGCAGTACTCAGTACAACCTGCTGGACCCAGTACCTTCTACACTGGACCCACTCCAGGAGATTTCCCTCCAACATATGGTGAGTTTGGCTTGCTTCTCCTTTCCATCCACCCTTGCTTTTTCCACTATTTGCAAGTAGTCGTTTTGACCTTTAACTGGAAATGGTGCCTTTTTTTCTGTCACTATTAGCAGCGGGGCCCCCATACTATCCTGGCCAGACCATGTACACACCATCTCCATCCATAATAGTGCCTACACCACAGCAACCTCCACCTGCCAAGAGAGAGAAGAAAACAGTGAGTGTCTCACTAATTATCTTAAGTCATGTACCGTGTAATGAGTTAATAGATATAGTTACTTTATTGTTTAATTGCGTACCTGCTTATTGCTCTCTAAGATCCGCATCCGAGACCCTAACCAGGGTGGCAAGGACATCACAGAGGAGATCATGTCAGGAGTGGGCGGAAGCCGGAACCCAACCCCCCCAGCGGGACGGCCATCCTCCACCCCTACTCCTCCACAGGTAAGATGTTTTATCATATGTGTTGAAGGCCAAGAAACTTTTTTTCTTAGTCTTATAATGGGAGTTCGATATCCAGCATGTTTCACTTTTTCAGTCATCAATTAAGAAAGAGATGCTTTAATACTGAAAAGCTGTGTCAGTTGTATTCCTGTCTTTAATGCTGAACCAATTGGTCACATGCACATAGTGATGATCACTAAGCCTGCTGGTACCTCTTTTTTTCCCCTCCCATAATCTCCAATTTATCTTCTTATCTGAAGCCACAGCTTGTGGCTTTGACCTGAATTTACCCAACCTGTGCTTTAACTACTTACCAGTTGCTGAGTAAATCATGCTTTTGTTGCTTAGATACAGTAAATCTTTCCCTGTGAGGTAAATGGAGTCAGCTGGCACCTTTCATCTGGTATATTTATAGGCTTTTCAGTTGTTCATGTGAATCTGGGGGAAAAAACCCAAACAAACAAAAACTTTTCACATGCTTTTTGATGTTTGGCGTGGCTTACCTACTCTTTCATCTGCCTTCATCCTAGTTCTGCCTCACAGCCCTTTGTCTCATCCTGATCTCCCCTTGTGTTCCCTCTGCAGAGACAGAACATGTAAATGCCCAGAATGATCCGGCATAGCCGACAAACTTGGGCATCTCTGAGAGAAAGCTTCTCTCTGTACAGGGAACGCTCACTATTGTGTTGTTACTCTTACTTTGTGTCTTCTCTCCCTAAATGTTAACAGTGTTCGTCTCTCCTCTCTTTCCCCATTTCTCTTGTCCATTTGTCTAACCCCCCCTACCCTTGTGTTTGCTGTCTTTTGCTGTTTTTGTGCCTTCACCCAACTTCATGCTTTGGTGCTTCTGTCTCTTGCTGTCACTCTCTCATGCTGTGTCTCTTCATTTCCCTCTTTCTCTCCTCTCCTTTTTCACTACCTACTTCTCTATTTATGCTATGCTGTGCTGCACCCCCTTCCCCTCTTTGCCATTTCCCCTCTTCCGTTCTGTCTGTGTGCTGCATATGTGTGCAATATTTCTTTCTTTCTCTTTCACTCTCTTTCTCTTTCCTTCTCTCTTTCTCTCTTTTGCTAGTTTTTATGTTCACACCCTCATTATCCTCACATTTTCTACCTCAAATCCCAGCAGCTGAACACCCAGGTAGCGGAACATGGGCACGTTATGTACAATGTGGACAGCGCCCAAGTCCTCCCTGCTCCTGTCGACTTGAAACCAGGTCAGGCCTCTCCTCAAAGTCTTCCAGCCTTCTGGCTTTGTACCTAACTCATATTGGTCTAGAATGCCCATTCTTAATCACGTTCCTCAGCACCCACCATTATTGGCCCTACATGAGTTGGATCAGATGTGTTGGGTAGAGCATACATGAAACTGTGCAGGTTGGTGGGACACTAGGAGCAGGATTAAAAAGCAAGGGTTTAGAGCAGTGGTCACCAACCCTGCTCCTGGATCTACCTCCCTACAGGTGTCACTGTTCAACTTCCAGTCAAAATGGCTATTGGTAGAACCTATTTATTTTTAGCAATATACTGTAAGAAAAGTAATATAGTATGATTTTTGACAGAACTTTAGGAAAACTGTCCTAGTGTAAAAAACATGCCATCATATGCATAAGTTTACAAATCCTAACATTAGCAACACACGCTTATACTGCTTGTTTACGTTGAATTGAGTCTAATGGCTTGAGAATCCGACACTGCGATCTAGCGGCCGGGCTGAAACGATGCAAAATGTACCGCTGGACAAATCTTGGCATATATCAAAAATTAGTACCAAAACATATTATACTTAGGTGTAAATATTTTGCACCCCTCACTCTGGCTCGTGAATAAAGCGTCAGTTATTTTTATTAGTTGCAGGGATATTTCTCCACACTTCCAAAGGTTGGTTTCTAGAAGTCGGTTTGCACTTTCTGCTTCTCATGAACCAAGTAATCCCAAACACAAAGTTAAGTTCTGGACTCTGGGGTGGTCAGTCCATTGTTTTGTGAACACAGGCAGCTTTTCTGGTTATTTTGGCAGTTTTCTTATTTATTGCCCATTGTCTTTTTGCCTTTTTAGTCTCATACTCTTCATCATCCTCTAACAGTGGAATAATTGACAAACAGCTTAAGTGTCGAGCTTGATTTTCTCCTATCTCTCAAAAATGAAAGTTGATAGTTTTGTGATGTACAGGTCTTTTTTGTTATTTAAATTCTGAACGTTATAAGAAGGAAATGAATACTTTCTCCCAAACGGTGGCTCTCCAGGGTCAGATTTGGATCCCAGTGGTTTGGAGCTAAACTCTGTAGGGTGGTAAATCATCAGGAAGAGGTTTGGTAACTATGATCTAGAACTGGAGCAGATGCTCCACAAGCGTGACCATTTCCTTGTAGAACCACAGTTGAATGGATGGCTGTTTTTGTGATTGATTGATTTATTTTTTTCCTCTTTCATAATTCACCTATTCCAACACCTCTTCTGTAGATGACAAGCCAAAGCTTGAGGGTGCAATGCTGAAGTCTTCATCACCAGGACTACGACCTGGGGAACCTCCTGCAACGAGGCGAGAGCCCAGCAGCCCTGCCCCAACCCCTGCAGCCCCTGTTCCAGTCCTGGCTTCTGCCTCTGCCCCAGTCACTGCACCTGCTCCTCCCCAAGACCTGCATCTCTCTGAGAAATCCGAGCTTCCTCTCTCAGGCCCAGAACTGGCCCCCAGTGTAGCTCCAGCCTCATCTCCAGCCCCCAGCCCCTCCAAGCCAACTGCCTCAGTAGTGGAGGCAGCAGAGCCCCTAGCCCCTTCACCGGAGCCTCTCCCTGTGCGGACCATCACACCAGAGCCAGAGAAACTGGAGCCTGAGCGAGCCCCTTCCGAGCTGACTGCCTCTTCACTTCAGACCGTTAAGGCTGTCAATGGGCTGGTCGAAACGGATACCACACCTCCCAGTGATGATTCAGACTCTCAACCTTCTAAGCCTAGTCAGATTGCCCAACTGCAGCCGGTTCAGCCCAGCCTTCCCCGGCCCCAGCCAGTCACCTCAGAGCCCAACCCTGTCGCACCTGCCATGAAGACCCACTGCATGGAGGTGAAGGCTGAAAGTCCTGCGGCTGGAGAAGTAGCCACTTCCAGCATTGTGACCCCCTCCCTGCCTGCCACCACTGCTTCTGCTGCTGTTTGTACTACGCCTGTACCTGCTCCTCCACCAAGCCTCACTCTTTCAGGCCAGACACCTGCAGAGATGAGGCTAGCCAGGAGAGCCTCAACTGGGCCAGAGCCGAGAGAGCCTGGGAAAGAGCCAGAAGTCTCAGTAGAGGAGAAAGTGGAGCCCACATTACAGCCCAACCTTAGGCAAAGCTCCAGTCAAGGTAAATGCCAGATGCATGATATGTTATCTGCGTTTCCCTACCATAAAATAGGCCGGGCAGCTGGCCTGGCTATATTTTTGTGTACCACATGACTTGGATAAGATATAGACATTAGCATTTAACGGACAGGCCAATGTTAGCTTTTTATGGAATATGCACTCCTTTTTTGACCAAGGTAAAATTCTTGATTTTGCAGCTTTTTTGTTATTGTAGCAGTATAATATAGCAGTGTATGGCAGAGTCAAGCTGGTCATCAGTTAGTCACAGTAGTTTCAAAAATATAATTTTGTGATTCAGGAAACAAAGTATTTTTTTTTCTGCAAACTGTTATAGAGTTGGGCGGTTTGACACCCAGTAATATGTCAAATTTCTATTTCACGCCTAATGAATAAATAAACACATTCCACTTGTTTATACTTTAGAGGGCTCACTGATAACCTTTTTTGACCAAAAAATCCTGGGTTCTTATACTGGTTCTGTTCAGACTTCTTAGAAGCTTGGTTCTGTTTAAGGAAATGTTTCTGTGTTTGCACCAGTTTATATTGGAATCAAGGAATGTCCAAGGATACGTCATCAACATCAACAGAGGGCGCTGCACAGCGGTAGTAAACAGTAGATGGCGGAGATGGCGGAGCGTATTAGGTGTGCGAACCGGAACGGAACCCGTTCCACGTTGGTGGAAAAGGGCTATGAGTGGTGCTGTTGGGAGCTTAATAATAGGTTGCGCTAACGGCAGTAAAGGAGGGGAATTCAGAGCCAGAAATAGCTCAGAAAAACTAAACATGATAGCAGCTCAGCCACAGCAAAGTATTACGCCTGTGAGGACCACACGTTCTCTGCACACATTTAATTCCAACACCAGTCACCCGGCTTTGCGCTGTTTCCTCTGAACTTGCGTCATTTTAGAATCAACGAGCTATAACCAAGTCTGTGCTGTGGTGTGGCACATTTGGCCCGCTAAGCAAACTCTCAATCTCAAAACTCTAAACGTGTGTGAAAGCAATTTTCAGAATCCAACCTGTTCTGAGATGGGTAGGAAGATTCTGCTCTCAGAACATTAAGGTAGCCTTGGATAAGTCTACAGATCCAAGCTCCACAGACCAGGTTTAATTTCCTTCAATTGCCTTCAATGATTGGTTGACTTCTCAGATTTTTATCTGTTTATTTCTTTAAATAATCTGCCCCACCCACTTGCCTCAGTAATACCATATACCATGATAATTTTTGGAGGTGTTAAAAAGTGGATACGTTGAAATATTGGGTTTGAGTGTTTTAATAGAGGTATGATGACATCAAACTCAGTCATGTTGTTTTTGTTTGTCATTTTAGCAGTGAGTAAAACCAGCAGGAGGCCTTCCTTCTGGATGTTTGCAGATATAAGAAGCAAGTTCCTATAGTGTTCTTTAAACCCGAATAATCAAAAGCAGATCTGTTTGGACTGCAGACTTGATGCTCCAGACAATATTAAGAATTTGTTTAAGGAACTATTACTACCATTCTTATACATTTTTTTAGATATATATTTACTTTTGACACAACATATGAAGTTTGTTTATTGCTTGTGTATCATGTATACTGTGTAGATTGTATATTGTACAGTGTCTGTATTTATTGTGTGTATGTGGAGTTATTGTGTATATTGTGGACCATCAGTAAGTTATGTGTATGTTGGTACAACACTGGAGAGAACTGTCAAAACCTAATTCCTTATTTGTGTCAACATGCTTGGCCAATAAACCTGATTCTGATTCTGAACCTGAAATGAAAAGCATTCAGTCACACAAACAACTTAAACTTAAAATATAAATGTATAAAGAGTGTGAGACTTGTATGCATGTATAGTGTAACTTTGTAATTATACTCTTTTGGGGCCACAATAATTTGATGGCACCATGTACGCACAACAAGTCTAGCTTTGAAGGGTCTGCCACCAACAAATGTAGGGGAAACTCTGGCTATGATAGGAGGTAACAGTGAAGACTGAGCGTTGACCTATTGTGTTGTTGCAGCTATGTCTAGTGTACCAAAGACCTGGAAGAAGCCAAAAGAGGACACTCCTGTGGGGCAAGCCCAGTGTCCTGACAAAGAGGTAAGTTTGAGACATGCTGCTCAGTATATGTTTACATTGGATAAGATGTCTCTCATTATACAGACTGTTTCGCCGTTTCTGTGTTAGGAGAAACAGGAGCCGGCAGTAGAGGCTACAGTGGAGCACTCTATTCCTCTTTCTGTGGGTGTGGAGCGACGGAGCTCGACAGCAGCACCTGTGGAGGAGAATGGGGAGCAGGAGGCAGAACCTCTGAGGAATGGACCAGAATACACCTCTGAAATAGAGAGCACTGACGGAGTCCTCACACCTGCACTCAAAGAGCCTGCTACCAACGCAATACAGAGTGAGACTCACTTCTTCACACTAGCCTCCTTCAGATTTTCTGATTGCCATCTGCCATCTCTTGCTCACTGTCCTTCCTTCACCTGCAGAGCCAGAACTGAAGAATGGGAAGAGGCAGTATAATAGAGACTTTCTGTTGGGCTTCCAGTTCATGCCTGCCTGCGTGCAGAAGCCTGAGGGGCTTCCTCCCATCTCAGATGTGGTACTGGACAAGGTAAGGCTGTTGAACCACAGATGAGCCAGAATGAAACTGTTCTGCAGGGCAAGGGATAACAGTCTTCTGCTTGACTTCCTGCTCTTGCAGATTAACCAAAACAAGCTGCCCCTGCGGCAAGTTGACCCACGGGTCATCTCCAGAGGTCCTGACTTCACCCCAGCCTTTGCAGATTTTGGCAGGGTGATTCCTGGAAGCAGAGGGGCGCCGGTGGGTTTCTTTATTTGCTACTTCTCTTGCACACATAAGTTACAAAGCATCGTTTCAGCTACATTAATGTCACCAATGGTACCAATATTGTCTTTCTCTGTTTGTACAAACCCAATTCCAGAAACAGTTGGGCCAGTAGGTAAAGCGCTGTTAAAGACAGAAAGAAGTGATTTTGACCTGTAAACAAATAAAACTACATCAAAACTACAAAAGTGAATTTGGTTTCCGCCAGCTTCGCAGCTGAATTTTCAGTGGCGTTAAATGGTGCAGCAGTTACATGCCAGTGGCCTAGTATAGCTGGATAGATGGTTGTATAGTAAGTGCTGTCAACTTCAGCCTTGTGATAAAACTGTCCTTATTAGAAAATGTTCCCAGAATTAAAATAATGATTATGATATTCTGATAGCCTGAAACAGTTTCTCATGATCAGCCTCATGATCAGGGTAAGTAGTGATATTAAGCAGAGTTTGAACTGAAAATTGGTAGTTAGCATGGCATAAATCACTAACTGCTAGGCATTTGGAAGTTTGTAACTAATTTTGTATTGTTTAAGGTTGTTACTATTTTCCAAATGTAGGAAGATGATGACAGTATTTTCATGTTTTAAAATTTTGAATCTTTTCACATTTCCGTGTATTGATAAATTTTGAAGGGAAAAAAAAGTATTATTTTTCATGTTTCTTTTGTGTGTGTGTTTTTCCCCCTCCCCCTCAGCTCCTGAATGTAGGCTTGAGACGGCCCCCTCCCCGCAAGATCATCATGAATGTGTCTGTGAATGATGACGTGCAGCTAAAGAAGGCTGAGAATGCCTGGAAGCCTGGCATGAAGAGGGAGGCTGCCGCAGAGGACCCCGACTCCCAGAAAACTCAGGTCAGCAGCTCATCTTATATGTGGCATAGTGGGACAGATGTTTTTTGGACTTTCCACCTGTTGTGATGGGCTTCCAAGCACACAGCACATCACTTATTTCCTTTCTTAAATGTATGCATAAGTTAAGTGGAGTAATTAGTGTTCCTGTTTTTCTCATGTTGTTCCCAGGAGCTTTTCCGGAAGGTCCGCAGTATCCTCAACAAACTGACCCCGCAGATGTTCAGCCAGCTAATGAAGCAGGTGACGGACCTCACCATTGACACAGAAGAGCGCCTCAAAGGTGTCATCGATCTGGTTTTCGAGAAAGCCATCAATGAACCCAGCTTCTCTGTGGCCTATGGCAATATGTGTAGCTGCCTGGCTACGGTGAGTAGCACCTTGTTGTTAAAGTTGTCCATGAAAACCAAACAAGCCGTGGAATTAGTGAGTCAATGAAAACTGAATCTTATCTAGTTTTAATTTAATACAGCTTCTGTTTAGATTCTGTTTAGATTCTGTTTAGATTCTGTTTAGATTTGTTTACATTCTGTTTAGATTTGTTTAGATAGAATTGCAATGTTCTTGTTTTTATTTATTCAGTTTCACCCGGGTCCTCTTCTGTCCTCTTTAGTTAAAAGTGCCCATGGCAGACAAGCCCACCAGCACTGTGAATTTCCGAAAGCTGCTGCTGAATCGCTGTCAGAAGGAGTTTGAGAAGGACAAAATGGATGACGATGTCTTTGAAAAGAAACAGCGAGAGCTGGAAGCAGCTTCATCAGTAAGCACTGTTCCTCTCTGTAGAATTTCACCTCACTTTTCAGTTTACAAGCTACACACATTACAAAAAGGTGCTGAAATTGCAGATGGTGCTACAAGAAGATAAGCTGCTGTCAGCTTTGAACCTGTCTTTCTGTAGTGCAGTTTTTGGGGGGAAAAAAATAGAGAGCAGATTCTGTTGCTGATTGCTTTTTAGTTAACCGATTATGTGGAGTGTGTACACACCCAGACTAGGTTAGGTTTACTGAAGTGACTCCCATGATGGTCTTTAATTCAGGCCAGTGAGCGGGAGAGGCTGCAGGAGGAGTTGGAGGAGGCGAAGGACAAGGCCCGCAGGAGATCCATCGGAAACATCAAGTTCATCGGGGAGTTGTTTAAGCTGCGTATGCTGACAGAAGCCATTATGCATGACTGTGTGGTGAAGCTACTGAAAAACCATGACGAGGAGAGTCTTGAGTGCCTGTGCAGACTCCTCACTACAATTGGGAAGGACCTGGACTTTGAGAAAGCCAAGGTGAGCAGGCGATAACTTTGAAGATATGATCTTGCTAAACGTAGTTTGATGGTGATTTTTGGTTAAGTCTGGAACAGTTCATAGTTGGCCTTTGACTCTTTGCTCTTGGCCTTTGCTCTTGCAAATGAGGCAGGCCTAAACACCGAGAAATTAGCATGGTCTCCATCTTCTGCTGTTGGATTCAGTGGTGCCAAGTGTAACTAATGACAGTGCACCTAACCACAAAGCCCTAGCAAACATATGACTGCGTTTCAAAATTTAGCAGTCTGCTTAGCAACAAAATTCTCAGGAGACCCGTAAACATTTTCTGCTGACCATGACTCACAAGGAGTTCAGCGGAGAACATGGCTTTGCTGCGACTTCAGTGGTGCCAAAATACAAACATCAAGGTCTAAAGTTTGTCAGCAGAGTGGTTGTGCAAGGGACTTTGCTCTAACGTTGCAGTTGTGTGGAAAGTTGTCATGCTTTTTCCTCTCGCTTTCAGCCTCGAATGGATCAGTACTTCAACCAGATGGAAAAGATAGTGAAGGAGAGGAAGACTTCATCACGCATTCGTTTCATGCTCCAGGATGTCATCGACCTTCGACTGGTTAGAGACTATATCTGTGTCTGTGCATCTGTGTTCTTGTGTTTGCTGTTAGTGCAGAAAACCTGCAAGGAAGCAATATTTTCCTGCAGTATGTATACTCAGTGCTGTACTCGGAAGTGACTCAATCAAGTCAGTATCTAGCCAGTTATGTGGTGTGTGTTTGTGTGTGTTTGTGTTTGTGTTTGTGTGTGTGTGTGTGTGTGTGTGTGTGTGTGTGTGTTTTCTAACAACCAAAGATAATCCCAGATAATTCCCAGAAGCGCTTCAGGCTGATTTGGAGGCTCATACAGTCAAATAGGAGGCTCATACAGTTAACATAAATTAACACATCCTCTACAGACAAACTTACATTTTCATATTTTAGCCAACAATTTCTGTTTATTTGCTGATTTTAAGGATTTGGAAAAAAATACAAGCCCTCAGACTGGTTTCTCACAATTATCTCATTTGTTCTATTCTGGCCCTGGAGAGAGATTTTGTTCTAGATTTAAAAAGCAGTGCATTTTGTTGTACTCAGTTCTGTTTACTCTGTTTCAGCATAATTGGGTATCGCGCAGAGCAGACCTGGGCCCCAAGACCATTGAACAGATCCACAAAGAGGCCAAAATCGAGGAGCAGGAAGAGCAGAGGAAGGTCCACCAGCAGCTGCTGTCGAAGGACAAGAGGAGACCAGGTCAGAGAGAACACCACTATAGGCTAATCCTTTTCAGCTTATTCTATCTCTCTCTTTCTCTCTCTCTTTCACTTTCTCTTTCTCTCCCCCTCTCATGTTCTTGCACACTTGCTCTCTCAGGCTTATGGTGTCTGGCAGCACATGTTCAAAGACATAGTTCTCTATCTTTCAGTCTCTCTGTATTTATTATTTATTTTTCTGTTTATTGTACAGTATTGCAGAGAGAAGAGACCTGGAACACTGTGCCTGTACCTAAGAACAGTAGGACAATAGACCCCAGCAAGATCCCCAAAATCTCCAAGGTACAAGTTGTCCACATTTGTGAGAACACTATTCCCTATCAGGTGCCTGGTTTCTTTAGTGCTAAATAAGCTTGTTAGGTGACGAGTCCTTGATTGAATGTACCTGTTATCCCTGACCCATTTGTTCAAGACATGTAAAGATCTGTAGATACAGTAATTTCCTCAAGATCAACTAAAACATCACCGCCCTAGCCCTACTACTCAGTTCTTTTGTCAACATAGGGCCCACTTGCTCCACCTGCTGGTGATGCTGTTGCATCTGCCTGAATGAAGATAATGGGTTATTTAATATATGTGAGGTAACCACACTGAACGTCCGCTGTGTGTTTGTGTGTCTGTAGTCAACAATAGATGAAAAGATTCAGCTGGGGCCCCGAGCACAGCTCAACTGGATGAAGGGCAGCAGTGGAGGAGCTGGAGCTAAGGCCAGTGAATCGGGTAGGACAGCTGAAGGTTTATTACAGTGGTCTGTGCCATGCTTGTTTTTGCTAGAAATGTATCAAACTGTAACGTTTTTCTTTGTTTTGCAGACGTCCTGCGCCCAAGTGCCAGTCTGAACCGTTATTCACCCCTGCAGCCCTCAGCCCCAGTGGCAGCGCCCACTTCCTCTGCTGCGTCAGACTTTGAATCGAAGAGAGGCCTGGGCAGGTACTGCACAGCACTGGCTTTGTGGCTTCATTTCTGTCATAGGCTTCTCTCAAAACTCTCTTTCTCTTTTAGGCGAGTTTCAGACTGCAGGTAAAAATGGCCCGAATCCGATTTACTGCCCAAATACGACTTTGTGGTTTGGTTCTTTTTAGTGTGTCCTACAGTGCTATGAATTTATCCCTCACCCAGTTTCCTCTATTTTTGCTATTTTGTCCCATTTAATTGTTTCATCCAGTTAATTTTAATTTTAAAATTGTGCTGATTTCATATGGTCATTCAGTTTTTTGAAGAAGATAAAGATTTATTCAAAACTTAGATCACCATGTAAAACGTAATTGACCCGTAAACCTAATAACTGGTTGTGCCACCTTTTGCAGTAACAACTGAAATCATGTTTGGGATAACTAGCAGAATTCATGGTTCCATCAGTTATCACAAGTCATCCAGGCCTTGCCGAAGCAAAGCAGCCCCAGCACCATCACACTGCCACACAGACTACCAGCACCTTGTTTGACTGTCGGTATGGTGTTCTTAGGTTGGAATGCAGTATTGGCTTTATGCCAAAGGTAACGGGACCCATATTTTCCAAACAGTTTCACCTTTGACTCATCAGACTATTACAGTCTTGGGGGCCATCTCGGTGTTTTTGTACTTTGACCATAACTGAGGCAAGTGTGGCCTGCAGTTTTTTTAGATGTTCGTCTGAGGGCTTTAGTGACCGCCTGGATCGCCAGTGTGCACTTCAAGAAATTTTGCTTGGCCGGCCACTCCTGGGAACATTGACCACTGTCCCAAGAGCCCCCAGAGTCCCAGAGGCATAGCAAAGGCTTTGTAACACTTTCCACCCTGGTAGATTTCAGTGACCTTTTTTTTCGCATCTGTGTTTGAATCTCTTTAGAACGTGTGACAGATATGCAAACTGCATAAATTAGAAAGGGGGCAAATACTTTTTTACAGCACGGGATATCTGACATTAGCTGGAAGAGATCATACTGAATGGACTTGCATACACAAAACAGTGCCGGTTCACCTGGCATGCTCATCCAACAAACACAGCTGTTGACTATATTTCCTCAAGACTATTCAACTTTACATTACAGTGAACTTGTAATATTTGTAAACTTCTACTCGGAGGAGAAACAGCAGATACCAAAATTTAGTGTATCGGCTATGCCTCAGATTATGGTATTACAAATGAAAGTGGCCCAAATCTGAATTTGAATCTGAAACGCTCCGATCCAAATTCAAATTTTGACCCCTTTTGCCTGCAGTCTGAATGTATCTTCGGTTGTTCAGTGATTACTGTGAATTATTTAATAACTACTATGAAAGTAAAATGCGAGTTATGCTATAATGACAGAATGAAGAAGCCTGCATACAGGTCTCCTAACAGTTAAAGGGGTTAAAGATCAGTAAAGCATTCTTGATGTGCTTATGGTGTGTTTCTCAGTCGTGGGAGCTCAGGACGGGAACGCAACGATAAGCCGCTGAGTACGGGTCCCTCACGGCCAGGGCCTCCCTCTGTGGGTGGAGCTGGTAAGGAGGCCTCTGAGGAGCCTCCCCAGGAGGAGGTACACAAGGAGACACATGTCCCCGACACGCCTAAACTGCTGCCCAGCACAGCCAGCAGGAGCAAACTGGAGCGCAGCCAATCCAGGGAATCTGGTGAGTCACAGATTTTACACACACGCCAACTTTTTGCTTTCAGCCGAGCAGCTGCTGTCCTTGTGTTGTGGAACTGAGAACTGGTCACTAAGCGCCCTGTGGGAGTGTAAATCTCAATCACAGTGATTCAGTTCAGTTGCAGTTTTTCAGGAAATGTTTTAGGAAATGTAAAATGTCACTTTGACTCAGTTTGTTTTATTATCAGTTTTAGAACTACATGGCCGCAGTTGAATCTCCAGCTTCCAGTGAATGCATTCTACACATCTAATGCCCTGGAACGTGTGCAAGTTAATAGGAGCATGAAAGGATGATCAGTGAGAGAACTTAGGGCATCCTTTTTCAAATGGTGATGCCAGAGAACTACAAAAAATATATATTAACATGCAAAAGCTTCCTAAATGTAGTCAAGATATCTTAATTTTTTGTGCGTTCAGGGTTGTTGTAAAATATTCTAAGAAAATTCAACCTAGTAAAACTTTTTTTATTTATTTATTTTTTGCATTTAATTATAGGTCATTTATAGGTCATGTGCCTTGTGTCATTGCCAGATAGTTTGTATAATTTAGATAATTTGGAGCATTTAAACCGATGATTTTACTTGTTTTTAAGAACAAAGCTAAAATGATCTGCCAACAGTATAAACCACGATCACTAGATTAAAACAAACAAGTGAAACATTAAAATAGGTTGCTTAGTATTAAAATGTGCTTAAACAGTTCCATAATGAGACATGTTAGATATAGTGACTGGATGTTTCCATTTGCTAAGATAGCTTATGTTGTTTTGCAGTGTGTTGGTCTCATGAGAATCGAGGCAGAACAAAACATCAGGGTACTCTTGTATCATACGCAACTGACAGTTCATGAGTGTCAGTTATTAATGCACTGAAACCAAAACCTACGTTTTAGGACGCACAGGGCCAGAAACTGATGAACCAAATAATAACAACGCCTGAAATAAAAATACCAGAATGATTAAAGTATATAGGCGTGAATTCCATTGTTTTGTTGTTGTGGTTTGCACGAGCCCTTTTTTTCTTTCTTCAAAAACCGTGGCTACAGATGGCACCAGGACTTTCCTTTCTGCCTCTGTTGTTTTGCTGTTTTTTTGCATATAGTGCGGTTTTTGTTTTTGCCTTAAATGGCAGAGCATGCCCAGCCTGAATTGTGATCACAGTTCTGTTTTGTTTGCTTCATGTCTCCTGTTTGACAGTAAAACTTGAAGCAGCGTCAGGTCCTGCCACAGACAAGCCTGCGTTATCTGAGGAGGAGATGGAGAAAAAGTCCAAGTCCATCATCGATGAGTTTTTGCACATTAATGATTACAAGGTATGCAGTGCCATTTTCCTCAGCATTTAATTCATTTTGATTGAGAAGCTGAGCTGGTGTTCATGTAAGCGTGAGCTAAACCTGCGCCGCAGGTAACATTTCTGTAAAATACCATTGCCAAAAAAAAAAAAAAAATTTCATTCTCTTTGGGTGTGTGTCTGCCTGTGCAGGAGGCCGTGCAGTGTGTGGAGGAGCTGGAACAGGCCTCAATGCTGTACGTGTTTGTACGGGTGGGTGTGGAGTCCACACTAGAGAGGAGCCAGATCACGCGAGACCACATGGGCCAGCTGTTCCATCAGTTGCTCCAGACTGGAAGCCTCTCCAAACCTCAGTTCTTTAAAGGGTGAGAGTGCAGTGCTCTCCGTCCAGCTCCTTCTAACAGCTGTTATAACTACTGTCTGCGTCATGACAGCTTTCCAGCATATATGTATGTTCATGAAGGAGATATGTTGTTACTCATGTGTTTGTTTTTAAACTGGTCTGTAAATTCAGGAGAATCTGACTCATTAGCTTTCACTGCTGACTGCAGTGCTTCTAGCTGGCACACAGTATTAGAGCACCATTAGCCTCATCAGACCAAAACAACACGTTTTCCTAACAAAACTTCCTGTTCTGTTCTCCCACTTTCTTTACACAGGTTCTCGGAAACCCTTGAATTAGCAGATGATATGGCCATTGACATTCCCCATATATGGCTGTACTTAGCGGAGCTGGTTAATCCCGTGCTCCGGGAAGGAGGAATCTCTATGAGAGAATTATTTAGGTATGGCGTTTGTTTGGATCTCGGCAAACATTGTCGTGGGGTGGATTAATCAGTTTATAAATGATATCTGCACGTGTTTTACGGGATGACGACAAAAGTTTCCTTTGTTTTGGTCTTGCAGTGAATTTAGCAAACCATTACTCCCTGTGGGAAGAGCTGGGATATTATTTTCTGAAATATTGCACCTTCTATGCAAACAAATGGTAAGCCAGATAATTACAATCCAACATCTGACATAGCTGGTTATGATTATGATTGCTAGAGCCCTTTTTCTCATGTTTGGTCATGTTTATCAGATATTGTCCAGTCACTGTCACTGGTAGGATATAAGGTGAACAGTTGTGTACTCTGAGGACACGGTAGCAAATGCTCTGGGCTTCTTTGTGTTACAGAGCCATAGGAAAGTGGGGGCCTTATGGAGGGACTCTGGGTTAAGCTGGGCTGATTTCCTCCCTGAAACGGAGGATGTGCACAGCTTCATCGCCGAGCAGGTGAGCACATGAACGCAGACTGTGGATATGTACACCTCTGTCCAGCACCGTGTAGGCTGCATGAACCTATCGATACAATATGTATCATGTATTGTGATATACTCTGATCCTGTAAGCAAAGTCATATATATTGCAAATTTGGATCAAATTTTAGGAAAAGCAAATCAAAGTATAAAAACATAACACAGTTTGAATAAGTTCACTAAAGCTAACGTTAGTGGGTCACTATTACGCTGCTTGTTTATGCTGGACTTGGAGTCATATGTCTAAAGCTTACACTGCACCTATCAGGGGTTTACACACAACACAAAATGAACCACTGTCTGCCACAAATCTTAAGAGATGAAGTACTAATTAAAATCAATACTGTGTTTTTCAGTACAGTATTACCAAAAGTAATATTGCGATACTGAAGTGTATCAGTAATTTCTTACACCCGTAGTACTGTACAAACGTCTTCGGCGCATAAGCACATTGCTTAAAGCTAATAATTGCTTAGATATCATGTGAACTAGTTTAAAGATTAAAGTTTGGTACCAGATTTCTTCATCTTAATTAATTTAACATTATACAGTATTGATTAGACCAACCAGATGCTGCTGCTGATTACTATATACACACTGACAAACACAAATTCCCTACATATTTTATGTGTATTTGTTGCGATATCAGTGATATGTTTCAGCAAATAAGTGCTTACTGCCCACATAAACAGCTTTTTCATTTTCACAGATGCCTAATTTTTTGCACACTACTGTATACCTCTAAACTATGTACCTAAAAAGAGGAGATACATGTAAAGTATGGAGGGTGACACCAAAACCGAGGTTTGAGCCTGTTGAGTTCTGTCAGTGTTTAGTCTCAAGGCGAACCATTTAAATAGAATAACTCCATAAAACAGATGAAACTACTAAAGTCATGATGATAAGTAAAACACTCGTTTCTGCCCATAAATTTCAGTTATTCCATAACGCTATTAGGTTGCCACCCACAGGTGATGATGCGGAGCGCATTAATAAATGTACAAATTGTGGTTAGTCATGAAAGTGCAAAGATATTTCTGTTTTAATGGTGATTTTTGAGGAGTATTATTAAGATACTGCATATTCAAAACCTGTAAAATGCTGCTCAGACAAGGTACTACTGATTAGCATGCATGAAGTTGTGTTACTGGTCTAATTTTGTGCTAGCCAGTTTCAACATTTCACTTCCATTTTTAACCTCCACCAGAAACTAGACTTCACTCTTTCTGATTGCTCAAGTCCGGCTGACACGGTCTCTAAGAGAACGCTCTCGCCCGAGGAACTGAACAAGCAACTTGAAAAGCTTCTCCTGGAAGACATGGCTAGCGATGAACAAATCTTCGACTGGGTAGAGGTAAGTAATCTCACCTCAGATTGTGATGCTAAACTTGATCCAGTGGGATGTTTGCATTCATTCGGGATCTCTCCATGACAGGCAAACCTAGATGAATCAGAAATGAGTTCACCTCCCTTCCTCAGAGCTCTGATGACAGCTGTGTGCAAAGCAGCAGTGAAATGTAAGTGTTAGTCTGCCTGGTGTGAAAAGGTAGCACAGTGAGATCTTTTTTTTTTCACAGAGATCTTTTCTGTTTGTTCTCTCTGTCTAAATGGACCTGCTCTTTTTCTATGTGTATGTTTCTATGGAACTGTGCAGCGGAGAGCTCCTCTTGTAGAGTGGACACAACCATTATTCAGAAGCGATTGCCTGTATTACACAAGTACCTTAACTCGGACACGGAGAGACAGTTGCAAGCACTTTATGCACTTCAAGCATTGATAGTTAAACTGGACCAGCCTCCCAGTGAGTACAACCCATGCTTTCTAATGCACATCGAGTCTGCAATTCGGCTGTACTGAAAACTGTGAAAGCTACTGCACGTTTCTTTATGCTTTTGTTGCTCTTCTCAGACTTGCTCCGGATGTTCTTTGACTGTTTATATGACGAAGACGTGATATCGGAGGACGCGTTCTACAAGTGGGAGTCTAGCAAAGACCCTGCCGAGCAGCAAGGCAAGGGCGTGGCCCTCAAGTCTGTGACAGCCTTCTTCACCTGGCTACGGGAGGCTGAGGAGGAGTCCGAGGACAATTGATGAGAGGGAAAAACGGACACATTTGCCAACATGTGCTGAAAAGACGATAGACGCTGACACAATTAACTGCATCTTCTAAAACGAAACGTAATACAAGCAAACCTTATGCACCAATGGGAAGAATGGAGTGCGGCAGCGTGAATGGTACGGTTCACTGACATGCAGCGACATGATGACCTAAAATTGCTGGAGCACTAAAAAGAATACATGTATTATTTATAGTAATATTTCATTTATGTTTTTAATTTTCTTTTTTGTTACTTTTTAAGAGAAAAGACTTAATACAATTATGTGCTACAAAGAAACAAAACTTTGGAAAGTTCAGAAGTTCAGACTCTAATTTATGGGTTTCTTTTTTTTTCCTTTTTTTTTTTTTAAGAACTGCAAACAAAAGTGTATTTAACATTTTGCAGATGGTCAAAACAAGAGGCATTGGTGGATATAGAAATAAATAAATAAATAATGTTAATAATACTATTAATATAATAATGGTAACAGAGCCTCCCTGACTTTCAGATTGTTCGGTTAAGGACAAATGTTTGACGGGGGGTTAACACAGTCAGGGTTCTATAGAGGATTGACGTAGTTGTACGTCAGATGTTCAAGGTTATTGTTTTAATAACCATACCAATTTTCCTTCTGCTTTAGCTTGCTCTATGTGGAAACATATAATCCAGCAGAACTATGCATTCAGGAGACTGCTGAGATTATGGTCAAAACAAGAACTTTGAATGGAATTAAATGAGCAAATGGCAACTTGTACAAAAACACTAAAGAGATGTTGCTGAACCTAAAGTGCTTGTAATTCTTCATACTGATAGAGCAAATTTAAAGCTTGTAAATAAATTAAAAACAAAAATGATACATGGAAAAAAAAATACTAATCACAGTGACTTGTCACCATTTCTACGACTGTAGGATTTGTACTGCCGGAGTCTGATCACAGTTGTCTCCCAGACTAATTTTACATACTGCAGTGGGAATTCTGAATTTAAGGAGTTTACCTTTTCTGTGCACATGTTAATGACTACCATGTACACCAGCCCCTTTATCTGGGGGTTTCACACCGCGCAGAAACTGTATCATCTAGAGTAGGGCTGTCCAATGTTTGCCCCCCAGACCTGTGAAGACATTTCATTTAGCCACCAAAAACAGTAACACCCCTCAATTAGTGAGCGAACGTTATACACTAGGAGTCTAGTGTCATGTTATAAAATACATTTCAGAAATGCAGTTTAAAACCCACCTTTATTTATCCGTCTTGTCTTTTTGGCCCTCAGTCCACTGCACACACGCCTATTGAACTCCCTTCACAATGTTGAGGTTTGGGCAACCCTGCCCTAGACGGTCTGTGCAAGAAAACTTCCAAAGATCCAAACAATCATGATGTTCACAAGATTTTATTTGTTCTAAATACAAAAAAAAAAAAGACATCAGAGATTTTCTCTCAATAAATAGACATTTGTTCAACTGCTGAAAGTAAATTAATAATAATGAAATACGTTTATGGCAAAATTACTAAGAATTTAAGTTCCTGTCAGGATTTTTTGGATGAACTTGGGAGGGTGAGCAAAATGCAGAGAATTACAAATATCAAAGATGGTCTCTGATCATCTGATCAGTTTGAAGCACACAGACTTTGAGCTCATTTTGAATGGTACGGGCTCTAATACTACCGTTGCCACTTTGAGTAAAAACGGTTATTGTTTGAATTCTGAAACATTCCTCCATTGTTTTAAATGGATATGCGTATTAATGGGAATTCTACATCATCTTTGGGATATATAGGAAAATGTTAGGCACGTACTGAATGTAATCACATTGCAGATGCACACCGTCCCTTGTGTATTTCATAATCGGGCTCCTGTGAAGAGGACAGTATCTAGGCGATGAACCCAAGCAGCTGTAGATCTGTATCACAACATCGGACACATTTAATGCAAGGCTAAAGTTCCATTTTCATAAAAAATAGAACTTGATGCACTGAAATGACAAACACCTGACCTACAAATCCTGACAAAAAGACAGTGAAATGCAAAATAATTCCAGATCCAAAACGAAAGAAATTGTAAACCTGTTGCAGTTTTATTAACTTTTCCTGGTATGAAAATCAGAACCATTTGTGGCCATAATTTAGCTGTGTAGCTACTTGTGCTTGTATTTTATCCAAGCAGTTTTAAGCTGATTGTTCGTTCATGGAGCCAGGGGACAGCTAACCAGACTCAAGGTTATTTCCATCCTCATGCCAGTAAGCAGAAAACTAGCCAAGTCTCTTGGATCTTTTGATGAGTGACCCAGATCTTCTGGATTCATAGCCTTTATGGGAAAATCAGTGCAGTTTGCGTATTTCCAGTCCATTCCAGGTGTGCTACGGCCCATAGGAGAAGCTATGAGTCTTTGAGCATACTGATGCGTGCAAAGATTTTAAGTGCCGGCCCAAGTTTGATGTTCATGGTGCTCATGAGATGATCTTCTTTCAGTAGCAGCAAGGCCTGGCCATCGATCTCCTGAGCACGGAATTCCTCAGCTATCTCCTGGCATCCTGAGGGTAGAATGAGAGGTTCTGGGTTGGGTTAAAACAGACTTGACAAACTTATGTTACATATAGCGACATATTGAGGATCAGCAACAACCCATGATGTGTTCTAGAGCTATACGATATGCAATATCAGCCTTTGCATTACTGATATTACACAAGTGTTTAAATATGCAGAGGGGCCTTTTGGGTGTCCAACCTTATCCGTTAAGCACTATTTCGTTAACAAGATCATACCTCGCCACTTTAATCATTTGCAGAATGGTTTAGTGCCTGCTGTGAGCATCCTGACCAACCATTTTAATGGTATATGCTTTACTACCACAGTCGCCACTCCAAAAGGTCTGAGTAATAAAAAGTTACAGTTTGGATTCTGAAAAATTCTTCCATGCTACTGAATGGAAATGAGTATTACAGGAATACTCAGACAGGAAGATGTTAGGCACGTATTGACGGAATGTAATTACTTTAAGATGCGCACCATCCCTTGTGTATTTAATAATCAGCCTGGTGTTAAAGACCACAGTCTCTATGCATTGAACAAAAGCAGTTTGTAGATCTGTCTATCAACATGTGCAGATAAGCCATTAACTCAGCGGTGTCCTGTAATAGGCTGTTTTGTGGATAAGTTGATCATACATTTTCTAACCAGTCACTGAATGGTTAGTGCCTATTATGATTTCCCAGTCAGCCAGACATCTTAACCCCAAAGTCAAGCTAGTTCAATAGGAAAAGTGCTGTGGGGCATTCTGATTGGACAGTCTTCATCTTTAATCTGAAGTTTAACTAACTGAATAATCCTGCTTTGTGGAATAACCCCCCAGGTGTTTCAAGGTAAGACAAGATCCAACAAACACACAACGCAGGCAAGTCTTGCAACACATCACATCAAGAGTTCACTCATGTTTTTGTTGTACTGGAAGGTATATCGCATTATCAATGAGGCAGTAATTTTGCATTCTGTCCATTGCATGCAGCCCTATTGCTGCCTTGAAGTCCCCTTTCAAAACACTGTTTCCTTTGTTAGACTGACAATAGGTTCCATTTAGCAATAGCTCGTCTGAATGAATGTATAAAATATTGCATAATTTATTTCAAATGCAAAATATCACAGCGTAACTTTCCCCCCACTTCATTCAGTCCTAGTATGTTCTTTGGTTTGACAAAGCAAATCTCACAGAGCAACAACCTTCAGTGAATAACCATATGTGCCATAAGTGATACTCCGCAGCATAGAGGTCTCAGTGGTGCCAAGGCCTACCTGGCAGAGAGCAGATGAACTCATAAACGTCCTCCACGTTCCATTTGGCAGGGTCACTGGGCAGGAAGTGCTGTGTGAGGAGAGGCAATTCCCTGCTGTGGCTTTCTCCATGCTCCAGCCCCCTCTCCCTGCGCAGTCTCTGGGCTCCAGAGCTGGCCACAGACAGGGGCGAGGGAGGCTCCTCATAGCTGGACATGTCTGAGCACTGGGTGGATTCTCCGTGACTCATGTGAGAGAGGCGTGGTGAGGACACTGACCCCACTGTGGCTGTGTGAGTGCTGTGATTCTGGGGGAGATCAGAGAAGTGAAGTGTGGTCAGGCTCAGGTAGAGGAAAAAACTGCACTGAGGAAAAAGTCAATTTGTTTTGTTACACCTTACTTGTTTTTTGGCCTCTGAACTAGTACTGTGGTGACTGTTATTGGAGGCTTTCTGCTTCTTGGGGTTCTCAGGAGTGGGTCGTCTTGGAAAAAGACCCATGCGCTTTGTGCATCCAACATTATACCTACAAGTGAAATAACTGCATGAGTTAACATCAAACAACCAAAGTAAATACTCAAAACCACCTACAAAACATTTGGTTATCAGGATTTAATACCTCTTTGCACATACTGTAGAGCAAAACCGCTTTGATCTTTTGAAGTTGTAAGCAAAGTCTACTTTCCCACACAGTTCACAGGAGAGTGTCGGCTCCTCCTCCTGGTTCTTTAACTCTGTTGAAGGGGGGGAGGTTGCAAGAAAGTGTCTAATAGGAGAAAAACTGATTTTGCTCAAGCTTAACTGTCAGTGCTTCTTAACTTTAAACCAGTTAACCTCTGGATACCCAATTGAATACCTAGTGGTTCAGTATCCAGTCGTATATGCCTGCACACACCTTGCTGTGAGAGATCTTCCATCTCAGAGTCTGCTGTATGTGAGTCATGAGCCTTTTTCTCCAGGTCTGAGTAGAACTGCTGCTGTTTCTGCTTCTTGAGGTTCTCAATCAGCAACGATGGCCGTTCCACCTAAAACAAGTCAAGAGATGTTAGACAACCACAGAAGACAGCAAACGACCACTCAATGAGTTAGAACTGCTGTACTAGGGCTCTCAACTTCTGTTGAGACACACGTTAAATGTCCACTAGAGGGAGGTGTGCTTCTATTGATAAAAAGCTTTGGCTAAAAATAGGACTTGTCTGACCCTACACCAACCCCAAACACAACACAAACATGCACAGACCTGCATGCTTTCCAGGCTCCATATTAAAGGAGCCCGGTCAGCATCATGGTCTCAGTCCCGGTATCCAATACCAGGGTTACATGCACAAAATCTGGACTCAGTAAGAATGTGTCGGTGGACACCAATGTGTGGGGGAGCTATGAAGACATAAAAGAGAGAGGCACTCACAGGGAAAGGCTCTGCTCCCTCCTGGATAACGAATCCCTCAATGACATGAGTGAGGATCTGGGGCTTAACAATTGCTTGGGGTGTTTTGCTCTCGCCATTTTGAGGAGTACTGCCGGTCACAGTGGGCGCACTGTTCCCATTGCCCGAGGTCATGGCTGGAGGGAAGCCCACACCTGGTTTAGCATTCACACACCGTGCAGCAGCTGGGCCTGTGGAGGGGACAGCATCCATCAGCAAGGCCATCAACGGGGACATTTCCCCACCGCTCAGATAGCAAAAGTCTTTTCCCAGCGGCACACAGATCAGGCTAGTCCAAATAAAGCCCGGGTGACTTCATGTCTGGCTGCTGAAGTACGTACCAGCTCTAGCACATCATTAACATCTCTGAACAGCTACCACTTCATACCATACCTAATGTCCCAACTACAGCAGGCTGATCTTCGAGTTCTATCACATTCACGAAAATATCCCTCGACTTTATCGACCTCCAGCACCTTCTCGCCGACGCAGGTAACAGTTAGAATACACAGACTTATAAAAACACTATGCTGCTTCTTATTAAGCGAAGTATCCGTAAACTGCGGCGGTCGCGGTGGCTGCAGCGCTTCCTCATTTAGATGTGTTTACGCCACGAGCGCGAGCGCTTCGACTGTAAACAAGGCTGAGATCTCCAACTGCCGAACGAGCCGCTCGCCGTTAGCAAGCAACCGTCTCACCGACCCGTTCCCCGTCAAGCGAGGGAGCGGCAGGAACTTCGGAAGTTTACCCGTTTTACCGTTTGACCCAAGTTATGCCCACAGACTCACGTACCCCGGGGTCCTCACAATAGTCGACAGCGGGCAGAAGAAGAAGAAGCACACGCCTTTGTTCCGCTCGGCGAGTCCTCCGTTCGGGGTCCCTCTCTTCCTCGCACTTTCCAGCGCTAAAGCACAACAAGCAGAGCGGAAAGAGGAAAGCAGAGCGTACTGAAGAAGTACTCCAGAACTCCGCAGCGTCCCGCGGGGCTCCCGTGTTCGCCTGGTACTCGGAAGCAGGCTGAGCCGAAAATAAAAACAAACAAATAGAAAAGAGAGAACTTTTCGGGAGACTCGGGCTCGGCGGAAAGCAAAGCGGTACGTGCGAGCGGCAGCGTGACGCGCGCGCGCGCTCCCTAATCCTCTTTGTACGGGGGAACTGAAAAGGAAACAGCGCGCAGTCGCGAGCGGCGTCCTCGCACTTGGAATTCCATCCAATCGAAACGCGACTTTACATCCGAGCTCCTCTCTGATTGGACGAAGTCACTTCAGAGGCTCCATGATAAATACACAGAGGGCGGGAGGAGGTGTGGAGGGGGGAACACGCACACATTAAAAGGGCGTCTGGTCAGGGTGAATTGTGCTCCTCAGTTTTAACCCCAGTTTATGGCAACAAACTAAAACCCTCGAATATTCTCTAAAGTAAATAAGCCGCAGCCATGTGATCATCACCTTACAACCGCTACAGTCAAAGCCTGTTAAATCCCTGTCCCCAGTTCATCCCACCGAAGCTGTAAGCCACAGTTAACAGTGGAGTCACTCTGAATGCTGTATGTTGTTGTATTTTTATGGGACTTCAGTATGTGGAGCACAGGTAAATAATCAGTAGCTGAATAATCATAGCTATAAGACTGTGACTTAAAACTACAGCCCTATGGACTACCCCTTAGGGGAATTCCATTCCCTAATTCCATAATTCACTGCTAAGCAGTTCACTGAAAAACATATTCACCTCATTTTATTCCAAGACGTCATAAAGGGGAATGTAAACAGAGTCATTCAGAGTGGGTAGACACGACATAGTTAATTGTAGAGAAACAGATTCTGATTGTTTGGCAGTAGTAGTAATATGCCTACACCACAAATATAGCCTTTTATTTACTATGGCTTGTGAGTTATTATATGTCATGTTAATGATGGTAAAATAGTCATAAATTTGGAAAAAAAATACTTCTGAGACTATTTTGCCTTACAACACATTGCATGTTTCCCCTTCAAGACAAATGGATTGAAATGGACTGAAAAAAGGATTATATTACATTTTACGTCAAAACTTTGTCACAAAGCCATCATAAAACAATGGCAATCTCATATAATAACTTTCTGTGAGAGAGATACAAGAGACATTAAAGGAGCAATTTGTAAGATGACACAACCTGTTGAATCCACAGTCTAAACGATAGTGGGCAACACCAGAAAATACCCAGTCCATCCTCCTCCACCTGCGATTCTTATCAGTCTAGAGGAAACGTTGTAAGTTCAGCATTAGACTTCCCCACCTTACTCTCCAAGAGTGTATCCAGTGGTGGAAAGCAACTCCAATGTTAACTCTAGCTTTGCTTCTATTTATTTAACTTCTTGTGGCTGCTGTAGAACGTGGAATCTCGACTCGACTGGCCAGCGGTCATTATATTCCCTAAATGATTTAACTGGGAGCAGAACCTTCAACATGTTTGGCAAGAGGTTAGAATACACTGTTGGGGCAGCAGTGCTACTTTTTCATCCCCTAATATTCGACTGATTCGAATCAACGCAGCAGTGATTCACTTTGTCTCTTATGGTACAAGGTGCTACTGTAATGCAGGACAAAACAGGGCTAGCTGGTTAGCATGCTAAGTTCAGTAGCATCAAATCTTAAATTAGTTCATTTTGGAATGTTTTATTCTGTAAATATCACATATTACTCCTTTAAAGTGTTTAGATGTCCGTAACTATCACCACCACCATTAACAATTCTGACTCTACTAGTTTCTCTAGATTGATCCTTTCACATCAAGTCACTCTGAATGGCTTTAAATTATGTAGACTAAAAATGGTTTAGTTTCCCTAAAAATGGTTTAGTGTCCTAGTTTTGCACTAGAGCCACCAGGCTTATGCAACAGGAGATTTGTCACCAAAAATTGTTTTAGCCACGCCAAACTTCAGGCACCCAACATACCTTGGCTGGTCTACTAGATTCGGGGTCAGACGGTAAATTATATTTTTAAACTACAGGTCTGCTGTGTCAAACACTGGCGCTCTTTAACTGTACACACTGTTGACTGAAAAGGGTTATCAGATAATCCATTATTCACTCTAAGAATAGACCAGAAACAAATGTTTTGATAAAGGGGTCTTGGGTTCCACAAAGAGACAAAGAGAAAGCAAGAGTGACACAGTATATGTATGGAAACTCTACCCAGTAGTAGATATGAAAGGCTACTCAATCCCACACTTAGCAGGTGGGAGTCGAAGTGGCATAGCCTGAGCTCAGTCAGGTAAAGTCACCTTTATGTGATACTGCTTTACCTTTGATAACCCTGGATCTTTCCATTTTAGTATTATTTGTCTTCATTTGGCATTTTGTGGAATACACATTTTGTTTAGTGTGCAAGGTGCACAGTGGTTCTTTAAAATTAAAGCTTTAGCAATGATAAAGCCATATTCTGACAGAATTATATATATATATATATATATATATATATATATATATATATATATATATATATATATATATATATATATACTCATTATCAAAAGAAAAGTTGCACAAATATTTGCACCCAGAAGGAATCAGCCAACAGGAATGAAACTTGGGGGGTGGGTTTGACATTGTGAGACATGCGAATGATATAAGCTTCACGCTCGCCCGCGCAGGTGACATAAGCAAAGACTGTACTTATCGCTGTACCTGTACCATCTTCTCTAAACCTGAACTTTACCCCTTTAGATTTAAATCCTTTCTTTCAATATGAGGCCGTATAGTCCTTACTTACAGAAATATCCAGCGCAATATAAAAATATGACTTATAATACATCCATTAGCAAGAACAAACAGGCCTTAATTGACAAAAATAAAGCAACATATTATAAAGGCATATATCAATCCATCATACAGAGTTAGCTGCTCTGACCCATGACATGATTGACATGATTTATGTTTTCAATGCTTTAATTGAGCTCACAACAAAACCTCTCCAGATTGTGCCCTAAAAAGTACCTGACTGATCCAACAGCCACGATTGCAGACATTTAGCAAGCAGTGAGAAACCGTATGCATATATATACACACACACACACACACTCAGTACCAGTCAAAAGTTTAGATATGGCTTCTTATAGAAGGTTTCCTTATTTTTATGTAGTCACCTTAAAAAAAAACTCAAAATGGAACTTTACAGGAGGATAAAACAACTTTCTTAACTTGCAATGTGGGATGATATAACAAGATGTAATAATTAATTTTGGATGAATTCTATTGGTCTGTCCTTCATAAATATTCACAATATTGAAAGGGTTGCTAGAGCTTTTAAACTGTGCAAAAAAGGAGCTAAAAGTTTTTCATGTGCAACTAAATATATAGTAGAGGTGGCAAAATGGCAAAAATCTAATATTGTGATATCTAATATGTGGCTCATCAGTTGGAACCGTTAAGCGTAAGAGTCTTTAAGATAACCAACAACACAACAACATCCATTTAGTTGGGTGTGTCTAAACTATTGACGGGTATTGACTATGTGTTTTCTAACATATTTGGACATATAGATATTTAATATCAATGTTAACAATACTGTGGGATTCAGGTAATATAACTAATCAATTACAACTGAAGAACAGACTTTTTAATATTTTCTGTAAAATGCAATTCTTAAAAAGTGCAATTTCAGGTGAGGAATAAATTAGGACACCCCCACATTTATTCCCACTGAAAATGGCTAAAATCACACAGGTGTATCACATCAGGTGCATGTGATTAGAAGATCGTTAATCAGCATTTTGAAGGAGACTTGCCTTATTTAAACCTCAGACATTTAGTTTGGTGTACTCATGACTGTTAAAGTGAGAGTGAACACTGTCTGAGCTGTCTGAGGCCTTCAAAAAGAAGATTGTAGCAGCTTATGAGTCTGGTAAGGGATTTAAAAAGATCTCAAAAGAATTTGCAATCAGCCATTCCGCTGTCAAGAAAATAATGTAGTGGAGGACATTCAAAACAAGTGATAACAGGCCCCGGTCTGGCCTTCCAAGCAAGTTCACCCTGAAAGCAGACTGCAAGATGCTGAAAGGAGTCTCCAAAAACCCTAAAATGTCATCACAGGACCTACAGCAGGCTCTTGCTACTGTTGATGTAAAAGTGCATGCCTCAACAATCAGAAAGAGACTGCACAAGTTTAACTTGCATGGGAGCTGTGAAAGGAGGAGACCTTTGCTCTCTAAGAGAAACATAAAGGCCAGACTGAAGTTTGCTCGAGAGAACATAGACAAAGACCAGGACTTCTGAAGCAATGTTCTTTGGACAGATGAGTCTAAAATTGAATTATTTGGACACCAGAACAGAGGACATGTTTGGCGTAAACCAAATACAGCATTCCAGGAAAAGAACCTCATACCAACTGTGAAGCATGGAGGTGGAAGCGTCATGGTTTGGGGATGCTTTGCTCCAGCAGGACCTGGCCAGCTCACCATCATGGAATCCACCATGAATTCTACTGTGTATCAGAGGGTGCTTGGGGAACATGTGAGACCATGAGTAAAAAAAGCTGGACCCTGCAACATGACAATGACCCAAAACATACAAGTAAATCCACCAAGGACTGGCTGAATGCTAAGAAATGGAGAGTCCTGAAATGGAGTCAAAACTCAGGTCTTAATCCCATTGAGATGCTGTGGGCTGACTTGAAATGGGCTGTATTTGCAAAAACATCTCACAGCTGAAGGAATTCTGTGTTGAGGAGTGGGACAAACTCTCCTCAGACTGATGTCGGAGACTGGTAGATAGCTACAAGAAGCGTCTCACTGAAGTTATTTCAGCCAAAGGGGGTAACACTAGCTATTAGGGGGTAGGGTGTCCTTAGAAAATGCATTTTTGTTAATATATTTGGTTTAATGAGTAAAACAAAGTTCATTTGTTTACCTGCAATTTAATCACTTTCTTTTCCAGAGATTAATAAAAGCAAGATTAGACATAGATATGTGAACATTTCTTAATAAGGACCTGAATATTCCATGGGGTGTCCTAATTTTTTCACATGACTGTATGTGTGTGTGTGTGTGTGTGTGTGTGTGTGTGTGTGTGTGGCATATGAGACAACAACCTACTTGTTAATTTATTCATCTTCTCTAAACCTGAACTTCCCCTTTAGATTTAAATCCTTTGTTTCAATATGAGGCCATATAGTCCTTACTTACAGAAATATCCAGCGCAATATAAAAATATGACTTATAATACATCCATTAGCAAGAACAAACAGGCCTTAATTGACAAAAATAAAGCAACATATTATTAAGGCATATATCAATCCATCATACAGAGTTAGCTGCTCTGACCCATGTGTTTCAAAGCCAGCTTGACATGATTTATGGTTTCAATGCTTTAATTGAGCTCACAACAAAACCTCTCCAGACTGTGCCCTAAAAATGCATTTAGTACCCATTGCTTTCATAAAAGAGTAATTGATCATCATTCATAATTGAATGTCTGAGTGGATAGGCCTCAGCCACACCTGCCAGACAGCTAGAATGCGTCCACCTTTATTTCTCTAGCCCACTGGGAATAACAAAGCTGCGCCCCTCGCCTCTAATTATGGCAAAAGCTGTCACATTCTAGCAAGTGCCTGGGCCGGACAATAGACACTGGGGCGTGACAGATCTACTCTTCCGCTTGAGGGGAGAGATAAAGCGGGGATAGCCTTTGTGTTTCGGCTGGCAGGCCTACAGATGGCAGTGACACAGTGGCCAGTGCGCTCCTGGCCATTTAGACAAAGCCTGGCACTCGGACAGAAGTTTGGGCCTGGTGTTTAGGCTAAAATTGGCCTTTAATATGAAATCAAGGCCATTCAGAAATTCTTAAAAATATATGTGACAAAAAAGACAAAGCAATATCACTATCAACAATAATATGAATCACTGAAGTCTCACCAGAGTAATCTCTATTGTTTCTTCATATGGGAAATCTTTTAAAATCACATCTAAACACCTATTTAGAAATGAATCACTAATAGTCACAATCATTAAAGCTCTAAGTGTTCGAACTCACAAATAGATAAAAGGAGTCAGTAACAGAGGAAATGGCAGTACCTTCTGAGTGTCCTGTGTGGCTGTGGTCAGACTGGCATTGTTCTGTCCTGGCTGGCTCTTGTGTGGGTAAGGACAGCAGCTGTTGTTCACCTTGCACAGGGCAGCCTTCCCTGGAGACTGGAGGACCAAGTTTATCCTCAGCATCATCCTGTGTGGCCACGGGAGTCTGAAAACAGGCATCACAGAAGGGCAAGATTAAAGATGGAGGACCAGAACTAAAGGTAGCAGGAAAGATACATGAGAATATCGGATGTAGTTTCGAGAATTTTAAGATTTAAAATAAAACATCTAAAGAGCTTAAATGGAGCAGTGTGTAAACCCTTGTGGTGAGGTTGCATGCTGATTGCTGAAATCCTAATTATTCTTTTAACACTGGTAGTATTTTTGATAAGGGGATTTAAGCTATCAAAACATCCTACCTGGAGTTTTAAGCATGGAGCGACCAATAAATATGCACTATGGTAAAACATTTCGACAAGGATTTTTCTTCCTGCTACGTATTCTAGTCGATGCTATAACATTGCCACTTTATTGTAAAAGGTTGTCGGAACAGTCAGTGTGTGCTTTGTCCATTCTGGTCCAGGGTAGCAACATTGCAGCTCTACATGGTAGCCTCTTTTGGAAGACAACCGGCTCTTATGTAGATAGGAAGGGCTCATTATAAGGTAACAAAAAAAATCCCCCAAACAAACACCATTTTGTACTTGTAATTACACTACACTAACAAAACACATAATTTTGTATACTATATTCTACTTCTGCTAACAGATTTCCCCAGTATTACACACTGCTCTTTTAACACCTCTAAAAGATATCACACAAAAAAGCTATTACGTAAAATTGAGTTAATAATGCCTGAGACGATTTACGATAACTAAAGCATTTTTAAAAATCTATTCATGGTGGAGGGTTACATGTAGGGTGTTGTGAGGCAAAATAGATCTCAAAGAAATCCTTTTGTCTGATTTGCAAGTATTTTACCATTAATAACTTTATGTAGAAACTTGCATGTAGATTCTCTGGTCTGTTAGAATGTAGATAAATTTCACATCACAATTTTTTTTACATGCCTATGATTTAATTAATAATTAGTCGCATTAGCATAAACAATTTCAGTAATAATCAATTATTCTTACTAGTCTATTTTCATGAAATTTGTACCCAGTTTGAAAGGCAGCTGGTATGAGGGAAAAACAAACTGAAAAAGTTATGAGGGTTTGACAGCAAAAACATGTGTCTTATCTTCTCTTACTTGGGCTGATGGTGTCTGAAACTGGAGATTGATGGCTGCTGTCTGCACCAGTTTGGGTTTGGTGGAGTTCAGCAAGGACAGCTGCCCGTTGTGGGCGAGCACCTGAGGAGTCACAGTGGAGTGGAAGACAGTGGCTTGCTGGCAGGGAGGAGATGGTTTGGGCAGCACAGAGATTGCACAATGCTGTGCTGCCAGGGCAGGCTGGATGGCCACGGTCTGTACGGTTTGGGCTTGAGGCTGAAGGCTGGCCTGGATGGAGACCGGCTGTAAAAGCTGAGCTTGGCTTCTCTGAGACAACTGGGACTGCTGCTGGATCACAAACTGCTGCTTGTGTTGCTGCAGTAGTTGGTGGGTCTGGATTTGTGTGTATGCTAAAACAAATAGAGGCATGTGAACAGTCATTAAATGGACGTCATGTTTTCAATTTCAGTTGAACGCTACTGGGGAGTGTCAAAACAAAGTGCAACTGTCACAATATACAGACATAAACAGGTGAACAGGTATAGTTAGCAGACTGTAAAATATTTGACTGGAAACTAAATGACCACAGACACTTGAATATGCAATGTAGACTGAATACATTAGAAACTGACATATTTTGATGTTCAATCCTGGAAGCTAAGTGTGTATAGCTACTAGACTATAACTACTAGATTAGACTACTGTTACTGCCGGTTGTCCTGCTGTACCTCTCAGTAAGTTCCAGCTTGCTGAGAATGCAGCAGGCCGTGTGCTTACACAAAAAGAAACTTTGGGCGTACGCCTCTGGTCTTATTTGGTTTACAATAGCTTCCTGTGAAGACTGCAAGGTCATCTTATGACATTTAAAGCTTTGGCCAAGCTCCAGCATATTACTGATCCACTAAAGCGCTACAGCCCATCCAGACTGGCTCAGCTGAGGAAGGTCTATGATCGCTTGCAGCTCAATTGGTGGAAAATCATTTTGTTATACAGCTCCTGAACTCTGGAGAAGCATTCCAGAGACTATTAGAAATGCAAGCAGTTTTTAAATTCAGATTGTTCAAGTTAGCATATGCCTAGAAGTATTGTGGCTTGTTGTTTCCTGTTTTTTGTAACTGTGCTGTTGTTTCATTTAAACCATTACGTTTCCCCTCTCAGTGGGTAAATCACTTTTGAAACTGAGATTTTGTAACATGTGAAATGTAAAATGAATTGGGTTTTAACTCGAGTCAGCATTAAATGACTGTACTTCCTTCAAACCAAAAGCACCTAGCTGTCGAACTACAAGACCTGATGTTACGCCTACACTCAAAGTTTGGTTTTCTGCTGTTGCTGGTACACGTCTGGCATTGACATAAGTGTGACAAGCAAACCTCAAAGTGCCTCTGAGGTTACTAACCGAGAACATTTTGGATGAAAATCATCGATCCTTCTAGAAGGTGAGGTTTTGTTGTGGAGGTGGTGTTCAAAGAGCCCTAATGTTGCAGCACCAAATACTAGCTAACCAGTTGCAGCAGTTCCTGCTTGAGGTTTTAACAGAAGGCAAAAGGGCAAGGCTGTCTAATGCCATATTACGACTTGTTCTTGGCACTCTGTTTCACTTAAAGCAATCCGTTACAGCAAGAAAAATAAAGCCTTTTGTTGTTTTTCTCAGATGTTAGCATCTGACCAGGCAAGTGAAAATCCTTAGTGTGAACACTGTAAAACCAAGGCTGAGCATTTGGTGCTGTGTTCTAAACCCGATGCCTGTGGGATCCCCTGAGGAGGTGGTTTCATTGTTCTAGCAACTCAGCAGTGCTGGTCATAGGTTAATGGGTTCATTTGGCATAGTTCAGTTCTGGACTCTAACACTTTTAGAACCATACAGCCTATCTCTGGTCATCCACACGTAAAGCATCAGGAGGTTTGATGACTAAATCTGAGAGAACCACATTACCACTTCTGCTCTTCAGTCATGCTCTGCTGGTCTTTGTTGTGGTATATGAATGGAATGTTAACCTTCCCATTTCTGAATAACCTCAAGTGATAAATCTGTGGAGCGTAGTTGTGCCAGAAACCATATTTTAGTGCGGTTTTCAGTTTTCCGTCTTCTTAATGAAAGATTTAATGGATACCTTTGCCATTGAATGAAGTATCTTCTAAAAGAGAAGAAAAAAGCAAGGCAATATTTAGGCACACAAAGCATACTTTTATGTGTGTGTAGGTAAGACTGGGAAAGGTCAGAACACTTGCTATCTCAGCCTCTATAACTCAGTGGTTGTTTGTGCCATTCCTTGTGAACTTTGATATACCATACTCATAATTGTCTGCTATAAATGAAAAGTGCAGAAATGAGCAAGCACTTTTGTTGCAACCTGCCCCAAAACTGGGGACACATTTAAATTTAAAGCTAGAAACAAACAGGTAAACACTGACACTGATTCTATTATTCTATACCAATATACAGACTAATAGATTCACACTGTGGACGTTTGTGTTAGTTTAGGAAAGAAGGTGGTGTCAGATAAAGTTGTACAAAGTCAAATTTTGGAGAGCATTGTTTTACCATGTCTTACCATAAACAGTACTCTACCAAAGTTTTTACCAAATTTAATTTATCTGGTTAGCAAGGTTAGAACATGAATATTAGAATAAACACAAATAATTTTAGTACAATAAGTAATGATTTTACATTGTCACTGTTTCCAAACCTCTTTTCGAGGAAGCCCAGCATTCTTTGTAGTCATCATCCAATGCCTGGTTTGGCTATTTAATTTCATGATGTTAAATGAAACATACTGCTGTAGGAATGGAACAAATCTATGTGATAGCTAGAAGAGCACTGGCAGGAGACACCCGGAACCCAACTTTGTTCTGCTCACTATCTCACACAATAACCACCTTTTCTGAGAATATTTATAGTACCTTTTTCTGTATATGTTTATTTGCATTTATTCTTATGTTATACGGTGCTGAAATAAATGAAAACCTTACTGCTAAGTTAAACTGTATTCAACAATGTGCTCCAGATCCTAAGACTAGAATTAATGTAGAGAAAATGCTGATCAAAGACAATATCAATTGGTGCAGCTGACCTCCATTAAAGCACTTGGAGTGCTGACCAAGCTATAATCGTATTTTTGTTTCATAATAAACGTCACTGTTTCACACAAATTTCCCCTCTCAGCTGCAGTCTTGTCAGTAGCATGGCGGGTATTCATAGTGGTGATGTCAGTACGTAGCTTATTTTGGATTGGTGAAACTGGTGGTTATCATGTTACAACCTTCCACACTCTGCCTTATTTATAACCTGTTTGTTTCTCAGTTGTATGTGTTCAAATACAGCCACCACAGATGAATATATGAATGAAAACCTAGTCTCCATTCTATTTCCAATTTAGTCATTTACACTGGATGTTCTATAGCATTAAACTGAGCACAATGCAACATTACTCTGATACTCCCATTCAACAGTCTGCCAAATTCAAAGCATCCACTGAATATCTCAGATCTGAAGCTTTCTTTTGGCCTGGTGGTCTCTGGTTTAAGTTGCATGCATGTTAATAAATAATTAATTCCTGCTTTTTAGGCCCCCCGTCATGTTAAACGCAGCCCCTGACTGAAAAAAAAGAAATGTCTGTAAGACTTCCTGGCTTTGAGGAAAAAGAGCGGAGGACAGCATTTAATGTTTCTCTGTGAGTTACGCTTCAGGGACGACGGAAACAGTAGCAGTACAAAGAAGGTCAACAATGGTTTCTGTTGGCTTTAAGTATTACCCTTTATTTCTACAGTAAAGTGGAATTATGTGCACATGACAGATATTGTTTTTGACCTCATATTCTGCCATAAAACTTAACTGCTGTTTTAGAGAGAATTCAAGATTCAAATGCTCCCCTGATGAGTAGCACTGGGTGTTACTGATAAGATCCAATATTATAGTATATTATATAAAACAGAGTGCTGTAAAAAAAAGTCAGAGCACATCCTTCACTTACTGATTTTTCACCAAAACATCTAACAACAAGTTATTTATTTCCAAAAGATATTTCGGAGAAGATTAGATATGAGATAATTCACTATCACGAGAAAAGAGAAAGTCAAAGAAAAAACGAACTAAAAAACAAACAAACTTGGGTTCAAGACATGAGGCTTCTAACAACTGTGCAAGACTTGGTAGTCCATCAAAATCGTCCCCATTAGATAAACAGAAAAGCTCAACTCTTACTTCATATCTGAAAAATAAAAATACAAAGGTGTTTCTGACCATCCTTCCACTGTGTGAAGATACCTCAACACAATTGGTCTAAAAAAATGTGTAGCTGTCAGGAAGCCTTTACTGAAAAAAATGAAGCTGCTGGACTGACCACACCAGAGTCCAGATCTCTGCATCACTGACTATGTGAGATTGTGAAAAGCAGAAAATGCAACCAAATTCTAAAAAAGAACTTTGGAGGTGTGGAAAAATATCCCTGGAGATTTGGGGTGGGGGAGGCGAAGAATAAAAAAGAATTATATATTATATAGAGGCTTCTGCACGTTTCAGTTGAATATATGTTTTGTGCTTTTGTCTTCACATTTATTGAGTCATTAAAGAATCAGGTGATATTTCAGTTGGTATTAATGAAGTTAATATCCTCATTTGTATTTCATACTACACCTTGTATAGGTTTTATTCTGTTTTAGTCATTTATTTTCCAAATTACATCAAAGGGGGGGGGGCTTTCGCAGTGTTGCCAATAAATAAATAAATAAATAAATAAATAAATAAATAAAATATATATTTATATACCATTTTTATTTTTCTATGTTGTCTGAGCTCAGCAGCTGCCTTTTACACTGTGTGAAAATGCAATTGTGCACAAATCAGTAGAAATGCTTTTAAAGTGCTCAGAACAAAAGGTCTTTCTCACTTCTCTTTAACTTAATTTAAAGTTTTTGTATATAAGGTTTTGGCCATTTCCTGCTACTTTTTTTTTTCATTGGACCGTGACAAACACTAACCAGACAAAAAAAAAGTTTATTTAATTTTAGGTATTTTCAGACTTGTATTTTTGTCATCTATCAACAGCACTAAACTGATCAACAGTATATCAACTGGCACTACATAAAACAGGAGATTGCAGGGCTTCACCCAACCCCCCTTTACAGGTTCACTGGAGTTGCCCTTAGAACTAGTTGTAGGGAGTCAACAGAGAGAACGTCTGGTCCTGCTTAGGCTTCTTTCCAATCATGGTCCAAATGCTATATTGAGGTCCGTGCTCCTGGCTATGCGCTTTTCAAGTTCTAATGAGTTCCTCATGAAGAAAATATAGGTTGTATGAGAGGCCTTTTCTCTCCGCACACTTCCCTGTAGATTCACAGCGTTAGCCTGAAGAGCCGCCCCCTCTTCTGAAGAGCCGTCCTCTCTAAATGTAGTAAATTTAGCATATATGCCAAGTTACTATAATAACAGATCCCTTTTAGAACTGCTGTGCTGCAGGAAGAAGCTGGCCAGAGCATAGCATTAAGACTGCATTAAGAGTGAAGCCACTGTTATTGTAACGCTAGACTGCAGTTCCTGGTGGTTGACTCGGGCACAAGGATTGAAGCTTCATATAAAGATTGATGTTGTGGCTATTAGGTAACACGTCTGTTTGGGCTCCAGTGGTTCCACTCGTTTCTTATATAGTAGCTTAGCTTTTATTGATTTCCTGAAGCTTTCCGTCAAGTTTCTACGACAGGAAATATGTCAGCCTGATGTGATACTTGCCACCCGATCTGAAACCCTCACCCACAAATAACACGCCAGCACTGCTTGTGGTTCCCATTTGGACCTGTTTGGTGCAGCGTAATGGAGGCCTGGCTTGTCTTGAGGGCGGCTCATTTCTATTAATATGACTGTGATGAATGATGTGTCATGAACATAATGGGCCAGCCAGAGGGATGAAGGAAATAAGAGTGTGAGATATCCAGATATATCCAAGTGTCAAACTTTAGCTCTATTTCTTTTGGCCTCTACTGCTGTCAAGATTTGATTGCCATGTTGGTGAGGTTGCTACATTATTAGGATTGGTGACTATGACCGAGTGTAGCATATTAATATAGTCAGAACAAAACTATATAGTCAAGAACAAAAACCCTTAAGGGGTAACTTTTTATTATGCTTGGATAATTAAATCACATATAACAGAGATTAAAACTGTAACAGAGCTGCATATCATTGTTCACCACTTCTTGTGATTTTTAGTTTTCTGCATAATTTGAGTTTAGCTCCTTTACACTGTGTGCAAATTTCATGGTGATTGGACCAACAGAACAGCTTCAACATTTCTTCTACAGAAATGCCTTTACATGAACTTACACTGAAAGTAAAGAAGGTTTTTGTCTTCTCCTGTAAAGATACCATTTTAGAGACACTAGTTTTTCTTGGGCCACAACGATATCTGAACTGAAATTTAAGGAAACTTTGTAGAAGGTCTTCATTCATAGGATAGTCAAAATGATGCTTTTGTTGTCACATTATGCCTAGAACCTAACTGTTGTTTTAAAGGGGAATTAAGCTCCTGAGACTCCATTGCTTCCTATAAGAGTATCACTGGGCATTACTCAATATTAGGTATATTATATATAACTATAGTGCTGTACAAAGGTACATAGGTGAGTAGCGCTGGGCATCATTACTCAGTATCACATTATTTAATATTATATGTGACACAGTGTTGTGCAAAGGTCCGAGCGCACCCTTCACTCATCTTATTTTCACAGAAAACATTCAAGGACAAGTTATTAATTTGTCAGGAGATATTTCTGAGAACATTAGATGTACAATAATCCACACACATTAGAAAGGAGAAAGCATTTAAAAGCTCCCCACCAGAAGATATCACAAAGTGGTTATGAATATCCTATCTGATGCCTGAGACACTATGCTATGATAGTTTTAGCTTAAAATATATTTTTAAATCGCCAGGTTACTTGCCTAACCTCAATTCTCTGAATCTCTCCCTTCCATGGTCAGTCACACAGGGTGTGTTTCCCATAGTGTTATACCGAATGAATGATGACAGAGAACCATTATTGCTGGAGAGGTACATATCAGGAAAAACACTGCCTAAAAAAACCCCACTATTTTGCCATTATCAATATTACATATACAAACTCAGAACACACGTGGGAGTTCACTGGTGGTTGCGAGTTGTTAATGCGATGCTATGTTTGCATTTTAGATATCACAACCCCTGGTTCTTATCACCAACAGTTTCTCTACAATGAACCAATTCACACTTAGAATGACTTTCTCAATGATTGAATTACAATCAGTAAAATTTGGAATTTGACTCTAATTTTATAGGATACAATTTTTTAAAACTAAGTTAAAAGAATGTATTCTATGTAAAACATTTGTATTTTATGTACAAAGTATTTTGAATTTCCAGTCTATTTGAATCAACTATTAATCTTTATGGCCGTAACATGAATGAAGAGCACAGTTCAGAACAATAAGAATATACTGTATGTATTGATCTACGTGTGAGTACATCTGGTACATCCTGTTCAGTTCTTTTGCAGCCATTCAGCAAAGTGATGGCCAGCCACAGAAAAGAAAATGTATCTTCAGGTACATACCTGCAAATATTACAACATCACTCACCCCCCCATACTCTAAATACATGTCAGGAAAGTACTTCTCTCTGAACAGACAGTGGGAATAAAGGCACACTTTTCAGCCCAGGCTATGGACTTGTTAAGTGGTCATTTGTACCTTTAAATGAGCTGAAAAGAAAACCTGGTACAACAATTTGAATACATTTTGATTTCTTCCTTAGGCCTTAACTTTAGGAAGCAAAGAGGACAAGGTGGAGGCGTCCTCTAAAAGAACGAGGGTGGTAGGACTCAAACTGTTCTCCTCCCCTCAAACAGAGCTCAGCATGCTGAGAACACAGAGGATGACACCCACGCACACACACACACACACGCTCCACAGTCACATATGCTGCACCCTTTGTGTTTTAAAGAAGCATAGAGCAGGTGTCAGAGCTCATTCAGGAGCAAGTTTATATACCAAGAAGAAATGGAACTTAGATTCCAGGCCCTGCTGAATCCCAGTTATCTCTGAAAGGAATGTAGAGTCAAGGTCGAACACTGCACTGGGTTCCACACGAGATCCAGCTCATGCAGCGTGCGCAAATTCAGAGGCTTCTTCTTTCCAAATGGCATGTGGAGGAGGAGCTGCGCATAAGGCAGTGCATCTGTCTCCACTGTAAACGATATCCTACGAGTGAGAGCTGACAGAGCATCTCTCTCTCTCTCT
>CM067492.1:21158400-21206295 GCA_034552555.1 Semaprochilodus insignis
CCCGTTCCTTCTGTCTCCTTCGTTCTCTCTCTCCTTTCCTCCCCTCTTCTCTATTTCTCCCCTTCTGTATCTCCCCTTTTCTCTTTGTTTCTCTCACCCTCCACCCCTTTCTCTCTTCCTCTTCTTTGCTATCTGTTTCACTCCCTTTGTCTTTCTCTTGCTCATTTCCTCTTCTTTTTCCCTTTCATTCTCTCTCACTTTCTTTCTTTCTGTTTTTCTTTCTTTCTTTTTCTTTCATGCTTTGTTCAGTTTTTTACCTTTCCTCCTCACTCTCTTTCTCCCTCTCATTCTATCTCCTCTTCTATCTCGTTCTCTCCTTTGCTTTCTGTTTCTGTCTCTCTTTCTCTCTCTCTCATTCCCTGAGCAGGTGTGCTGTCTTTAAGCTGAACACCATTGCTGCCCACCATGCCAACCCTGCCGTCACTCTGGTGTAAAAGGCCAGCTGCTGTTCTCACTCTTAAATATCTCTTCTTCTTCTCTCTCTCTCTCTCTCTCCTCCACTGTCACACATAACTAAATATCTAATGTATCATCATTTTAAAAGAGTGAAAGAGAGAGAGAGAGAGAGTCGACCAGAATCAGTAGCCATTAAATGAATGAGTATTTCACTAGTCCTTCATGAATTGGTAGTAAAATGGTCTTATATCAGTCTCTTTGAGAACTGTGAATTACAGAGTTTCCTCAAACTCTTCTGCAGGTTTAACCCTCTACCATGTACCATGTACTGTTACTCCTGCCGAAAGTTGAGATTAAAGAAGACCTGATCTCTTACCAGTGTTGATGAGGGGATGGCTGGTCACTGCAGTCATATTGTGGCTTACACTGACCACACGTGCACCAACATCACTGGCACACTCGTTCGTTTTCCCTGGCTCTGAGGGAGTGTCGGCGGGGCTGGCCTTTGCTTCTGCTGCTATGGGGCCCAGTGGTCCAGAGCTTTTTAGCTGTGGCCCCGGTTGGCTGGGCAGAGCGAGCTGAGTTGCGCCTCCAGTGCTTGGCTTCAGACCAAGACCTTGCAGCTGAGCCTGACCCGGGGAGGAGACCGCTGCCCCCTGCTGGCCACGCAGCACCAGGTTCTGCATCTGTGAGGTTTCAAAATACCATGGGAACGTTAGAATATAGACATTTGTGTCTGTAAGGACAGTCATGATTACTCACTTACTTGCTCTTAAAACATGAATTTATTACATTAATTAAAATATACCCCTAAACAAATCAATGTTTTTTAGGCTTTCAACACGCCAACTATACCTGGTAATTAACTGCTGAGTTGAATCAAATGTACTTGAGAAAAAATGCTTGGCCTAAATTAATCATCAGAATAACAAGCAGAATGCACAATGCAATACGTAATTCATTTTCACATCACCATTTATCAACATGTCTTTTTCCTTTAAAGGAATTTATTTGTTACTGTGCCTTTGATATATGTATATTACCTCTGTTTTGATTGGCTATCTTTTATTGTGTCCCATTCAAAAGCACCAGGCTGAATCATTCCTCATAATATTCCTCAGTGTTAATAGGCAAAGCTACACTACTGTAGTCTGAATAAGTAAATATCTGTAAATGCATCTGAAATTTGTGACATCACAAAAACAATTCTTCACTTCATGATTCTGAAACTGGAATTGCGATACAAATGTCCACAGTGTCTTGTTTCCCGAACATGGAACCACGATATTTTCCCACCCTGGTGCTGGTGCAGCCTGCTGAGTTCTCTTTATGTTAACTTATGTGAAGTTAAGTTGATCTACCGTGTTCTTTAGTGCTCCAGATTGTTGGTGACTTAATAAAACCCAGATTTTTTCCCCCATATTTTCCCTTATTCACCCAACCAACCCCCCACAAAAAACAAGGTGTGAACCCAAACGTGGCTCAAAAATTCCATTTCAGTGCAGTACCTGTGCGTTGGTTGTCTGCTGGTTGACTGACTGTGAGGACACTTCTGGATGGACAGCGGCGACTGTGGCAGTTGGAGTGAGTATGAGCTGGGGGGACAAAGGAACAGCACGTCCTAGGCTCCTAGCTATTTGCACAAGATTATTTTGCTGTGCCTGAAAATCATAGCAAAGATGACTGTTTTTATCTATAGCAAAATACAGCACAGGGCTGACTGGAGGTTATAATCTAAAGAGTAACAAATGCTTTGCCCTGTAATGAGGACTTATATTACATTTTAAATGTTCTCATCCGATCTTTCAGATAACAGCATACTGTATTTATAATAGAAGTATCATGTTAAAACAGAATACACTTGAGAATCATTAGATTTTGAAGTAGTTATTTTAAGCCTAGCCAAGCCATAAAGTCACAAATGGAAACTCAAATTCACATCCTGGCATTACCCAGTTCCTTCTTGCCATTGAATGCTCCTCCAAAGTTATGAAGGGAATGGAAAATTTGCCAACAAAAATGTTTGAGCTTCACCACCTCAGCTCTCATGTATTTTCTAAAACAACTGCTGCAATAGCAAAGATTAAAGCCAAGGCCACAAAAAAGCACTGGTTCCAGCTGTAACTGTGGTGAGCCTGGTCTTAAGCCCAAGAACAGAGAGGCATGGGCAGATTTCCACTATAAAAGGAGGACACACCTCATGGTATTTCTATTTCCACATCGAGTGGCAAACAACTATTCCTGTTAAATATGTGGAGGGAAAAACCATTCCACTCACTCTCGCTACAAGTTGAGGGTTAACCATGAAAAATGAGGGCAAATATCTACCACTGTTCATTCCTAACCACGTACAATAGAGGTGGACACTGGAATGTCGGAACCATTTTCCCACATGGATCTGCTTTTTCTCAGAATGGAACTTTGAGTGGGTGGTAAATATTCTGATGCTTTAACAATGCTTGTTTATGTGTGTTTTGCTGTGCATGTGTGGGTATCACCCTACCATCTGTGCGCGCAGGTACATCTGTGCCTGGCTGGCAGTGAGGGTGGGGGTGGAGGAGCTTCCCAGAAGAATGGCTTGCTGGCTAATGCTGACCGGACAGGAGGTCACTCCCTGACCCCTGCTAATCAGCTGGGCGGCTGCCGCAGGAGAGCTGGCCAGCTTAATCTAGGAGAAAAATGGAAAGTTTGTGGAAACATTTTTCTGTGTTCACAAGAAAAATGTCAAAAAAAACTTTTATACATGCAGTAAATCAGTATGGGCTGTTACAAATGTCAAACAGCCGACTATGTTATGCGAGAAGCTGCTGTGTAAAGTGTCTTAAGTGTCTTTTTTTATTTTGTCCTAACAGAATAAAAAAGCAGAATACATATCAAGATTAAGACTAAATTGCTAAGTAGCCTTAGAATTAAGCAATCTTGAGTATTTTGAAAAGTAACCCCATTAAATTATTAGCATTAACCACACCATCTGGCTATTTGCACTTACTTTGCTTTGTAAATCATGTGACTGTAGAGCATCAAAAGCACTGCACCAAAGCAATGTTTTCTATGAACAAATACAAGGCAATGTACTGCAGTAAAGGGAGAACTGGAGAGCAAAGTTATTTAGCATTTTCAATACTTTAGTATGATATGTAAAATATCAATCTAACAATAAACGTTTCTAAAGCTGAAGCATTACGTCAAACAATAACATGATGTTGGCTGGTATAGTGTAGTGGAAAACACCACTGCTCCTCATATTCCAAAACTGGGGTTTGATTCTGCATCTAGACAAAGGGTGAATTTTCACATTATTTTAAAAATCCATTGTTTTTCCATTACAATTTGGCAGTTCAGGGTATTTAAAAATACAATTTAAGAGATTGCTTCTCAGGTTTGTTCATTACTATGTACTCTCCATTATTATTGTCTTAAATATAAATAAAAATAAATAAAAAAATAACATTGGATTACAAAATGCACATATTGCATTTATAACAGATATTGTGATATAATGTGCTTTTCTGAACTACAGAGTTTGCACTGTTATAGTCACATAGGATTCCACTAACATCCATGCATCACAATCCTTTTTGCTTTTTTTAAAGAAATCGTTTTGTTTTTATTATTCTACCAAGTCCAAAAGTTTAACTAGTATTCGCAATTCATGTAATAAGAAATCACTACTCGGCCTCCATGAATCAATATGATTTTGCTACATTAATAGCGTGGAATCAATTTGACCCCCACCCCTAATATACACATATAAGCAAGTAGAGATGTAAGCAACAGCAATAACAAATCAAACACCTCATGAACAGCTTAAAGAAAAGCTGTATAATTTAAAGTTGAAATATAGGCTAATGCAACTAAATCAGTATCCAGAAACAGTATCAAATAGCATGTAATTGCGTATGTGTACATATTATCTGCCAATTTTTATGAATCTTATTATGACATTAGTCAGTGAAGCCCAAGACTGCCTCTTAAAAATAAGTATTATTGATTACTCACCTCTCATTTCTTTCTTTTCTTTACTACTGTCCACATTTTTAAAAATAAAAGTAACTTTGTTAACCTGCATTTGTCACATTTTCCACTAGAAGCATCTACTGTTTTCCCCTCCTTTTTCTTTTTCCTATTTCAGTGAGAGCCATTCATACCGATACTAAGAGTGCTTTAAGAAAGCAGACCTTGCGTGAATGAAGCTTGTGGTTATAGATCAGTAAACTGGAATAAGATTTACAGTCATTTGTTCCACGGAAATGGAGGCTTGCTGACTGAGACATCAGTGCCAGGTTTTAGAATGCTCACCGTGGTTTGGGAGGATACGGCCTGCTGAGATGCTGTCCCGTTCTGACTACAGTTCTGTCTGCCTGCCACAATGCTGGCCTGAATGAGAGAGCGAGAGAGAGAGTTAGAGGGTCACAAGTCATATCCAGCCATCATTAATCAGCAGTAAAAGCTAGCCACACATAAAGACACTACACATGATGTTAGTGACTACGGCAGGAAACAGATCTCTCTCTCCCCCGACAGCCTGGCTTCACAGTCTGTCACTCAAACCCCACACAGCAGGCTAACACTCAATTCCAAAGTGCTTTTAAAAAGCATGCAACTTTGGAAACGTACTGACCAGATAAGCCGATAAACTTGCATATTTTTGCCACCACTAGAAACCGCACCAAGTTTAATTAGTGACTGTAAGTGCCTGTGGCTCTGCCTGTGTTTAAAGAGCTCCCGGAAGTGGTAGATTTTTACGGTTAGCTAATGGCTGTTCTCTTGTCCACAAATGCAGGATGTGGTTTTGAAAACAAAAGCAGATTTTTTTGTATAATGGCTGAAAATTAGGATTTCAAAAGTGCAATTAATGTGATAAATGCCCACAGATGTCTCAGGAAGTCTTAACTGTATGAATAATGTTAATGGAGAGGTTTTAGATCCTTGTTTCTTTTTGGAAAGAATTGAGGCACATCAAGGCATTAGAAAAATTGTCATCTTATACCTTAAATTGAATGAATATCTTGAATAGCCTTATTCTGAAGACTTTATTTTGTTCCATGCTCAAACGTTTTCACTACACATGGACCCTTCAACGTGCTGTTTGTGTGATGCCAGCCCTCCTAGTAAACATATAGTCTGCAATTTTCTTTTTAGGTGTTCTTCTAAACGTGGAAACTTGTTTTGAAACAGTCCTAGTCGGCAGTAACATGCCCTTAATTACAAGGTTTTTAGCCCTTAAAATACAAACACGGGAAAATGCCTGCAAAATACCCTATTCTAAATATAGTAACTCAATATGAATGGACTTGTAAACGGTAATAGATAAATGAACATCACTGTCTCACTAAACAACAATATTATTTGGGTACTAACAGCCCTTCCAGCAAACACAAATTCTTCCATGCTTTGGACATGCTTTTACTGGCACTCCAATTGTGACTGATATTCCTCACTGAAGTTTAAGGTCTTGAGTAATCAGTGATTTATGGCAAACTTCATTGCACCTGTGTCGCCTAAGGACGTGGTCGGTAAACATGTACAGGCGAAAAGGTGTGAACGAGATGTATGAAATCCAGGCCTCTGAGTAACGGCACTTCTGAAATTTCTCACACACCTATACAGAAAACGCTTACAAAGAAAAAATCGAATATTTCCTCTAAGCGTGTGTACGTGTGCATGTGTTAGACCTGTTGCACTGCAGCCAGGCTCAGGTGCTGCTGCTGGAGAGCTGCAGTCTGCAGCATGAGGTGCTGCTGTTGTGCTGCATACATCTGCTGCAGGTACTGGGCTGCTGTACTGGGCTGCCTGTGCAGAGCCTGCTGGATCACCTGAAAAAGATACATAGAGAAAGAGAAAAAACAACAGAGACTGAGAGTGAGAAAGAGATTCTACAAATATCATAAGTGCATTTTTGAATCTTTTGTTCTACATTGTTGTTAATGCCAGCTGCTCTTTTTACAGTCAACATGAATCTGAACCTAGTGAACAAAGAGTGTCCTTGGACATCCAAACTGACATGGACATGTTGCAAACATCCAAAATTCGTTTTAAAAGTCAGTTTCTTGGTGACCAAATAACAATTGCCTTGTAGGAGTATGATGCAACCTGTCAAATTAATTATCCAAACAATGCATACATAATGTCCATAATCTCTGTTTATAACATAAGCCTTCTGAACCTTCTGACCTTTTCCTATTTACTGTAGTCAGTGTACATATGCAATATACATTCTATGAAAATGTTTACATTCATATTTATATTTGCTGCTTAATTATTTTATCTGTACATACATGTTATATGTGTACCTTTATGTGTACTATTATTTAAGTTATATTTGTTCTTACCACACACTGCACTTACTTTTCCTTGCTGTTTATTTGTGTTCATCTTATTATATTCAAATTTATGTTGTATTCAAATTTATGGTGACATCTGCACCAAGAAAAATTCTTTGTACTGGTACTTCATGAATAAAGACTGTGATTCTGATTCTGAAAGGGGGCAACATATCACCAGAAAATGCACAGGCACTCCTCCTCCCTCTTCAGTTCTTAAAAGTGTAGAAGAAACATAGCAAGTTCTGCATCAAACATCATCCCTTTACTCGTCAAGAGCATCTCCAGTGGTAGAACACAACACCAATGTTGACTCTTTTTGCTTCGTTTTGCCTTTATTTATATTCGTTCTTACGTTCAAACCTGCTAAACGTGTTTGCTTGCTGAGAATGAGTGGTGATGTTATAATGACTGCTATAATGGAGCTTTGGCCATCATCGCATGTACTCCTTCTTTTATTGGCTACCTGCCCTTAAACAATCTAACCGGGAGTAGGACCTTTAACATGACTGACAAAAGATTACACTGTCAGAGCAGCGCTACTTCTTCATTCCCTCATATTGGACTGACTCAGCCCAACGTTACAGTGACTCACTATCACCTCTTGAGATACATAATATGATTTTTTTTGTCATACCACCCATGGCACCAAAAGTCTTTTCAGATTTCAATGATCATTTGTCTATCTCCTGAAAAGCTTCCAGTTTGTAGGATTTGTACTAACAGCAATGATGTGCTAAAAATCAGAATGTCGGCTAATGTCGTCATAATAAAATGCTATCTCTCAAAAATGGTTAAAAGTCATTTTGGATCATTTTGGTTCGTCAATTCATCATTAAATGCTAAATAAATTTAAAGGACAGCTCCTGTTTTCAAATGAAAATAGATGCATATGCAAGGATACATACATCTAAACGGTCTTCTATTACACTGAACGTAGTAGGAAAACACACAGCTTTCTTGTACTAGAAAGAGTCGTCCTGTTTTTCCAAGAATGTAATCAATCAATATTTCCACGGAAAGTACCTTGTCAGGCTTAGGAAATGCCTTCAGTGTGGGAGAGCTCATTGCTGAAACAATAAACTTTAGGCACTGTGTGAGTGCTGGGCTGCAGAGCCGGACGTCACAGCATGGCATGAGGGGTCACTGCCATCCATCACAGCAGATAATCAGTCAGAGCAGAGACAGCTCGACTACACTGCCCAAAACCCCACTGGAGTCTATGGAGCTCCCAGCAGTGCACACAGCTGTCTGTTACAGCTACAGAGAAGCTCAAACTTTTACTTTTAGCATGAGGTACTGAGCTCGTTTACAGGAGACAGCAGCGGATTATCTGATCCTGTGAAAAGTGGCCTTAACATCATGTTGCTGAAATCTATGTTTTTTTTCTGTACACCACAGTAAATAATTGCTAGCTTCTTTCTGCTGTTGCATAATGTTTAAAATGAATTTCAGTGAAACTAAATATCTGCAGGCTTTTACCCAGCACAGAACAACAGCTACAGAGGAATGTCAGAACAGGAAAGTCAAACGGTCTTCAAATCTTGACACAAAGCCAAAATAAAGTTACATGATGTCCTAGTTTTCAGTTAGACTTCCCTAGAATTACACATCAAAGATGACTCAGCAACAACCCAAATCAGCTATTTGAAACATTCCTCAATTCAATGCCAGCATAAAAGTGATGGCAAAATTCCAAATAGATATCACCCAAACAATCCAATTGAACATCAGCCATCTCATTAGATGACCATCAATGAACATCTAAAACATCAGGATAAAGTTCTAATGCCTATTTCAACTGGAATGGCTAACCAGCCTAGGACCTCTATTACACAGTTCTCCACAGCATGGTGACAGAACGAAAACTCAATATCTCAAACAGCAAACCAACCTTAATATCTTCAACTCCGATTTAGTGTGTTCTAGCTCAGCAGCAGACAGAACCTTCAAGCCAGCTTAAGAGTATCCTCAGGTTGTTCACTCAACCATGCCTCACACAATCCTGAGGGTCCCATGCAAATCTAGATAAATGAAGAACTCCTGCTCTTTCAGCCAGTCACTATTGTTGGTCAGTCTGGGGATATCCCTCCCTCCTTCTAAACGGAGGACTCAAACTCAGAGAGTTTCAGACTCCCATAAGAGTTTAGGCATTATTTAAAATTAGTTTATTAATGTATTCATTGAAATGTCTTACAAATTAGGATAAATAAGTAGTTACAGCACGTAAAAAGGACACAGTGATCTCAGATGTTGCTGGATCCTTATCTTACTTTATCTTTCCCATCAGTAAGTACTAAACCTGGTGGCTTCATCAGATATTCATCAGATTTAACAGGTCATTATTGTCCTTATTTATGTTATAATTACATATTCATGATTTTTGATCAAGGTGTTCATCATCTAAAGTAATTTAAGTCATTCACACACCCTTTACAATAAGCGGTAGAATATAAAAATAAACAAAACTCATAAATAAATAAACTTATAAATAAATAAAATAAAAATAAGGGTTTTTTTGTGAAAAACACACCAAGTCATAAAAGATCATAAAATATAATGAAAAATGAACATTAACTTGATGTGACTATTGCTACATAATGAAGGGCTATAATGAATAAAGTCTGACAGCATTATCATTAAACTCTGGTTTAGTGGCAATCGGATCAGATTTTGACTATTTATTCTCCCCAGAATAAATCTACAGTGTCCATCATAACTACTTTCTGTCATTTGGTAGAATATTACATAAATGGTCTCAGTCAATTTTAAAGAGTATTAGTGGTTCTCAGCCTGTAGAGGGCAGTACAGGACCATGGAATTCAGGTGGTCCCTGATGGATTTTAACGGTCAACTGTCTAACAGTAAACTATTCTTTTATAACAGAACGATGCCAGTGCTTTGTCTTAAAATAAGGCTGAAACGTCAACATCTTATCAACTGCCTTCAACAGGACATAAACCCAAATAAAACAAAAAACTGTTTCTTTGCTAGTTCCATTAAAAGTCAGATCTAAAATACCCTGCTCAAGGAAAAATACTAATTTCGGCTGACCAGTTGAGCCACAACACACCCAGGGTAGGCGCTACGGTATCTTGTAATGTAGAAAGGCTAACAGAATAATGTGGTAAATGTGTTACTGTACCTGCACTGTCTGTCTGTCTGGGATTCCACCAAACACCGATATCTGTGAGAGCGTTTGTGGCCTGCTGGTGACAGTGGTGCTGGTGTTGCCGTGACTGGTGCTGTTGCTGGTGGTAGTGCTGGGATTGCTGGGGGAGGCAGTGCTGGGACTGGAGCTCACTGAGCCCTGCTCCCTCTCCATGGCAGCCCTTGGTCCTGGTGGGCAAGATCCACGGCTACTGCTGCTCCGTTCCGCTCTCCTCCACCTGCCACCAAGAGAGCACAGTTACTGAAGTCAGCTACATGAAGTTAAGTTTCCACTTCAGGAGACCAACCACAAAAAACATTCACCAAATTAATACCTACTGTGTCTTTCTCGACATATACCAAGTGTATCTACAGCCCTGGAAAGTTTAGTTCCAAACCTGCTGATCTAAAATTTACATGGTCCTGAAGCACTAAATGGAATAAGTGTGTAAGATTAGGCTTAGAACTAAACTCTGCAAGGTAGATCCTCAGCACCAGAGTGAATACACATGTCCTGAATGAACAGAATAAATGGTAGGACGTCAATATCAGTTTTATCATTTGTAACAACTACACTTAGTGTATATAATGCACTTGTCAGATTTTTGTAACTACACACACAGCAGGTGGCTTCAATTTCTGCTTCTTCAGTTTACTCTAACCTGCAGTGAAAATGCTCAGTGGCTAAATTAGTCTGAATGAATAGAAATAGTAGAAAAGTGTTACTGAGGAATGTGTAATTTAGACAAATACCAATTTGCTTCCCAAAAGTGAACTCTCTGTTGAATACAGCACTCACTGCTCAGGGTTGAAACTATTAGCTTATACAGGCTCTAAATAAAGCCAAACTTTACTTGGGCTACTATATTAGCTAATGCTTATTTTGACTGTGCCAGTTGCACAACCCATAGGCACAGATAATAGCTTCAAGGGAGGGTCGGAAGGTGGTGCCCGAGAGAGAGAGGGGGACGAGCAGCAGAGTACAAGCATGCTACAATGACATCTACGAATAAATGATGCTACAGAGCAATCTCAAGATCAGTTAGCTAATTACATTATATATTAGCTTAGCTGCTCAAATCTAGCTTGATTAATTACTCAGATTTAACAGTACTGTATAGTGCTCACACTTGTTAATAAGTAAACATTATGTGAATATTAATGTACTTGTCCACATGCCATTCTTTGTATTGTTGGACTAAACCTTGCTGAAAGTTTGTAAAAGATGATGAGCTTTCATTTAATATTGCACTGACTGGCTCCAGTGTTAGCTTCAGTGCTCACTAGCTCATCTAAAGGCAGAGCTTTCTTAGCTCACTCATACTTGTGATTAGACAGTGAAAAACCTGTTGAATTAGCCCAGTGGCTAAAAGATTTTCCTGATTTTATTAACGTGAACGTGGTTTCCAGAATTTCCTTTTTTTTTCCATTAAAATTTGTCTACATTTACATTTTCATTCATCATTCTGCACTGAGCATCTCCTAAAGCCACTTTCTGAGCAGTTTTCAGAGGTTCTGTGTACTTTATGCTACTGAGATTTTTAGTCTATTAGCAACATTGCTAGAGATTCCAGGAAAGATTGATGGACAGTGGGGTGTGGGACTTGTATGAAATTTACAGCCCTGGGGGGCACAGTTTTGTCATTAACCTGCTCAAACACACCAACTTTATCCCTAATCAAAATGGATCAAAGCCCAGCAATCATGTTAACACTGTGACAGTGTCAGGTCCTAACCTCAGGTGTCACTGTTTGCCTGCAGCTGCTGTCACTAAAATGAAACTCGAGCAATATAAATTATGAACCTGTACCACTTCATGCACCTAATGAATGGGGTGATGAAGAGTAAGAGAAGTAATTGTTGATTCTCAAGCTCTTTCTGGTACTTACTGGTTTCTGATAGTGAATGTTCTGAATACAGGCACTAACGAACAGGGTTTTTTGGCGGTCTAAAGTTAAATAACGCTTATTCCAATTTGCACACCGCTGCAGCAAGCGGTAGGCCAGGTGCTTCTATCAAACAGCCTATTTATTTACACTATAAAATAAGCTCCCTGGATAAAATAATTTGTCACCTTGCGTGTTTAACATGGTAGTAACTTCAGGCTCCAGATGGCGGTGCACAAGGATGATCGGGCTATAAATACCAACGGGGTGTGTGACAGGATTGATAGATTGAGAAGAGGTGGTAGAGTGCATTAAATGTCTCACTCAATGTGTGAAAAATGGGTCACAAAGCAGATATTAATGATTGGACGTGCCAAAGGCCATAGTGTAAAAGAAGTAGCTGAATCTGCAGGCGTACGGTCATACGAGTCTACCTGCAGTGGCAAAAATCCCAGTCTACAGGAAATACTCCTCAGAATTGTGCCAGGGAAGGCATCCACCAAATCTGACCCAACTGGGCAATTCTTTGATGCAAGAGTGGCTGAACACTGATGTCGCCTACATCCAGAAACATGTCCAGTCCATGCCAAATCCAATTGCAGCTGTTACCCGTGCTCATGGAGATGTTACCTGCTATTAGATACGTTTCAGTCACAGGTGACTATTTTTATTGTCTGTTCAGCTTATTTTAGTGTAGATATAGTGCCACCAATTTCTCAAGTAATTTACTGTTTACAGTTAATTGCTGTATTTGTACAGTTTCCCACAACTGTCTAAAGATACAAAATGTAATGATAAAGCCAAACACAAACTTCTAGCAACAAACCCTTGAATGTTCATATGTTTTGTGACATATTTTAAAGAATGATTGTGCTATTTTTTTTACAATAGCGTAGTACTGTTTATCAGTTGAACCAACTGATGAAGATGTAGATGAACTACAGATTAAAAACCCAAGCAAATGAACAAAAATGTACAAAACTGTAAGGAATGCTGGGAGGCTCCACCCCAACACTACCACTTTCCCAACATGCTGTAAATCTGTGTTGTAAATTGACATCAATTCTTTACAGCATATCTCCTGTTTATTAAGGACTGCAGGTGTAACAAGAGATTGTTGGAGGTGTTGAAATGAATAATGATGATGAAGCACCAAATTGTGTCATGATCACAATGGGCCATTTTGTGATGCATTTACAGCCCACACTTCCTCTGAGGGGTGGGAACAATACCACACGCACATGACATCAGCCCCATCACCAGAGTTTTGCTTTGATGTGCCAGGACATCTCTGAGGCTGCAGGACATGAGTCAACAGGATCTACGGTTTAGTCTTGTCTGAGAGCCAGAACTGTACACTGCTGCACTGCTTTGGTATGCATTTGAGGAAATGCTTCCTTCACAAAGGAGCTTGGGTTAAGGCAGTGATGGTAATCTTAGGGGTCATTTAGCTCAGTTATGTTATTTGAGTTGTTCAGTGTGTGCTGCCTCACCAATCACCCTGAACAACACCGAAACTTTGTAGATGAATGCAACATATCACACAATACGATAAACAGCACACACAGCCAAATGTTAAATTAAAGCCAGTTGTTGAAGACTACACTTATGTGTGGCCAGTAGTAATGATACATTGGTTAAACTCTGCCAACACTAACAGAAAAAGGAGTAGTCAAGAGTGGTAGATTCTACCAGCACGTGAAATACCCCACCAGGTCCACTTGCTATAGCAGACCTGATGCTAGATTCAGTGTCAACAAAATGTTTGCTGTCACACATTTATAATAATATAATAATTATAGTAAATTAAAAAAGAGTATCGCCACTTTTGTCTTCCGATTTGAGAAATAAGTAGTAATTCACTATTTCCATCAATCTTATGAGAAAACTGGGCAAGTCTGCAGATTTTCAAATATGTTGCAGCATGTTGTTAACTCTTTCAGAGGTAGTTATGCCTGCCAGACTAACAAGGACCAACGGGGCAAACCAATTTGCTACAGCGCCACCCTGAGGCAGATCAATGCTGCATCTCTAGTTTGTCAAGAATACCACAGACAGAAGCTTAGAGTTCTGGAAAGTCCAGTAGCTGCTTGGTTTGACTGTTTGTTTTCTTAGTAATAGCTTCTTAACAGCTGCATATCCTTTCAACTGTGTCTTCTCACAGTGGAAGGATGGACAGAAACAAGCGTGGAGTTTCTCAGATCTGGAGCAAGAGTGGAGCATGATTTTTCTGGTACCTCTCAAACAAGTACTGTTTATCCGATGATGACAGTTTTGGTGGTCTGCCAGGTCTTACACAGCCGATAAGAGTCTCACTTTCTCTATACATTTTAAATGACTTCTTGAACTTCAGTTCTAGAAACTCCTGTTTGCTTCACTGATTGTCCTCTCTCTGTTCCCATCCTTATCAAAGAAATAGTATGTCTAATCTCTGCTGGAATATCCCCAGAAAATTAATAACTTGTACTTTGACCAAAAATTACAGTATTTCTACAGCACTGAACATTTGGATATACCATAAAAAGTAAATGTAAATTAATTAAACTAATTGGAAAGACTGCAATGACAACTACTACATAAACTGCAAAAGCAAGCAGCTGACAGGACATTATTTTATTAGTTTATTTGCCCTATATTTGCCACCTAATACTTGACAGTTTTGAAAACTAAATTATCAAAATGTCATTGTACTTTTTACAGCCTTTTAAAACATGCTTACAAACATCAACATACAAACACTACCTTGATACATATTGCATATTGTAAGCTATGTCTACAAGTATTGTGTTGCTTCTTTGCCATACCATCCACTCAAATCTACCTGACAAACAGAATCCATGCACTCTACTCACACGGGTAGGAGTGTAGCTGTGCTAGGCAGCCTTTCTTGCATCCACTCACAGGCCACAGGGGATCGCATATGTCCAGTAAAACCCTTTCACTCGTTCCCTTCAGCTCCTGAACTCCTCCCATTACTAGTGACTGAGACTCCGCGCAATCATTAAACACACACTTCAAAGGCCAGCCCGGGTGCTGGAAGGGGAAAAGGGGGTTGGGACAGGGCATATAGATCTAGGTACTTTTCAAGGAAAATGGGGGTTGGTGAGTATTATACATCAAATAGACCCCCGTTCCTTTACTTGCTGGTAGAACAGCAAAAAGAGAGAGAGAGAGAGAGGAGCATCCCAACAATTAACAACCAAACAGGAGTGGATATGTGCACATGTGAGACTGTGCACATGCTAGAACACGTCCATCATGCATGAACCCAAGCAAACCCCACGGCCAAGAACTGCCATACTTAAATGTAAACACTGAAAGCCAAGAATATTTGCTCAAATTTTGTTTTTTTTTTCCTCTGGCATCCTCAGTTTTCTCTAGGTCCTCCTGTTTACACTGTGACTCCTGACTCCTGTTCACTCTGTGACTCGTGTTACTCGTGTCGTTTTTGCTTCTTTTTAGGTCTCTTTGGTGCTTGTGTTTTAAGGACCACAATTGAAATAAAGCTCTAAGGGCTTTACTGTGTTTTACTCCTCTAAGATTTCAGTGTGTGTAATGCTGCTTTGCAGTGTTAGATGTAATTTTACCATTTTGATATAAATTCAGTTTCCTGCTTAAGTTCAATCTCCGCCCACAAACACCCCCACAAAGAACGAGTAATGCTTATTAAACCATTCTTTTTGACAAGTTCTCAAATGTCCTTTGCAAAATGTAAGCACTGCTAGCTACCAACTTGATCTGCTATTCGTGCTGGTTCTAGCATCAATGGCAACAAAATGTTTATTTTAAAATTGGTTTAAAATTCTTTTGTAGTTTGACAACATTTTGTCTTCAGTCTGAGAAATAAGTAACAGCTCATTTTTTTCTTTTGGGAAATTGGACATGTTTTCAGACTTACAAATACACTGGGGCATGTTGTAAAGTATATCAAAAGTCTCCCTGGGATACTTACAATTTCTAGGCTATGAAGGACCAGCCTGCTACGGTGCCACCCTATGACAGACCAGTTAGTCAAAAATACCAGAGAAGCTCGCCGGCTAAACAATGACCTGAATTCCTGAATTTCTATTTAAACATCTAGTTTTTCCTAATGGACATAAATAACTTAAGTTGAATAAAATAATACGTTTATTTTACGGACACCCCAAAATATTTAGAAGTTTATTAGTCTGCATTTTGCACCTTGAGCATGATGATCATTGCAGTCCACATAAACCCCAACAGTGCTAGGATACAGCTAAAGAGAAAGCAGGGTAGCTAATCAGTTTAGCTGATTCCTACAATACATCTCTACAGCAATTTCCAGCAATGCATCACAGGTCGGCGTTGAAGAGCAACACAGGTGGTGGTGAAAACATTCTAAAATTGTTGTTAAACTGGCTCTGGCAAGGTCTCATCTCTCTGTGTAATAGTGGAAATGAAATAAAGTAATTATTACATACCAACCAAGAGAGCACTTATACAGCCACCCCACCTATCTGTGCATATGCCTTCAAATACCTTGCTAAACATCAGTGTGTAAGCGTGTCTGAGGAATTGTGTTTGATTGCCAGTGCAAGAGTAACCATGAATACCCTCAGCCAACAAAGAGTACACTAATGTACTAATGTGCAGGAAAGAGAGGTTTTCTATTTAAGAGGCTGGGATCTTCAGGTCATCCCATTTATTTAGAAGAAATTTACTGAAGCAATTAAACATGAATACTTCAAGGACAGTTCACACTCATTCTCCCTCTTTTAAAAGCAATGTTTGTCTGCTCTCCGTCTTGCTTTCACTCTTTCAACCCCCTCTTGCTTCATTATTTGTCTGGCTGGCATTTATTCCGCTAGTCTACTGTAGGCTAGTAAAAGTCTTCGTCTTGGAAAACCCAGAAACAGATACCATCCAGCAGCCCTAAACACACAGAACCAATGAAACAGATTATTACTTTTACTCTCTTACAAGGCCAGTTTTACAATTTTGGTTGCAGTACATGGAGTTAGCACACAGAGTTAGTCAATTCATCACCACTTTTGCACTGTGACTTAGTGGTAGGTGTAAAAGTTACAGTGCTGGAGAGAGGTGTTAAGGCAGAGATGGGTTATTAGCCTAGACCACATCAAACAGCCCTGCCTGCTTTCCCTCAGGGTGAACTGACACCAGATGGATGAGACATCCAATCTGTGCCTGTCTGGACAGGCCAGTGCTGTATTCAGCCCATCAACCAGCCACCAGGAAAATTTCCCACACATGGCCGTTATTACTGCCTAACAACTGACCAGCCGCCTTCTTTCTAAGCAAAGGATGTAGTACAGTAGTGGACAGTTTAAACCGTCTGTTTCAGACTTTATATTGGCCAAGAATGTGTGAGTCATTCTCTCAAAACAACCTCAAATAATATCTGTCAATATCTGACGTATCAAAGTAATCATACAGATCATGTAAGCAATGTGTCCACATATCTAATTCCCGTTCTCCAAATTGAAAGGTTTTGCTTTTATTCAATTATACAAAAATGTGTACTTTTAAATGTTTAATCCCTAAACTTTTCTGTTTTCCTTGTGAACCACGGATGTGAACCAAAAGAGCAAAAAGCTGTGCAGCATAAGTAGACTGTCCATCAAGTGAATGTCAGTCTGTTGCAGTACATTCAGGAAAATGGTACTGTCACTAGCGGGGTGTCTCTATTGTCACTTGAGTTGTTCCTTCAAGGTTACAGCTACAGTGCCTTTAGTAAGGGAACATAAACGTACCAAATTTTTGCATGTACTCAATAATCGCAGACTTTTCTCCAACGTTTCTATTTTATTCATCTGTTTTAAAACCTTAGATTATGAAGATATATACAAATATGTACTTAATGAAGGTACAGAGTTAGACCTTAGAGTCTTTTTTGTACCTTTGAACACACCTAGGCAGTGCATTTTTTTCCTGACATTTTTTAACAGTTGCAAAATATTATCACCATATTTTGTATTCATAAAATATACCTGTTTTAATAATTTGCTGTTAAAGAAACTTTTTAAAAGTTTAAGATGTTTAGTTTAAAACATTCCAAAATTAACTGAAATTGTCAACAAAATGTGAAGAAATAACAGTTTTGATGGTCTGTCAGAGGTATTTGTATTTGTGTTGCAGAGATAATTCTGAAGTTAGAATGCTAACCAGCTAACTCCGGTCTGTCCTCTCGTAATACCATTTTGTGCTTTTGTGCCTCAAGAGGCGATAGTCAGTTAAGTCAAGTTTTATATATAAAACTTTTTACAACAGCCTGCCTGCTCTTGGCAAGAAACTACGATTAGCAGCAAACAAAGAAAGTAATATGAACACAAGCAAAACAAGAGTTAACATTGGTTTTGCTGTACATATGTGGTGGAACGTTTTTGGACCAGCGCTTTACAAAATGTTCTTCGACACATTGTTTGCAATTATGTATTTCCACCACAGAGATCTCCAAAGTCCCAAATCTTACATAGTGTTGCTTTGAGCAAGTTACTGTTATTAGCACAAATTAGACTCTAAAAAGAGATCTTTTTTTGTTTAAAAAGCAGTGTGTTTTGTTTTAGCTGTGAAAGTGGACTAAGTAATCTTCATCAGAAGGTATTTATTATTTCCAGTGATTCAACACCACAACTGTCACATAAACAAGAACATGAAAATCACACAAATTCCATTGAGTTTCCAGTTTTTACTACAGTAAAGTTTCTGACAGATTTAATATAACCCACCCACATCCATGCACATACATCCTCAGAAGACGTGGTTCACCAAGTTTTGACTTTAAGCTCTTGACTTTGAGCTGTCACCATCAAATAAACAGAACTTAAAGCTTTCATCTCTGAGGGAGAGGAGAAAATCAAGCTGCACTTTTGCTTCAGATCTTAAAAAAACAACAGGTGTTGCTGTCCTTCCTTCCCTCCACTGTGAGAAAACAACTCAACACTGTGGGTCAAAAAGTGCTTACTGAGAAAAGCAAACAGACAAAAAAGAAGAAGATGATAGACAAAAATGAACATCTGAGGACTGGATTTATGAACTGATACGTTCAACATGCAACCAACTTTTAAGACTGAACTGGAAGTGTAGAAAAATATCCCTTTGAAACACTGACAGCAAGTCTGGGAGCTGTAATAAAGGCAAAGGGTGGAAACACACAACAATGCAAACTGTGAAGTTCTATTTAATTGTGGAGCCTTTCTTTCGTTTCTGTGTGATTTCCTTTAAATACATGTTTCCTGCTTTTTGTCCTGATGCCTGAGATAGAACGCATAAGATATAGTCCACTATGTTGTAATAGATGTTCAAGATCTTTTTATTCTTTTGTAGTAATGGAGTTCACCTGAGTGACACCTGATATAATGCAACTGGAGTGCTGATGCAATGAGACATACTTATATGAGTGTGTGCGCTTCCACAAGAGTAGTGTTTGGTCTAACATGCTGCACTCACGATATTAGGCTAATAACATGCTACCTTCACACTGCCAGCCATCTAACAAAGCAGGAGTAGGAGCCACTAGAGCTCAGCTCCCGGAGTCTACTCAGTGCCAGACTGATCTGCTGAATCTGGAGATAACCAGCGTGCCTTCCAGGACAGGACAGAGAGCAGCACTCGCTCAGATAGAACTGGAGAGTCAATAGAATACAGTAACCAGAGGCCTTGCCACATTCTGCTCACTTCCCAACATACCTGCTGAGTGCACGTCCCAGGCTACATGTCATAAATCAGGAGAAAGAGAAGAGAGAGAGAGAAAGACAGAGAGAGAGAAAATGAAAGAAATAAATAGAAAGACAGTGAAAGACAGAAAGAGAGGCAGAAAGTCAAGACAGAGAAAGAGGCCAGGTTGACAGAGACAGAGGGCGGGAGAGAGACATAGTAAGGGATAATGAGAGAGAAAGACAAACATAGAAAGACAGTCAGAATGACAAAGAGACAGAAAGAGAAAGGCAGAGATAAGGTATCGGGATAGAAGGACAAAGAGACAAAAAACAGAGAAAGAGAGAGAGAGAACCAAAACAAGATAGAGTTGAGAGAAAGGGATAGACCTAAAGGGATAAAACTAAAGGGATAGACGCATAGAGAGGGATAAAGAGATTGAGAAAGACAGAGAGAGGGACAGAATGAAGTAACAGAGAGAGAGAGAAACAGAGGGGCAAAAACAGAAAAAAGGGAACAAAAGAGACGGAAGGAGCAAGGAAGAAACATACAAAAAGAAGTGACAGAGGGATAGAAAGACAGAGTGATAAAAAAGAAATCAGGATTATCAGGAGACAGAGAGACAGAAAGACACAGACAGAAAGTCACAGAGATATAAAGAGACAGAGAAAGAAACAGAGACAGAAGGACCAAGAGACTAGTTACAGGAAGACACAGAAAGATAGGAAGACAGATGAAAGATCGAGAGACAGAACAAAAGACAAAGCAATAATAAAACAGGGAGACAAAAAGAGAGTTAAGAGAGAACAAAATAGAGGCATAGAGAGGGATAAAAAAAGATAGAGTGTTTGACAGAGTTAGATAAAAAGAGACAAAAAGAGAAACACTGTAAAAATACAGCTGAACTTAAAATAGTAAGGAAACTGATTTCACAGCTTCTCCTGATCAACTCAACATGAAGACACCAGAGTTCACCCAACTCAAACACTTGGCTTCAAGCTCACCATCTCCTGACGTTGGGGTGAATTCTTAGACCACTAGGCTACACCACAAGTTACTACAGAAATATTCCAAGTTAAAACAATTAATATTTTGCATTAAAAACAGTGTTTTATACATTTCAGGACACTTAAGTGAGAGAATATTTTAAGAAAGAGAGAATGTAAATATAATGGATGTAAATTATGTAATGTAACAAGCTAGGTAACTACATATTACACAACATTTATATTTACATTATTACATTTACATAGTACAGCAAAACGAAAAAAAAACACTCTTCAAAAAAGACATATGGCATTATTAAAACCAACAAATGATCACTCTGAGGAGAAAAACACAAGCCACCAATAAATCATTCACCCGGCTCTGCTTTCCAGTTCCTGATTATGGCTCTGAAAGTAAAAGATTTGTCCTGTCTCACTCTTTCGGTCTTCATCATCTTCCACGTTAGCGCGTTCCCCGCTTTGTAGCACCCAGGCAGCGGGAGATTTGTGGCCCTAATTTCCTTAAGATCCACCATAAAACTGCCTGCTTTGTCTGCAGGGGGACCGTAGGCTTGAACCGAGGCGGTGAAATATGGGCCCTGCTGTCACTGTATTACTGACTGTAGCGCTCAGAGGAGAGACTTAGTGATTCTAGTGTGGACACACCTTTATTCAATGGCTGGAATACGTCATGAGAGTATATGGATAATGTTTGTGCACGTCCAGCGACACAAGCTCCGTATCTTCTGAACATCAAGAAAGAGCCATTATAAATGCACAGAGCTCAAAGAGCAGCAGGAAATTAGATAGGAAGGCGGCACTTGCAAATTCGAATATCCAATTCATCACGCGATTTCAAGGTGACCTTGTAGCAATAAAACAGGCATGAAAACAGATGGTGTCAAGCGCAACGAGAAGGAAATAAATATGTAGCCATCTGCGAGCGAATGAATTTTAAAAAGAACGGAGATCAAAAGGTACAGCTATTTCTCCTCGGCCGTGTAAATTGTATGTGGATCTAATTTCGTGTTGACTTGGAAAAGTATGTCTTTACAGGAACTGTTTATCAGGATCTCATTAACATATAAATTAGGTGCTCAGAGAGCCAGATAATTTGAGCTTAGGCTGTATAGAACATAGACTGAGATATAGAACAGGAATAGTCAGGTAGTTTTACACTGATCTGATGTTTGGTGCAACTAAATGACTGGGGGTTTCATAAAAGAGAGTTTCTGAAATGTATGTGGAGTTGAAGCATGAAATAGGCTGAATTCACCAGTCAGCCTCTATTATCTCATAAAAATAGCATGGCTTTCCTGAGCATCTTAAATTATATCACAGTGTGCTTCTCTGAATACATTATCTACTATACTATAATCCTGCCGGTATGCTGCAGTGCTGTATAACAAGATATTCAACATGCACATTAAAATATCTTCACTCCCACTACAATTACATGATCTGACCAGGTGCAACATGATGCAGATGGAAATAATCATAGCTAAAGAGGCTACAGAATGACAGGAGGAGGATGGGTCCCAGAGCTTTATTCACCCCCAAAAGTATATTTCCTGAGTGTTTATTAGAAGCTTCAGATGTCCATGTAGGCTGCAACAGTGTGCTATTAAAGCCAGATAAGGAAAGTGGAGTGTACACTACAATTGCTACATCAGGAGATCAGCACTCAAGATATCATGTGCTTTATTGAGGTGGAAACACCACTAACAGACAAACAACACTGCTAATGGCAAAACATCTATCCACCTGAAGAACTTGACAGAGGAGAATCAAGCACAACTTTATCAGCCCCCCGCTAGTTCACCAAGTTAGTTTAGCTAGCGTTAGCTCTCCAAATTTCCTTACTAATGTCCTGTATAATTAATTAATACTCTACTCTTTGTTTTTGCTAGATGTCCTTCTATATGTAGAGCTTTTTGGAATCAAGACCACTGAGCACATTTACATGCACCTAATTATCTATTCTGTAGTTATCTGATTATTCCCATGGTCATGTAAACAGCATACCGGGATAAGGCCCAGAAATTTGATTAGGACATCCAGTGAAGAGAGCTCTGTGTGTGTGTGTGTGTGCAAGAACAGAACATGGTACCAGAGCAAGCAGCGTTTAACCCAGTAACCGCAACAAAACACTTTTGGAGTGATGCTGAAAGCAACTACATGCTTAGACAAGTTTAAGTGACCCGATGAAAAAAAAAAATACTGTGTCAAAAAGTTTACTGGCCGGGTGCAGGGCATAAAATCTGATTACTGCCTGACTCATGTAGGCCCAGAGTTTTCCCATTATCTGTTTATCCAAGTGCATGTAAACGTGTTGATCAGATTATTGACAAAATTAGTTTTATTGCATTTTATCAGATTATTAAGTACTGGCAAACTCAATTCCACAATTTCTGGACTTGAACAGCCCCTCTCAGTAAAGGCTACAGCGTTCTATGACAGGGGTTCTAAATGGACATAGACCCGTATTATAATTATACTTACAGTGAGCACCTTTATGTGGACAGCTAAATTATTTAGTTTGTAAACACCCCAAGACAACACAGGAAAGTGATGTATTGTGATCAGTGCTGGATCAAATGCAAAGTGTAAACATCCAGATGAACTCGAAACAAGATGTAATGTAGTGGTATGATAGCGAGAGGGTTGCAGCTGGAGAGCAGGAGAAGCTGGAACATTCAGCCACTGGAATCTGTGTTAACCTTATTTTCATGTGCGTTCACTTGATTTCTTTTTTATGTTGAGTTTATTTAAACACTACTTACATGATGAAAAATAATGTTACTGAACGTAATAAATATTCAGATAAAAAGAAAATACAATCTTCGTTAGGGCCAAATATGAGCACATTAGGCATATGTAATAAATCGTGATTGCATAAAACTGCAATCTTTTTTTGTTTGACAGCCCTAAATGTACTGTGGAAATGTTTTCAGGCATTGCAGTTATGTTATATCTTTGGTTTAACGCCTACTGGGGCTCTAGTCCCACCACCTTATCCTTACTTATCACAAATGAAATATTTCAGGTTGCCGTTGGAGATGACAGTCGACGAGAACAAGCAGCTCTTGTACATTCACCTAGTGATGCTCTACAAGATCCTGTCTGGATATCAGATATTTATTAAGCAACAGCGAGATAAATGTCTGATATCAGCCTTGTCTCCAAGAAACAACTTCTATGGCATCATTTTAAAGAGCCTTTATCAGCAACTGTTTTGAAGAGCGGTGAAAGAAGCTGCTCTGTGAGCCAAAGCGGCCATGTTTATAGAGCTGTATTCTACCTCTGTTGGTCCTGGTTGAAGGTAGCAAGGACCACCCTGCCACACGTGTCTCACTCTCTCTCTCTGAAACACTCAGGGGGGTGGGGGGGGGCATAAAGCTGCAGCTCAGCAGGAGAGGAATCAGAGCACACGCGGCCCGGGGGAAACACCGCTCACAAAGGGCCTCAAAGCCAGGCAGGCCGTGAGTTATGGCTGAGAAAGTGCTTAGAGGGCACAGGTGTAAAGAGCTATTCAACCGAGTGAGTGTGATTTTTTTTCCCCAAGAAAGTAGGAGTTTAAACCTTACAGCAGTCGAATGATTAACATAATCACGGTTAATTGCATCTGCAGGGCTGCCAACTTTGAGGAATTTGTTAGAAGGAGATTTGAAATGACCAAAAACTTATAATTAGCTATTCAGCATCAATCATTCCATTAACATTGCAGAAACACCATTACGGACATCTTTTACAGTGAGACAACAAACAGCTAGCATTTAGATGTGCTTCATGGGCACAGAGTGGCAATCACTTAAGGTTCCAAACTGGAATTCCAAAATCAGGGGTGTTCCATTATCTTCCTAGTCAGAGGTCAGAAATTTCGGAATTCCACATATGGATCATATCATTTTTATACAAAGTTAATGCTAACCATAGACTAGCAGACTTTAAAAAGACTCTGAAAAGACTTTCAAATGACTAAAGTCTGAGACCCTCTCACATCTAAAGACAGTGTGTCATAACAGGTTTTCTAGTCACAGACTATGATTTGGCAAAGACTGGGGATCTGGGAATGTGTAAAGGCGCCCTGCCTTTACTTTATGTGCTTTGCCTCGAGTTCAAGCATTACAGGGGTCACTATTTGCATTACCACTTGATTTTTTCGCAACGCAACATCAAGATGAGAACAATTCAGAGTTAAGACAGCTATCCTGACCACCTCTCACCAAACGATTGAGATGACGGGAGAATGCTGCAAGACTGATTTTATTCTGATGATTCAGTTGCTTAACTATGTGGCTTGTCACGTACCTCTTCATAGCCTCATCTGTGGCATTTAAGTTCCAGGCAGCTAAATGCCCAACAACAAAGTGAGTCTTGTCTTTCACAAATGCAGCGTTTGAAACAAGTGCAGCCTTCATTTCAATGATGAACAGTTGGCAGAACCTCTCTGTGTTGACAACCAATTAACTATACAAACCACCTGCTACCACCCAATCAGCAACCTGCTCACTGTATGTGCAGATACTTCCAGTTGGCAGCCCTGCATTTGTTTTTACTCTACCTTTTTCCATTTGAAAAAAGGAGTGCAGTTTTTGTTAAAGCTATATGTGTAGACAAAATAAGCTTCATCATAATGTATTAATTAACTTTAGTTCAACTTGAACCTTACAATGAAACCATGTAAACAGCATCAACATGGACAATTTTCATTACCAGTCTCCAGTGAGAACAACAGCAGCTGCATGCTCCTTTGCACATACATGTTGCATCTTGTTTTTCTTGGATGTATTGCATCCTCCAGTGCTAGCATTACTGGTACTACTGGTATTGCAGGCATCAGCATTACGCTCTGCTTGTAAATAATATTTCAGACTTGATGCACTTTGGTCATAAACAAATTCATGGCACTTAAGCAGCTGCAAAGAAGATAAAGCTCTTATTCACTTTGTTGTGCATCGAGTGGCCGGTTAAATGAAAAGAATGGATGAATGGACAGATGGGACAACTGGCAGATAGATGATCTAGCTTGCTAGCTCAGGTATGCTTGTTAGGTTAGCTTTCACTGGGTTGTTAGCTTGCTCACCATATGCTTCTCAGACTCTAACACAGAGAGACAGCAGAGGAACACAGTTGTCTTCAAGCTGTGTGGCCATGACAACCCATTTCTGTCTTGTTGATTGGTGAGGACACTGCCAACATATGCACTGCCTGACTTACTTTGAAAGAGTACTTTAATAGCCACTTTGTGGATACTGGAAGGTTATTCACAGGACATACTTTCCCTGGCATTTTAGGGTAAGAATCTTAGAACCTTATCACTCTAGCAGTAGCAGTAGACGTTTGGTGGATGCTTTCCAGCCGGTGGACAAATGGTGGCCTCCTCTGCAGTTTGCCAGACAGAGACAGTTGCGTACACAGCCGAACACCTGAGCAAACTTGCCCCTCGTGACAAACCGCCACCTGTCCCGCGCCACTCGAGCATGAAGCTGACAGGCATTGCTGAACAAGCGAAGGAGGGAGGAGTTGACAGATTTTGTATGTAATCACAGCCATCAATCAAAGCAAACAGTGGCGAAACACTTCCAGGGGACTCCTGACAGCACCAAAGCAGTACAGAGAGAGGAGCCCTGAACATAAAAATAAAGGTTCCTGGCTTCTGGGTCTGGATTTTTTTTCAATGGTCTAGACCCTTTATTTTATGTGGAGGTTCTTCATACTGAAACTGAATCTCCTGAATAAAAATATTTATTCATCAAGAAAAAAGTGTTTCTTAAGTATGTAAAGACAAAGTGTGTTTCTTAAGTTTGAAACACACTGTTCCTGAAACACCAAATGCAAAAAACAGCGGGTTTTGAATTCTTTTTTTTTTTTTTTTGTGATGTCACAAAAATAGTTTACCCACACCCATTCACATTGAAGTAAGAAGGGATATTTTAGCTAGGACTGCTTTTATTTACTTTTAAGGTAAGTCAATGGAGCCAGAGTTTTCCAAGTCATTTAGACCATTTTTGTGCTCTATTTATCATGACAAACAACAAAAACGGACAATGGTCACGCCTGTAAAAAATGTATTATGACATGTGGACCTCAGAAAAAAACAATATAAATCTTAACGATATAAAACAGTCTAAAGATTCTAACGTGGTTCTTGTATTGCATCGCTCCAAAGAAACATTTTTGTTGTGAGGACGTCCTTCCAACGTCACCAAATGGAACATTTGCTGAATCAGTAACTAAAGCCACTTACATTAAAATGCCCAAATCAGATCTGAAATACAGCAGTTATGATCAGGATTAAGGAACACAAATGAGATGTGATATAGTTGACAAAAGAAGCAGACCAGATCCAGTAAAATCCCTCATGTTCATTCATGTCTTTTTTTTTCAGACATCTGTTTCAAACATAGTTCTTTGCATTTCTCTGAAGTGAACGTAGGCATTAACGCATGAAAAAGTTTAACAGATGGTTTCACAACAAAGGAAGTGAACAACTCCTCCATGGTTAACTTGTTTGCTTGACGCACATTGCCCTTATGATAGCAGTGGGCTGTTTCCTTTCTTTTTTGTTGAAAGGCCCTAGGCAATCTGACTACTGTACAACAGTGGAACACTTTTTAGTGATATATAGAACCATTTTTGCTAAACCTCCTAGCAGGCTAGCCTAGAGGAGGCATTTTTCGCTTATGACTGACTGATGAACTGTGTTGAAAAGTGCATGCACAAGGACTTCCTCTTACCACAAAGCTGCTGAGACGAGTGGGAATCTTAGATTGGCTGAAGTTGTGTCCAAAGACATACAATGGTATGAATGTGTTTCTTGAACTTGGCAAAATCCCAAATTCGTGACCATACTCACAATCTGGTAAAGTAACTATGTTAGCTTGATGACACCTGAAATACCCCGGTTTGCAGCCATATTCAAACCCCACTAAAGTACATGCGTTAGCTTGATGCTACCTTGCTACCTTGAGTGCCCGGCTCCTGACCATATTCAAACTCCGCTAAATTAATCTGGCCTGGGGTTGAAGAGTGCTGTGGAATATCAAAGGAAGAGACCTGCTAGTTCTTTAGCTAGCGGGATTAAGCCATATCCCCTTAAAAGGTCCTGCAGTTACATTATGGAGGCAGTGCACAATAAAAAGGAACCCTGACTGTTGAGGCTTATAGATGCCAGTACATGTCCAGTGCTACTCAAATATACTGTATTAACCAAACCAAAGTAATGTATCATTAAAAATGGACAAAATCATGTTAGTGAGCTGGTAAAGACATTGATATGAAGCCCCAAACGCTGTTTCAGCACTAATAACACCTCTTGCAAACAATGGTATGCTAAACCTGAGTGAATACATGACTGGGTTATGTCTCAAGGACTTCTAATAAAGGCACGTTTTTTTTTACTCTGCCTCCCCATTGTTGATATGTCAGAGGCACCTGTATGACGAACACTATGCAGCTGATTGGAGTCCGGCAAAACTAGGCTTGCCTAGTCTTGTACAAAATGTATTTTCTTAAAGAACTGTATACAACAAAAATGTACTTAATCATGATAAAGAACCATGTAACCATGCAAAGAACTATTTAAGCATTGAGGAAGTTCTTTGAGTAGTCGTGGTTTTATGTATAACTATTGCCTTAACTAAAGAACCCCACAAGAACCATCCCCTTTTCTTACATTGAAGCCTTTTAAGAGTGTCAGCACTTGCTTTTACAGGACCCAACATAGTGAAAGGAGCTGCAAACACGGGTTGGAATATGGGTCAGTCGTCAGCGATCAAATCATTAACGTCTAAATGTTCTGCTTCTACTGAAAGAGATGTAAGATTTATGTCAACCAGCTGTGTTGTTGTCAGCTTTCAAGAGAGAGAAAGAGCAAGCGAGAGACCTCAGGGCTGTCTCCACTCACTTCATAATATCTTACGCAGGTACTTATTCCTCTCAGCAGATTCTTCTCAAGCCTTCTACAACTGTTCTTGCTGGGTTACTGTACAGCACCTCCATCACTCTAATGTGACAACACCTGATTTCACTCGCTGATTCAGAGTAATTATTGGGTGCAACAAGTACCTGAGCGCTTGAATGACTCAAACACACAGGACAGCTCTGAGAACATTCCTTCGGGGTCAAATGTGAGGCTGCTGTGGAAGACAAGAAGGCTTGAAGAGACTTCAGAAAACAAGCTTGCTGACAAATGACAGATTCTGGACAGTCATAACGAGAGAAAGACTGATACAGTAATCCTGGCTGGCTTTGTCCTTGTGGCTGGGTCGAGTCATAGAGGGCAGCGTTAGCCATGACACGAGAATGTTAGGACAAGTGCGGGATTTGAAGGCGTTTATTTAGCCGAGTGTCTGTCTACACCCCATGTGTGCGCAGAGACCACTGTAAATGCTGTGGCCCAGGGGACCTCCTCTCATCTGTTTCTGTTTCTCAGGGCTATCATCACTTCAGTATGTGTCACATGACTGAATTCAACCTCTAAGGGGAGAGCAGGGCACAGCCTAACATGGAGGAATTATGGATTTTTTATGTAGTTAAACATATTTCTCAAGATTCGATCTGGCATTAACTGTTTTTAAAGTGCTCTTCGATTACCGAGTTATGACATATGTCACAGAATGTAGGCGTATTTACACCTGCACAATTATTAACAAAGTGGGACCTTCAATCCAAATTTGGTGCAAAGAAATAGAAAGAGGAATCAATTCCTTGAGCCACAGCAATGATGAATTAATGTTTTTTATGCACTTTTTATGCACAACTAAACAATTCTATTTGAGGCTCTGCTACTGCTTGTTGGTCCTCTGATTCAAATAATTGTTAATTAGTGAGGAAAACTACTAGTTTGTGGTACTTGGCCTCAGCAGGACAGGTATATAAACTGTTACATACAGGTGCTGAAAGATACCCTCAGCCATTGTCCAGCTTTTCACCCGTGGACCACCCTATAATTTAATTTTTAGGGTTACAGAAGGTTTTTTGTCATATAAGATTTTGTGCTTCACTATAAACAAGAAGAACATCCTGACCATAATATGGAGCTCTGACTGGTCCGCTTGGTTTTTAATACATCCGTACAAAGCAGTGAACTGAACAGGCTCTGATCAAAAAAAGTTAGCTACACAGCATTTCAATCTGTCGGTTCAGGACTCGACATTAACGTATGCATGGTCATCCATAAAAATCATAGGCCTTAACTCCGAGGGAGCCAGGCTAAGTTAGTTTTAACATGGTGTTACAACTAAGCCACCCCAAATAAGTACATCTATAGAACTATCTTGTATGCGCGCATGAGCAACATGTGTGAGCTGTAGCATCTGAAACTGACATAAAAACACAACAGATTCATTAGAATAGCAGTATATTTAGACAGTACTGTGCTGCTCTATAGTTTCTACTTGCACTGCTGTCAAACAAGCTGGATTTGTCAGGAAAACTACAAATCTGGCAACCCTGTGGGATGGGGGATGAAAAATTTGTTTCTGCAACAGAGCGAAACAAAAGACTTAAAATGAAGCCTAGCAAAGTAAACACATGCGCGAGCACCACGCAGCGTGACTGGCAACTCTGAACGTGTTCATGATGCTCAAGCACATGGCACGGGCCCAAAAATATACTCACTTTGTGCGCACACTAGTTATACTTTTGCAGCAGTCTCTCCACAGATGCTATGAAAACCTCCCGTCATCACAGTATTCTCAACGAAATATGATGAGTTCTCATTTAAGTGCCTGTAGAGACAAACATGCTAAACAAATCTACCTACAAAGTCATTCATTTTGAATGAAGTGTCGCACACATGGTGACCTCGAAAAAACAAAGCTCTGAGGTGCTCTGCACTCATCCCCAATATCCCGAAGCAATACAGATACAGATACCTTAAAGTATTTGATTTTCAACAATGACAAATGGTAGATGTGAACAACATCATAACAGAAAGTCTAACATTAATATTAAACAAACTTTCAGAAATCATATTCACGATGTTCTTCTTTTTGAATAACTTAATTTAATTCAGTAATAACAAAATTCTGTGTTCAATAATGTCCACATCATATGTCAACTCAACATTCTCTCTAAATGTGTATGCATTAGAGCAATATTTGTATAGTTACATTTAAAAGTTATTATATTATTATAAGTTTATTATATTATCTCATATCAAAAGTACGCCAGAAAAAAAGGAAAGACTAAGTATGTTGGTGCAGTTTTGTCTGAAACTTGAGTTTACGAAGCTGTAGTTAAGGCTACTTACGCACATGATTGGATTGTCCCAGGGTTGGTGCTGAAAGAACGGCACACCGGTATTCACATTAATGCCGGTATACCGTCCACCCTTATTAGCTTGACTCGCTGTGACCAACTTGTATTCTTGTATGCACTCTAGAATCAACAGTTGAATGCTCTCCCATAGCCATATCAAACCTCCAGCTAGGCCCAAATGGTCCAAAATGATGGTTGTTACAGTAATGAATATTAAAGTTAGCATTAAGAACATATAGTTGCTGTTTTGCACTTTGAAGATACAAGGTTTTACTACTACAGCGCTGATTTTAGTAGCACGATTCTTTTTAGTGTTTAAAGTAAGTACCCCGTTCATGATGATTTGGAAGCAGACCAGCTGAAAACTTCAATAATATCTTTGAGGGATCCTCACAATTGACTTATTTATCGAACAGAGAGACAAGTGTGAAGCCTGAGCTACTCACTCCTGTCCTATTGTACAGCGGATTTCCTCACCACAGCTAAGACCCACCAGCCAAAAAGCTTCACTTCTCATTTCCAGTAAAACTCTTTCACGCAGGCCACAGTGTCATGCATGTAATAGCATGAACTCAAAGCATTGTTCTGTCATATTTTGAAAGCGTGGATGTGAACAATGATAAAAGCTTTCCTTAACTTTGCAGACATAGATAAACGAGCAATTAAGAAAGCCTAACATACACTGACAGACTTTTAGTGTCTCATATTGAGTGAATATACTTCAGCTGAAACAAGAACTGGTAAACAATCACAGCCTTGATATCTCTTGGTGCACTAGTTGAGCTAAAAACAGCTGAAGTCACACTTCAATACCCATAAGATGAAGGGGCTATCAAATTCTAAAGATGGCATAGGCTGATGTGAGATTGCATACAAGTGCAACGCAAGTATCCCTGTGGTCTAAGCTTTTGTTTACAGAGCGGCGAGGTCAGGCCAAAGTGTGCGGAGAGGGTGCAGATGGTCGTGATATTTGAGAGGCAGTGTGGTTAAACACATCATATTTGCACCCTGTCTCTGCCTGCCACAAGGAACAACTAGTGTAACTCTCATCCGGATCTGGATGCACTGTATCCTTAATGGGCATTCCCAGACCCAGATTAACCCTAAGTGATTAGACTAAATCGATTTTTTTTAAATGGTTAAACTCCATAGCCACTGCAATCTACTCCAAGATTGGCTTATATCCATGTCCAATGGGTGGGCAATATGATATGTATTTTTATCTTGATAACTGACCTCACAATAGGCTTTTCTCACAATAGGCAACTGCAAGCATTGTTAAAAGATTAAGACCAGTTGTGGACAGTGTTGGGAAAATTGGTATAGGGAATGCAAATTGGTTGGAGAAGCTGGTATAGAAATGTTACAGTAACGTATATACAGTATTTTTTCCAGTAACAAAGAAGTGTAAAGCATTACAGTTCTGTGCAGAACCCATAAAACTGATGTCAGAACAAAACCTTGTATCTCCTTTTTTGTCACCTTTCAGTTCCTGACATAATTTGGAAATGGCTCTTGGCCTGTTGGTAAATTTCATAATGAATGAACCGAAAGAAATGGCCCAAATTACTTGGAAAAAAATTTGGTCACCTAGACGCACATTTAAAGTAAAGCATGTTTTTTCTTTCTCCTGTAAAGTTTGGAGTCATTTTGGAAGTTTTGTTCTGAAGGAAGCAGTATGCTACTCATAATGTACTTCTTTGTAGATTATCTGTGCTACCTGCGACAACTGACTACCAACTTCATGAGCGCTGGAAGAGATGTAAATTTAGTGAACAACCTGTCGAAAAAAGTCTAAGCCTGCTAATATGAAATTAATGGAGAAGCTAGATCCCCAAACTCCTGCCAACAGAACATACATCTTTAAGAAACACCTCCGTAAACTTTTTATTCTAAACGATTGCAAGCAGCTGTTTAAAGCTGTTTTGTCTAGATATGTACTGTTCAAAGGCAGTGATAGTTACGGGTCCTTAACATAACGTATACTGTGTTTGTCTACTTCTTTTTAAAAGAAGTTCTTTTAAGAACTTTTGGATTTTTGCCTTATACTTCTGTGTGGGTTTAAGAGAATAACTCAAAAATAAAGTAACGAATGCTGAGTAGGCCTGGACGATGTAAATGTAATAGGATATCAATTATGGACAAGTGCAATATTATAAAAGCCTGATATCAATAATCATTTTTAATCATTTTTAATGATTATATTTTTAATGATAATATTTTTTTAAACTAGAAATATCATGCTAATTATTTTTCAGATATTGTCCAGAACAAATAGTGAGACTACTTATCCAGTATGTAATCAGTAATCTAATTAAAGTTTGATTAAAGTATTTAGAAATTTGAATGATGGCGCGCCTTACACAACCAGCAATGTACAGTAAGTGCATAAACAGCAAGTGGTTGACTGAATGTCAGCCTGTTATGACATTGATTTATTTTTTCTTTGTGTCTTTCAATCAATTGTTCAAAGAAATCATCATACCCCATTCTTTAATAACATTGTTAAAATGCAAGACTACTTTTTTGTCTGCTAGTTTAAAACAGTTCAGAAACCTCAAAACTAACTATTCCAATAAATAACACGGACCATGAAAATGTCAAGCTTTATGATGCTACTCATTAAGCCATCCGTGGAGCAAAAATGTCTACAGTTGTATGCTGTTTGAAGTTAACTCGATTTAAACTCGTATGATGTCCAAATCAACTGTCTCCAGACTCAAAAACTGTCTCAGCTTTTCTGCCTCAGCTTTTTGGTCTCTGTTAATCTCTAAGGTGAAATGATTCAAATCCCAGGAAGTGCCTGCAGAGAGGTAAATGCTTGTATGCTTCAAACACACTCAGATACACCTCTGTCCGCTTATTGAGCAGCTGTCCTTTCTGCAGAGCAGGCTTTTCATGCACAGCATGAAAAGTATGTGGTGGAATCCAACTGAATGAACACATGTGTTGTATAAGGCACATGCAGAGAAGGGCATGTTCTTCTTCTCTCTTGTCCCTACAGACATTTACAGTGTGTACGCAATATGCACACTGATACTCTCTCACACAAACATATAAACACACATCTGCATGCATGGAGAGAGAAGTGAGACGGTCTTTGGCTCAGCAGCGTGTACAGTCACACAAAAGGCAACACTGAAGCGCATAAAGTAACAAATCACTGCCTCCATACCTTCAACACAGACCTCGTCCTCTCTCCTCGGCTGCAGCCTCTCCTTTCTTTCCTGATATCCTACACCATTTCTGAGCGCGGCTCTGTCCGACAGGACAGACTACACCAGGCAGAGAGGAGGAGCTAGGCAGGAGGGGAAAAAATCAGCATGAATTAGCATTCCAAAAGGAAGCACATGACTTCATCTCACAAATCACAGCCCTCTGTGTCACTTAGGCCCTCCCTGCCCCTGCTCCCGCCCTCGCTGCCTTGCTTTCTTGTTCTCCTTTCGTGCAGAATGGCTGTGACAGAACTGTAGTACGTAGGATGTAATCATTGACAATGAAAAAGCATTGTGGGATTTCAAGCATCACGTTCAAGGACAGCAATTTCTGCCTTTTCTAGAGTTAGCTGGAGATGAACAAGGTTCAGTTACATAATGCCTGTCAAGTGGCCATTTTATATTCAGTGTTAGTATTCTTGAATAGTAGAGGCATGTTTCTGCTATGTAACAAATGATTCAGTTCAGTTACCATTTGTTAGAAGAAGTTTCATGAAGGCTTAAATTGTACCAGACCAATTAGTTTCAGTTAATTAGGTTCTTTGGACATACGATTTTTAATAGTACTTGCAATACACACATGTATCTGGAGTAACTGTTAGTTGAGGCTGGGCAATATGACAATATATATACACAATGTGATGATAAATTGTCACAATACAACACCATGCGTTTTTCTGAACGTATTATGCATACCTTCAGAACTTGTACAACAACAACGCATGTTTCATTATAAAGAGAGCAAAATTTTGTGCAAATAGGACAAATATTTAATAGACATTGGTGTATTCACAGATTTTGATTGTATTTTTAATGTAGCATTTTCCTCTGTTCCAACTGATCAGATGTCTGGAAAAAAGTGAAATATCGTGAAGGGGGCGGGTGGAGGTGCTTTTAAAAATAGCCACAAGTTTGTATTGTACTTATATGACTATATTGGATATTATACAACACCTGCAAAGTACAATAACAGAAACACCACATTTTTGCATAGTCCACACCTCTACTGTTAGTAGTACACCATAAAAACAATGCAGACTTTTGGAGGGGGTTGCATTTGAAATTAGCCACAAAACCGTATTATCTCCAAAAAATAAATGCTCAGTAGCACAATAACAGAAACACCACATGAAACACTCGTATAGTTGTATGCACAAATTTAAACACCCTCAGTCAAATGACGTTTCAGTGTTTTTCTAGGTACAATTATGTTAGCATGTCCTCTGAAAGAAAGAATCTTACCATTTTTTTTTTGCAAATAGTGCATTTAGTGGACAATTTCTGTTTATTTGTTGAGTTTAACATATTGGACAAAAACACTGAACTATAAATGTGTTTTTGCACAGGCTACGTTTTACAAATTATTTTTTCAATATGAAAAAGTGAGTAAATAGAGGAATGTGGTATGTTTGTGGGGGGTGTGAGATAAACTGTGCAACAGTAACTGACAACAAGTGCACCTACATGGTCTGTGTTTCTTACAAAATGATTGATGAATACGAGTTGTTCAAGTGGTGATTCCTAATATACCCCCTATAGAATATTTTCTAAGCAATTACAATAATTCCAATTATAATTATTTAGCAATTAATCAAACTAACAAGTAATAAATGCAGTTCATGCATCATGATGTACAATGCGTTTGTGTACCCATGTGCAAAAAGTTGAGAAAGTGACAGAATTCATGCAAAATAGACCAAAAATTATATGGAAACAAACACTTTGAGTGCAGTTTCCAGTCAGGTTTGAGGAAATGCTGAGTTTTATCTTTAGTCTCACACCTTAGCAAAGCAGTGCCTGCATGTGTGCACTACTGAAGGCTCTGTGTCTCATTACTGGGGGTTAGCAGTCTACACTGGCTGACCCGGGCCGCCTTGCCTTTACGAGCCCTCTCAGCAACGAGCGTTAGAAAGCAATCACGCCTCAACGGTGAGCACTTAAAGGGGCATGATTCGTCTGGAAGCGCCTCTCCTCCCAGCCGGGCTCAGATATGGCTGACTTGTTTGCCGCTGTGGCGTGGGGTAATAAAGGCTTTTCGGAAATGAAGAAGGATGGAGCTGTGCTGAAGGCCGTTAAGTGATGGAGGGCATAATGGTCTGGGACACACAGGTGCAAAGGCAGCACTGAGCTAATTAGACAGGTCAGAGAACAGCGAGGGAAATGAAGGAGGTGATTGTGCTGTTTTCTGCTCTGATAATAACTTCCTTATGCTGACTTATGCTTCATTTAAATGCACTGATAGAGAAACAGAAAACCAACAGTCTGAAGTAACAGTTTAGATGCAATGGTATTTTCCAGGGAATTACGGCAAAGTAATAAATTAAAATAAGAATGAAGGAATGGCAGATATGGTAACATGCTCCATATCTAATATAATCTGCCACATCTGTAGCATAAGATCATAGCAAGGACGATAATTCTGATGCAGAACACGCTTATACCAGATGCCAGTGGGTAAGCAATTCAGCACCTGCCCACTGGCATCTACTGTAAATGCCTCTCAAGTTAACGGGCTTTCTGTTCTTTTAGTAGGAATAGGGAAATGTGCAGAAATTATTGACTGTGGTTAACCGCCTACATGATCCAGTAGACAGAGACAGAGAGAAAGACAGAAAATGCTGGAGCATTCCTTTAATCATTTTGAACAAAATTAATAACCTAAACAAGTAATGGAATAAATACAATGAACATTTCTGGCCACTCCGGAATACATCTCTATTACACTGTCTATAGACTATGCTTTTAGACAGGTTTCATTTTGAGCCTGAAAATCTCCTCCGTGTCACTTAGCATTCTTAAAATTAATGTGTTTTTTCATTTGATACTTTAATGTATGTCAGAATGAAACACCATAGCTGGCCGTTTTCACTTAAGTGGGTGATGGGAGGTGAAGTGTAAAAATTATATTATTGGTATTGATATTATTTTTGCGGAAGAATATTTTGTAATGTTGACTGTGACTCAAAGCGTTCCGAATGGTTATTCAAAGAGAACTCGGTCAAAAACGTGGCGAAAGGGGTGTTTTCAGGAGGTCTACTATTGATATCATATCTTCATTAGTATAATGTAAATGTAAATGTTTTTGCATTTGAGACCTTAACATCGATCCAAAACTTCTTTTTGAACCTTTGTGTGTGATGGTAACACATAAATGCTGATCTCTTTCAGAACTATGTGAGAACTGCGTGGTGGTGGCTAATGAGTGGCTTGACTGACAGACCTCTGTCCAACACTCCTAGTCTGCTCCACCACTCATACACATGTACAGTCATTATCAAGCTTTTATGTGAAGGTAACTGGAATAAAAAAGTCAAGGACAAATAGATGTGCAGCTGGACGGACACATTAACAAACAGGCGGACCAAGCAACACACAAAGGAATGTACAAATGAATGGACAAAGCAATGCATGAATGAAAAATACAGAAAGGTACAGGATGAAGGTACAGGAAAAGTGCTGGTGTGTTTTAATGGGTTCATTTGCCCCACACAGAGTTAAAAATAAACATAGCCAATTTGGCTGTAAAGTAATTGTTGTCCAATATATGAAGGAGTCAGGAAAGACATAGAGAACACATAAAAATATTCATCAGCTATATTTGACTATATTTTGCTCTTCTTCAGTCATTAACTAATACTGTTAAAATAACGTCAAAAATAATGTCAGGTTTTTGTCTTATGCACAGTTACAGCTCTGGGGAAGAGAAAAATCTTTATACAGCATAAAATCTTTACATCAATAATGATTATTTAAAGAATCATACACTGAAAGGTTCTTTGGAATGCCATAAGAGCACTGCTCCAAAGACCTCTTTTAGGTACTGTTATTCTCAGAAGTGTACCTTCTGTCTCCTGATCAGAAACAGCAGTCTCCGTGGGCACTTTTAACAGCGCCCCACCTCAGCTTCCTGCAGCCTAATTTACAACTTCCTGTTGTCAGCACTCCTGTTGATACTAATCTCCTGCCTGTTACAATACCAGAAGGGCTCTTAGAATCAGCCATGCTACCAAGCAGTAATAGGTACCTCAGGCTAAACACCTGAAGTGACAAATGCTGCATGCTTAAACAAACACATGCTTGTCGTAACACTCTCCGTTTAATGGATGTTAATTGTCGGAGCGCTGCAGCGGCTGAGGGAAAGTAATGCCTCCACATAACTTTTGTAATGTTCTTTGACTGGAAGAAAGTGCCCCCCTTATAAACTGGGTTTCCTAAATGCTTGTTGGCTTGTACGGTTCTAGACAAAAAAGTGGTACCGGAAATTTACATTATGCAGAGGTTTCTTCACACCATTCTTAAAAGAACAAATAATGGCAAGTAGTTGCAGTAGTTCTCAAACCAGTTTGCAGGGGCCTCCAGGTGGTCCACATTTTCTCATCTATCCGTGTATAGGTTGGGTTGAAGAAAAATGTGGACCATCTGGGTGTTCCGGACAAGTGGTTTGAGAACTACTGGTCAAGGGGAGGGGAAAAAAGTGGTCCTTCTCTGACATTACTACAATGAACCCTTTTTAGAACCCTCCAAGACATACATTATTTTGCCTTCTGGCAATCTGGCAATAACTGTGTTGATCTGGTATTTGAATCAAATTCATTTAACACGTCCATTTTCACATTTATCATTTCATGTATACACATCACTGTCATTTCTGACACAGACAAATGCTCTCTAGAAACAAGCCATTCCAAAATACTGAAGGAAGCCTGTTTGTCTTCAGGAATCCATTAGAGCAGTGCAGACAGCAGACTGTTGGTCTTTCTCAAAGTTGTGATAAAGTTGGACCCCCCCCGGGAGAGGAGGAAGGGGCAGACAGGAGGAGTGGAGAGGATGAAAGAGAGAAGTTGAAGTGACAAAAGGGTGGGCATTTTCGCTGTCCACCCTAAGCCGCCCGTTTACGAGCACCTCTCTCAAAGACAGCTTATTTCAGTGGGTGGGGCCGAGTGGATTAGTGTGAGGGGCCTATGGCTGAGGATCCATCACTCTTTATGAGGCCGTTGTCACAAGCAGAAAAGGAGCTCGCTCCCACCCAGCTCTGTTTCTTTTCAGCCGTAAACGCCCTGTGTCACTGTAATTGCCCCCATATATAAGAGTGGCCGTCCCCTTCCCCACCCGGCTGCCCTGCTCTGGACTGTAAATCAGTCACACTGTTCACAGTGTGACCAGGCCTGCGCCTGTCCACCTCCACACATGCCACACTCACACCTAGAAAGAAAGTGTTGGTGGTATAATGTAACATCATCACAAAAATATAACACCATGATACTTGATGATATTTACACCATCCACAACATATTTAGCTGTTCAGAGGTTACGAATGAGCTTAAAAAAAAGTACCAGCAGTACCAAAACACTGTTACCATAAAAGGCTTGTTGCTGTTTATAGATTATTTTTAGATCATTTTTATTTGGTTTATTTTGTTTATTTCAGTTCTTTTAATCACACAAAAATCTTAGGTAACAATGGCCCAGTCTCACAAAAGAATTTTAATTTTAAGTTCATCTTAAGTGGTAGAAAGAGTACTCAGTACCATGTTCACTCTACCATTTAAGAAATATCTTCTGACTGTAAAAAAAAAACAAAAAAAAATGGATCATTCTACCAAACTAATTTAAAGTCAGAGCTGAAAACACATTTCAGACTTTTGCCTGACTTGGTCTTCAGACTAAAATTAATTTGCTTTGAGTAGCCATTTATTTTATTCAAACAAATGACTGAATGTTCTATTGTGTCTTTCCCAGTTGTAACACTACTGTATCTTTAACAAGTTGTTTTAGTAGTGACTGTTTTGGTAGAGACAATCCTACCTACTTTTAGGCAAAACTCCAAACACAGGAGCCAGTACACTGTAAAAATGATGTAGCTTTAAACTTAAAAATGTAAAAATTGAATAACATTATAATTTCAATTAACTCAGATTTCAAGTTAACTAAGTTACCTACTTTTTAAAGTTAAAAATCATCATAATCTTTTACAGTGTGCATGCCTCGCAAACACAGCTTTGAACAGTTATCTAGCATCTTTCATCAAAACATAAAACGTTTACTTTACTGCAGAAAAATACACTCTGATTTTCAGACTTTGGGACACACTTCAAAACAATGGGATCTACCGATGTGATCTGCGGTCTCGCTTGCTTTGTGTTTCAATAGAAACATGAAAACAGAAGACAGCATTTTCTGTCAAGTTTTCTTTTATTTAAAAATTAAATTAATGATACATTTAAATCTTTTAACTGAACTGTAAAAAGCAAAAGATTTTAAGAACATTTTAAATATACCAGAAATTGCAAATGTTTTTTTCACAAGCTGAAATTTAGGGGCTAGGGTTTGGAAAAGTACCTCCAAATGATTATTTTGCATATATTTAGCTTATTGTTATCTCAATCAAGGCTTTGTGTTTAAACAGATCATAACATAATCCTTGTAAATAACTAAGGTCCAAATACTTAAATGTCGGTTTAATTTATTTATTTATTTATTTATTTTACGGTGAGACAGCAGATTGAATTAATGGAATAATAATAAATCTTGTTTTCAAGAAAGTTATGGATATCTTGGCTAGCAGAGAAAGAAAACACCTGATTTATATGCCTAAATGGCCAGAATCTGTTGACAGACAAACCTTTATTGGACCCTTCTATCACTCAAGAATAACTCTTCTATCAAACACTAAACCTACAGATATTTTAAAGGGTATAAACATTTATTTAATAAAACATTTATTAGCAAAACTATTGTATAATACCGTACGGGTATTAATGGGCCGTAGATACCAGGCTTGTGCAGAGTTTTGATTAACACAGTGATGCTCATAAGATTATTTTTTATACTGCTTTTGTAAGTTATTTTGGACTGCTTATTTATGTTTATTCTAACGTTAGTGCTAGTGCTAGTGCTTTTTCATGCAAACACATGCATACCGCCTGGAAAAATAGTTTAGCAGTTGGTCTAAGACTTCTTGTGTGTGCAGTTTTTTTTGTGCTCTACAAAAGGTAATTGCTGCATTCCCTTTACACAACTGCTTTACAGACCTACTGGGCAGTAGTTCTGAATGAAGATGAAAAAGTCATGAGCTACCTTCATAAACATCTCACAAATGTCACACAACCAGAAACCATTTCTTACAGCGTTATGGCAAACATGTGAAGCGCTTCCAAAAAGTAGGTCCTGACTTTCAGAAAATAAGATCAATATTATATGCAATTATGATACACATAATGTATTATGTATGAGAAGCTCTGAAATATTAATGATAATAATGCTCAGTCTGGTGTAGCAAAACTACACAGGGATTTCCCAGAGGTGTTTATTAGATTCACAGCCTGATCAGCCTGAAACAGTTTCCTACTCTACATGTCAAAATGAACATTCGGCATTTAACTGAAAGATACTGAAAGGTCAAGGTTTAAAATAACAAATGAAACGTCACCATTTTGCCATGTCCTAATATGATTAATCGAAATGGAGAGTTTAAAAAAATTACACCTTCTGAGTAGCAAGTAAAGTCTGTTTATTTGAGCTTGAGGCAATTTGACAGCTCATCTTCCACTCTGGTCACTTTAGGCTTGTACTGTAATATTTGCATGCAATTAATTAAAAAGACAATGAACTCGTTAATTACATGACTACGTAGGACTATTTACAAGTCCAACTGGCTCAGGCTTTTTGTCTGAGGCTGTTACAGGCGAAAGATGTCACATTAATTTAACTCCAAAACCAGCCTGTGTTTGCCCTAGTTTTTATTAGAACCAAGGAACATCAAAAAAGACCTTATCAGAGGGCACTGAACAACAGTAGGAAACAGTAGTAACAAGATGGCAGAGTGCATAGATTACCTGCAAGCATTTGTTCTGTTTTACAGATGTTTGTTTTTTATCCAAACAGCAAGCACTTGTCAACTATTAGTGGTAAGAAGACAATGGAGAGTTTCTTCAGCAGATCACTGCACTGCTCTTCAAGGACGTCGCCATTGTTGCCTTCTCATTCCTCCACAATTGACATGCCCATAGATGTTGTCAAGGTTCGTGCTGAAAAACCTACTATCCTTTGGTTCTAGCTGGGAACAAATTTTTTGGGTTACAAGCTTATTTATTTTTGGTGGAAATGTGCCAGACGGTTCAAAATTAGGTGTGCGAACTGGAACAGAGCCTGTTCCACATTGGTGGAAAATTACTCACAATAAAAAAATTTAAAAGATTTGAAAAAATTGTAAAAGGAAATTTAGGGGTTAGGGTTTGGGCCAGCAACTTCCAAAAAGAATTCTAATGATAATGATTTGTATATATTTAGCTTATTATTATCTTAATTTGTGTGTTGAATTTAAATAGCACATTATCACAACATAATCCATGTAAATATCTAAGGCTCTGAATCCTGGCTGAATATTCCTGTTTTTATATATTTGTATTACTGAAGTTGGAATTAATTCTGTAGAACTGTCCATTTATAGATAAGATATATAGACAGTAGTAAGATGATATTTAAGATGAACTTGACTTTGAATCTTTATATCAGAATTTAATTCACTGATATGGAAAGAATTCTCTAATTAAAGAATTACTTAAATATATCATTTCTCTCTCTATCAGAACCAATGCCCAACTTATGAATGATTAATTTATTTGAACTAGTTCTTCTCAGTAAACAGATTCACAAGTAGCAACTAATGGAATACAAATCATTAATCAGTAATCATTTAGGAAATGCATATTAATAACAGAACATAGAAACTAACAGATTTGAGTAGGCAGATTATACGTCTCACGAAAACTAGAAATATTTTGACTGTATGTTTAGAGGGCAGGTAAATAACATTTGCTTATGTGGGCTTGAGTTGTATATGGTTTTTGCTGTATGTGGTTTTATATAGCACCAAAAAGGTTTCTACTATTATGATGTGTAGCTTGTTACAATAGAAAACGTTGTTGGTGCTACACAGAATCATTTTGTCACATAAAGAATCATTTAAGCATTGAATATTGACCTACTGTCTTTGCTAAAGAAGCCTTGGGATCTTTTTAAGAGTATGGAATATCCGCCTACTCACTAAATTGAATGTCATAAAAGGCCTATACAAACAAGATGTGTAAGGCTTTATTTTGCAAATCAATGAATGAACTGCTGCCATCTTCTGGTCTCTGTTGGTACACATGCAAACCTTGATGCATCCTGTTAAAAGCTAAATTTCTAATACATACAATGTATGTATGATGTAAACTCAAGGTCAAACCACACATCTGGATTTCTTATATACTTTATCAAAGTGCACCATATTTTTGAACATATTATTCTTCATAAGCAATCATAACTGACTTTTCCTGAAATATTCTTCTAAATCCCCCAAATATGTCCAGTTCTAGTGTAGTAACTGTAAATATGCTTGGGTATTTCTGACAAGCTTTCAGAATAATAATTTCAATTTTCAGAATCACATACCTGATAACCCGTGTGTCTGAATGGTGAGTAAAATTATGGCCATTTCCTAAACCAAAGAAACATGAGAATAAATGTTCAGTAATGTTTAATCAGAATATCACACAATACTTTTCTTCTGATACTTAAAGCTACCTTATGTAAGAGCACTGAAAGAAGTAGCATGAAAAACTCAAATGATCTCAAAATCAGCACGGTACTAATTAAGATAATGACAGCAGTAGATAATAAGTACATAATTGTCTTACATCCTTGATTGTCACAAATGTCTGAGTTCCTCGAATGCTCTTTTAACTCACTTACAAATATCAGATTCATCCGGTGTCCAAAGCACAACCAATGTTACAAAAAGTTCTTCTTAACATGATATGCACAATTACAAACTTCCACCAGAGGGATCTCCAAATCCCCAAAACATATTGTACAGTTTTGTGCGTACTTGAAAGAAGTACAGGGGTTGGACAATGAAACTGAAACACCTGGTTTTAGACCACAATCATTTATTAGTATGGTGTAGGGCCTCCTTTTGCGGCCAATACAGCGTCAGTTCGTCTTGGGAATGACATATACAAGTCCTGCACAGTGGTCAGAGGGATTTTAAGCCATTCTTCTTGCAGGATAGTGGCCAGGTCACTACGTGATGCTGGTGGAGGAAAACATCCTTCTTGGTGGTATGCTGACATTACCCTGGATACCGTGGCTCTTGATACATCACAAAGACTTGCTGTCTTGGTCACAGATGCGCCAGCAAGACGTGCACCAACAATTTCTCCTCTTTTGAACTCTGGTATGTCACCCATAATGTTGTGTGCATTGCAATATTTTGAGCAAAACTGTGCTCTTACCTGCTAATTGAACCTTCACACTCTGCTCTTACTGGTGCAATGTGCAATTAATGAAGATTGGCCACCAGGCTGGTCCAATTTAGCCATGAAACCTCCCACACTAAAATGACAGGCGTTTCAGTTTCATTGTCCAACCCCTGTATATTTGTAACTCAAACACAGATAGAGCTCGTTCTGCTTTTACCCACATATTGGATTTGTGTACTTTGTTCACCACTGCTGGTAAGCTGGGTGGCTTCAAGCTTCCATTGTTAGCCACATTAGCCTCACAGCTTTAGTTCAAATATAAAGAACCAAACTTTAGACAACAAACATGCCTTGATTAATTAACTGCAGGAAAAATATGTTTAATACAATTTTGGACTAATCCACCATTCCTGTTATTTCAGTAAAATCTCAGCAGCCAGTGGCAGTAACAGGTAATGAGGAGTACTGTGTGGTTGGTTACACGTGATATGAATGGGAAAGAATGATGATAGTGTCTGTGTGTGTGTGTGTGTCATGAATGCAAGAGACAGATGATGTGTATGCTTTGAATAGGAGTGTGCTGATGGGGTGTGTCGTGTGGGCGTTAACCTCTAAATAGCAGGCTGCTTCCACTCCTTATCCTTTCCACCCATCTCTCCTCTTCCCTTTCTTCCTCGCAGCATGACTGCTATGGACCGGGCCAAAAACGACACCTCCTCCCACCCCAGCGAGACCACCAGCCTGGTCAAAGGGTCAAGTGACCAAGAGGTAAGGGTTTGAGTCTTACAAAGGCTGTTTATTAACCTCATAAGAAGTTTATTTAAATACTAAGTACACTTGACAAAATGCCATATTGTGATTTAACTGCTGCATGTTCTGACTGTAATATGACCTGCACTAAATTAAACCCTTAAAAGTCCAAAGCTTATTAAATCCCAAAGCTATTCAGTAACTACATGGACTGGTACATTTAAACATATTGGTTAAAGAGTTTAATCCAAAATAATTTCAGTTTATAAAACAAACACAGAAACTCTGAATAAGATTTGGTCAAAATCTCAAAAACATTGTTAGAGCCTCATTTACATGTTGTATTTTTTGTTATCATCATTATCAGCATTGTAGGTCAGTTTTGCAAAAATCAATGGACAAAAAATTCTCAGCAAAAAAGCCTTGTATCCCCAAATTGGTCACTTTCCAGCAGAAGAAAAGACCCTACTTTTAACATGAGTTTATGGAATATTTTTGCATTATTATTTTGAACAATTTCTATCCACTCAGGAAAAATGCCAGCCAGAGTTAAAAGCTTTATTCAAAAAATGAAACTTTAAAAAAGTGCTATACTGTGCACCACTTCATGTTTAGCCCAGTGTTACAATATGAAGCCAAGGGACAGAATTAGACATAAACCACAGGTCTCTCTGGTGAACAAGCCATCCGGAGCACAGCTATCTGGACTGAATTCAAGGCATAATCTGATTACTATATGACACAGCGAGTGCGTGCAACTCTTCAATCCCATTTAAATACAAAGGTCTGGTTTACTCATGCTACTGTGTCAGCCTTTTGATCTTTGGCTGATACATTATCAGAACTTTCTATTACTGTTCTATTAAAAAAAAGGTGGGAAATTGACTGTTTGGAGTGATGCCATAGGAGAACCACTTTTGACTGTACAAATGTTCTACACTCATTTTGTCCTATTTACAAAAATGCTTTAAGGCTTTACAATTCCAAGTTCCAGCAATGTTAACTATTTGATTATCATTCCTTTTGGCTACTCCACAAGCAGTTTGGTCTCACATGATTCAGACCTCTCAGTGCAATGTCTGTGAGATATGGAGTGAGCTACTGGTGTTATGGAAACAGGCTAATTGGAAGCCCTTTGCTGTGTAATCCTGTCAAAGACACAGAAGGGCCATTCTGTGTGTGTCAACACTGCCGCACTGTGCAGGGCTGAACCATTCAGAACAAATGATATGCTGAAATTGCTGTGTTTGGCCAGCTGCTACGCAGACTGCAATTATGCTCTTATCATAAGCGTCCACCTTCCCTGGTGTCAGCAGCAGTGTCTCCGTCTCGCCGTCAGGTGACAAGTAATGAATATGTCACACATAAGCACAGAAATGTCATGTGTGACAGCAAACTGTGCAGTTGCTATAAGCAGCGACTTCTGATCTGTGGCCTGGTTCTGTGGTTATGCAACCCTAGGCGCGAGGGGGCTGGAGAATGTTCTTCACCATTTATAAGTGGCTCATTGAGTGTAAATTGATGAGGATGGACGGCCTCCGTCTGAGTATCAGAGAGGGACTGGAGCTACAGAGGCTCTTGAGATCTCTGGAGACACTAATCCCTCTCCTGTTCTCTGCTCCGGGTCGTGGCAAAGGGCTTTCGCTGTTCGCTGGCAGAAACAAGTCGATGGCCTGTGATATGGAAGTATTGAGTTGAGTGGATAATGGAACAGTCTAGCAGTGACTGCTATTATTTGTTGCTCTTGCTATATCATTTTAGGGGTTTCGGCGAGGAGAGGCAGCGCTGAGTGGACACAACGTGATCCTCTGCTGATGGCTTAGATAAGGGGTTTACAGCTCCCAGTGATCAGATCTATGTTTTCCATGGTCTGGCCCAGGCTAATTATCAAGCCCTTTGAGAGTTTAATCAGATATATTAGAGCAATCAAAACGTAAATCTGTGCAACGGATTACCAGGACCAAAGATGACAACAAATTTCCTCAGGGGCCGCAATAACTTGTGATTTATTTGCAATTAGAGAGAGGGAGAGAAAAGTGTGCGTGTGGGTGTCTGTGTGCTGGGTAGAGAGAGTTAATAATGATGCTTCTTATTTCCTTTGCTGTTATATATCTATATGCTTGTTGCAGTACGTTGACAAAACAAACTCAAACTTGTCATATCCATTTTTCATTACTTTTTTACCACTTTTGAAAATGTAAGCTGCCCTTTACACTGTGTGAACATTTAATGATATACAGTCGTAAGGAAAAGTTCAACCAAACCAAGTAAATTAACGTGTTTTGTTGGTTTTATATAATTTAATTATTTTAATTTTATTTAATTCTTATTAAAAAGGACATGATATGCATTTTTGTATATGTGTATATATATATATATATATATATATATATATTTGCGTTCACATCTATGTGCATTTTATATCTTAAATATAGTCACTGTTATCAAAGCTTTTAATTGCCTATTACAGTTATTAAAACTGTACTGATCTGGTGATTTCACATACTGGTTGTGCCACCTAACTTTTCAGACTAATTTCAAATTTAAACAGGCATCTACTCAGGCATCTACCTGAAGTAATAATTTTCTTAATCAACATTCACTCCTGGAAAGAAAAAAATGGCCCAAGAACAAAGTATAATAGTTTTTACTGATTGTTTTGGCAGAGTCCAGATTTAAACCCTATAGAGAATATTTTGTTTCATGTTAAACACAAACTAACTTGGCAATGTTTTTTCATCTGTTTAAAGCCCTCAGTGCTGAGTAGAACAATACTGACTCTTCTTTCTGTAAAAGATTGTCTGGACGTTTACTAAGTCACTTTATCTGGTTGTTTAATGATTTGTCGTTAAGGCCATTAAAAGTTTATTTTTCGGGTTTGGCCAATTTTTTCTGCCCGGGAGTGTATATGCTTGGACAGTAGCACCACCTGATATTTAGAGACTTTTGGAGGAAAGAAAGTACAATGAATTTTATATATATATACACACACACACACACACACACACACACACACACACACACATACATACATACATACATAC